>JACXSJ010000501.1:11354-265172 GCA_014851325.1 Pentalonia nigronervosa | reverse complement strand
TTATACAGTATACATAATATATTTTTATTGTGTATGTTTATTCTACATAAATTATCATTTATATTTTTATAACGTTAAAAATACCTGTCTCGGGGCGCAAAATGTCTGAATCCGGTATTGTTTTGTAGGGTACTTGACAGTTGATTAGATGATGATGATTATCATCAAGCATCAGCTGTCGTTTCATATTGCTGTAGGATATAATAATATACTAATAATATTCACACCTTTGACGTTTAATTAATACATTTGAGTTTCTATAGTGAACGATTTAATGTAGATTAATTTTAAAATGCTTTATTAGGACATTTCAAAATGGGCATTAATATATTTTACGTAATCACGGCACGGTCTTGAAAAAATGCATACAATTTATATTGTAATCTTGTTTGAAGTGGTGATCCGATCGATTTTGATAGCACGTCCAATCGTATTTCTCCCCATCAGAATAATGTTTTCGTGAAATTTCGGTATCTCACAATTTTGTATTCAGTGGACAGCCATTTACAAAATGTACCGCCATCCAAACACAACGACGCCTAAAACATGTCGTCCTCGGTTTTATTGGTACCTGCATCATATATAGTTCACGCTGGACAAAATAATTCATAAATCTTGTGAACATATCGATTGGTCATGAACACGATAATAATGTCCAGGTCAAGTCATAAGCACATTATAATAATATATTATACCTATACATAATATGAAATAATAATATATAGGTACTTTGTGCACAAATAACGATCGATTAAGTATTAATGCTTTCGCTTTTTAATAACACGAGCACTCAGAGATGTGTAATTATTTTTAGCCTGACAGTTGAACGCGTGCAAGTAATAATTAATATTAAATTAAATTTTATTGCCATTCGATAAAAATTACGTAATCCTGCCGAAACCTTAAAAACGGTATTATGTTTGTATTCTCGCGATATTGTAGTTTCATAAACATAAATAGTGTATTACTTTTACTTGTTAAAATATTATTATAAAGCGTGCGCGTGATAAAAACACCACAATGAGTAGTAAATTTTATTAAAACTCGTAGGTAGATATTAGATTTGCTCACATTCTGATCCTGTGTACGGTAATTATTGCTAATTATTTATCGGTAAAAACTCTGACGACATTCCGTTTATACCAGCCTGAGTTATTCTGCCCTTTACATTTTATTATTAAACTGAGTGATTCACCGCAGCCATGTTCATCTCAATTTTTAACATAAATAAGTACGTTTTTAGGTTTGCGTGAACAATTGAATACAGGCTGCCTCCCAGCATACCACGCTGTCTTTTTATGACAAGTCGAGGAAATTATAAGCTGCAAGGAACATGATGAGAGGCTAGCCGAGGTTGAAGAAATAAGCAGCCTATGAGTAGTCGTCCTGACCAATTGAGCCAATAAGGGCCCTTGTTTTTATTATTATTAATATTGTTTTTTTTTTAAGTTTAATTTTAATCTGTAACATGAAACTGTATGTATTACACTATTTTTATAGTCTTTGATACACCAATAAACAATAGCAGGAGAGGAGTAGTATTGTTCACATAGAGCCTCCTCTGCTGTCGGTTAATAAGGAAAAAAGATACGTTATTGGGCTGGATACAATATTTTTTCTGAACGATTTTCATAACGATTTGTTACCATGGTTATTTATTATTATTTGTATTAAAGTAGATGTATTATTGATGGTAATCGACATTAAAAATTCTAATGCTAAACGCTAGTTTCTCGTTATTCTCCCATAATATATTTATAATTCATAGATTATCTATGTAGAGGAAAAATATCAAATAGCGTGTTACGTTTTTTTATGGACATTTAAAGTTCTAATTTTGACGAAATAAGATATCTAAATTAAGAAGATCGATTTTAGATATGTAAATTTACATTGTTGTTTTACCTTTAATAATGAAATGATTCATAAATTTTGATTTTTGGAATTATTATATACACCTACTTAAAGTCCATATTTTCAAATTCTTGTACTACCTACTTAAGGAGTTCCCTGTAGTGAAACAAATTTCTGTTTTACAAAATAATCCTTCCATTTTTTACTGAGTATAAATTATTAAGTGGATTATTATTTTTTTTGTAAATTTATATGTATCCAATTTAAAATTCTAATCAGTTTTTTTTTTTTTTTGAGTTATTAAATATTAATGTTTATACCAAGGATAATACAAATTAAAAAAGTAAAAGTAAAAAAAAAAATAATTTAAAAAAATTGTTTTACAAAAATATAAAATATATTTAATATTGAATCTAGCAGGTATTTGTTATACTTGAACTTTTTTTACTAATTATAAAAAATTATAAATAAATAAATTACTAAAATGTTTGAACCCCTGAAGCCATCATATATTCTTAACCAGCTATTGGCTGTATATTATCTTTACCTAGTACACAAAGTTAAATAACTCAAAAACTACTTGTTTCAAACGTGCCAATGTTTGTGTCAACGTTTTCAGAAAAATTATCCGCCGATTAATTTACATCGAAGAGGGGGGGGGGGTGGCTTTCATTTGAAAAACGGAAGTTTATATCTCTACAAGACACCTTTTAGATAGTACAAACAAACTCTAGAATTTGAAAATATGGTTTTTATGTATATACTTAAATGTGCTAAATTTCAGAATTTGAATAACCGTATTGTTGGAGAAAAAAGACGGTGAGCATGCTTGGTGAATCATTCTGCAGTACATTACGAATCTACCATATAAAATATGTATGATACCAGCTGTCATTATGGTCTAATATCATATTATATTAATATTATATAATGAAATATAATAACAATTATATGCAGACCCTGCCTATTGTACGGCGATAAAAGCCCGCGTCGCGTCGCGCGTCATCACTTTTATATAATAATATCGACCGTCGCCGTTCGCTTAATCCATCTTCGTTTGTCGTTTAATGAACTATTTTACAATGGAACGTTGTGCAGCAGGATATCGTAATCGCATTGTTGTTATAGTGTTCGAGTGTGCCAAGTATATTATATATAGTATATATATATATAAAAGCACGTCACTTCTTCGTCGACGTCGAATCTCACGTCGTCCATAAAGCTCCTTTTCGTGTACAAAAACTCACATACACACACATTTTGCACGTGGCGTTACAATTTTATTGTCTCCCATATTATATAGTACCGTCAAATAAAACACAAAGAGAGCTATTCGGAGGTGGAGTATAGGTCAGCACCTACAGTGCAGGTCCATACTATGATATTATTATTATTATTTTTTTAATTTTTTTATCGATGATATAGCCATTTTTATAGCAGAGGGATTTTATATTGATTCAGTGCTTTTATTTCACTCGGCGACCGTGGTAATGTTAAGATGTCGATCGTTATTATTATCGAATGATGATCATTGTTATGTCGAGATCGTAAATCCGGCGCAGTAAGATTATTAAATAACACACGAAATAAATTAAAGAAATTATACAAAATTCGTCATTTTACAAACAAACTGTTTTCGGTATAAACGTAGTGTATTTCAAATATAATGATGATAATAAGAATTGTTACTAAGCCGAATGAGAATTGGACACACAATTGCGACTTACACACGGATACCTAATGGCAAAGGAAGAATTGCCCACACGTGAAATCTGCGGTTAGGTTAGACTGACTGTAAAACATAATTTAATTCTTAACATAAAAAACCATTTTTAAATTTTGATTATTAACCGAATTGTTATAACCAAATGCCTCAAATACGAGTGAGATCGACAAAGTTTGGAATAGATGCGATCCTTGATATTGCTTTGGGACCAGAAATCGAGGGTAACACCAAGATGATCACATTCTTGAAAACAACAAACTTATATAACTCAATATAAAAATAAATGTAAAACATACCACTATCTAACTTATAGTTACTTAGAATTAGCTTTATTATAAATAATGTCACCCTACTGTTTACTTTTAATGTAGTATTATTCATATAAGTATATTTGTAAGTTATAATAAATACTTTAACTATAATAACTAATGACCATAAATGCCGATTTTTTGCTTTGAAATCAATAAATAAAAAAAAAATGATAATAATAATAAAATAATTCAATACATCAATTAAACGAAAAAAATATAAAAACGGTAAAAAAAATATTCAAGATAGTTGGAAGTGGCGATTTTCTGCCTTTATTAAACACGCGAACCACATAAGAATTTGGATGTATTTTACTTCCAATATGTTTACTGAATTATCTAATGAAGCAATAATACCTAACTTTGAATCGAATTTGCATTTTTTGTTAATCTACTTAAGATCGATTTTTCATATTTTTGATTTCAACCACTGAATTCCAAAAATGTTAGATACCTATGTTAAAAAACTAAAAAATAAAAAATTATCATATTTCAATTTCTGAAGAAGTTAAAATCAAAAAACCGTTTTATATTCTCTTTGTTTAACTGACATGTTATACATATGTCTCATTTTAAATCACAATGCGTCTGAAGCGAAAACATCGTGTTTATAAAGTAATAAATTTTATAAAATCTACATAATTTTTTTATAATTTAATATTTTTTTCTGTCCAGGTTGCTCAATACATAGTCAAACATTATCCAAATGTATTATTAAGTAGATATAACATAAAAACCAGAATGATATTCACTTGTTGTACATCATTAAAATTATTATTCTTTGATAACAATATTACTACGATAATAATATCGTCAACAACAACAACAACAACAATAACAACAATAACAGCAATAATAACAATATTTGATCGTTTCGGCGGGTGTATTCGGTAGTCGATAACCGTTGCGAGTTCAGTTGACCATCCGGTGGCAGAGGTGACGACGACGACGGCCGTCCCAAACTAATGCGCGCCGATTTGTGCCACTAGATATCGTGGCTGGGCGGCGCGTTTGCGGCCACCGAGCGGAACACCCAAAACGCTGATCGCCTGCGGCCAAAGCTTGCCACCTGACACGATCGACAGACGACCAGGCGACCGGTTTTCAGTGTGCGGTCCGATCGGTGGTCGAGTTGTACGAGCGTCGCGCTCCGTAATTGGTGTCCGGGATCCGCACTATAGATATAAGTATGGCATCCGTTTAGAATTCCAGCTCTGAGGAGTGGTGTTATCGTATCCGATGAGATTCGTCTGAGGTACGATTATTGTTACTTGAAAACTTTAACCAATACCACGCCATATGGGACATGAACACTTTTATCTGCGTAGGTAATTTTTAGAGGCTCTAACGCGCTCATATCGGCTTTGGCTATTGCACACCCCATTGGCCCTCTCACTACTCGAGACTTCTGACTCTGACCACTGTCCTCTTGTCGTTAAAAATTTCAAACAGACTCTAGGTTTTTTGGTGACTTCATCTTTAACTTGCAGGCTATACTGCTTGAAAATGAATCTACACACGTACAACCGTCGAGCCGTAATTGTCCATAAATAGGTGGTGTTTCTGCTCGTAACGAAATCCTTAGCTATAAATATTATTATGATTTAGGGCTATAAATATTATAAATACATTATAAAAAAAACTTTTATAAAATGCACTTAAAAACTTTATAAATCCGTTTTAATTAAGAAAATTCACTGCAAATGTATTTGAGAATCTTATTATAAAATCTATTAAGTATAAATAATTTTAAATTAAATATATTATTAATAAAATACGATGTACGTGCAAAACCTGTAAAATATTTAGAAATCAAAAATTAAAAAAATAATTCATAAAATATACTGTGTAAAAAATTTCGATTCCATAAATTATTAAAAAAGTTAAAAATATAGGTAAATAATAAATAAAAAATCACACAATTAAAGTTTCAATATTGAATTCATTAGTACATAATTCAAACTTTGTACCATAAATTGTATTCACCTAGTAGACTTTTCTACAAAATGTAATTATTTACAAAATGTTCTATTCATATTCTATTCTATTTACAAAATGTAATTATTTTTATTTCTGATAACAAAAATATTGATAATTTTATTCAAATATTTTACAAGATTAAACAGTTATGACTGCTGTATTAAAGAAAATAGAATTTATAATCAATAGTTTATAACAGTGCTTCTCAAATTTTTTTGTCACGAGGCTCCCTAAATTTAATGTAAAACTGTCAAGACCTCTTTTATCAAAATCATCAATTATTTTTTTTTTTAATTATGTACTAAAATTACATATACTATTTCACGCAGATAAATTATTAAAATATATAGTAAATTAATATATTTTAATATACTTTTGAAAAAACTGTATAATTTAGTATTTAACTTTAAATATGTATAAATACAAATAAAAATAAAATAAATATTTCACGCCCCCCCCCCCCAGTAATATAGTCACGGCTCTCTAGGAGGCCACGATCCCCGGTTTGAGAAGCACTGCTCTAGGGGGGCGCGGGCCCCAGTTTGAAAAGCACTGGTTTATAATATACAAAATGAAAAAAAATTTAGGACGTAACACATCATGGCATCATGTGTATTTTGCACACAGTTACAAATTTTCAGTTTTACTTTTCAAATAATTTTTACAACTGAAAGTTCCTCAAGTTTCATCTGGTGGACGATTAGATTTATTAAAAGTTCCGGTCATGGAACCTATACTTTTTGATTTTTTAATACGAGTTTTTCTGTATATGTACGTGTTGTATTAAATATTAGCTTTATTTTTTTTTTGACAGTCCAGAATACTGGATATATATAATATAAACGATGAACTTAAAACGTTTTTACCAAACACTTTTTGAAAGTTTTCGAATTCTAAGATTTAACAATATTGTTTTCTTCGCCATAAGGTACAGGCATTCCTAATAAATTCACATCAATCATGTTTTGTTAGCGGAAGAAGTCGTCGAAAGGCGAACATGACGTCCGGAGACTATTGTGTCTACGTTTATGTTGTACATTTTATGTTATGTGCAAGAAAAGGCTGATGGATAGTGCACCTAATAAGGAAAATGTCTAAGCACGTCAAGCAAAGGAAAAAAAATATCAGAGCGATTTTATACTAGTCTGCAAGTTGTAAAATTATATCTGCAATATACTCATACTAATAATAATATTAAAAATATAGTATATATTGCCAAGCGAGGGACTTAAAACGATTTTGACTTTTTCCTTGGTTTTCCGAGTTCAAAAAAAGTCACACAAATCTATAAAAAAAAATACATGTGATGCCATATAGGCCTTGTGAATAAAGTTGTTAATGTCAATAGGTATATTAAGTTGTTTGACTAAAAATGGTAAGAATAAAAATAAAATGTAATTATGATAAGTTCCGCAGATTATAGGATGTTTTGAAACAAATATTGAATCAAGTGATTAATAATAGGTACCTATTTTTATTTTACAATAAATATTTTAATTTTTAAACGTACTTACATTTTAGTGATTTTCGTTCATAAAATTCCATTTTGAAAGTATATTATATTCTTTATTATTTCTAAAATGAAAACCCCTGTTATTTTCAATAAAAACTATTTAGATAGCAAGATAAGTGCATTATAAGTTATAGGTTGTAGTAACAATAAAAATTCATTATTTTTATAAATGATATTCTTCTTATTTTTTTTCATTAACAGTTTGAGAACGTTTAAACAAACAAATAAATCTTTGTCTGACATCATTTATTAATGAGTCGTCATTACTGTATAATATTATAATTCATTTATACATATATATATATATATATGTATATATTTATTTATTACAATATAATTTATATCAATAGGTACTTGAATACCTTAACAATAACATTTTACATTGAAGCATTTTATGTGATATTTTTTTTAATACATTTAGAACACAGGAAACAAACGATAATAACATACCTATAAAATAATCATTAGCTGAACGGTTGACATCGATGTTCTATTTCTATTGATTTATATTAATTATTCAGCTTTTGACTACTCACACAAAAAATGTTTAAGCCCTCATGCTTAAACAAATCATTCACTGCATAAAATTATTATACGTTATATTTTAACTTGGGTTATAATATATTATGTATAATAGTAGGCAATTTAATATGTGCAACAAATGTGTAACAACGCAGACAAAAGATATATCTTGTACCAGTTGTACGTCGTTTACTTTTTACATTTCATAGCACGTGCCTGTAACGAAAAAACAAACAAATCACATATTATCGTTACAATATTTCAATTTTGAAACTACATCCTCTGCGTTTGGAGTAAATGTTTTATTCATTGAAACGTGTGATGTATTATTTTTGGAAAACGCGCTAAGATTGATGAAAGTTAGAAATGGTACATGAAATTTTCTGTAATCCACGCTATATTATAACACTTTGACTATTCTCCGTACGTAGGTAGACAGAGAATTGGCAGCCTCTGCCGAAAGACTAAAGTCAGATGACAAATTGTCTTCATTTCCTGAGGGCTTATAGATATTCCTTTTGATTTTGGACTCTTTCCAAATTTAAGATAACATAATGACTAGTTGGTCTATAAACGTGTGTGGTGGTTACTGTCAACATTTTGATCGAACATATTTAAATGCTATTTCAATATAAACGATCAGTTACGAGTTCATAATTGTTAATTTTTCAAACGATCACATAATATGAGTTTGTGAAATATTAATATTCCCAAACCCGTTTCGGTTAGGTGGTTTTTCTAAACCATAAAAACTCATTACACAAAGCGTAAAATAAATTTTTAGGTTTTGTATTTGAAAAAAGTTTTAAAGCTTAGCGTTTAATGCATAAATAATCTATCTCTTAACGTTTAAATATTTAATATGCTAAAACGAAATAATTGTATACATAAAAGCACTTTTGAAGTAAAAAAAAAGAATTTAATTATTTAGATAATTTATTTTTAAACTAATCTTCTTAATAAAAGTAGATTATTATTGAGCTACATTTTATATAAAAATAATTTTACTTCCGTGTGAATAATTGTATAACTACATGTATACATTTATTAAACATGAAAATTTTAAATACAATGTAATTAATTTAAAATATATTATGTTAATCGTGTTATTCAAAAATTAAATTAATAATTTTTATTTTTTGAACTAATAAATAGAAAACTATATACAAATAATAATTTGGTGTTCATAATACGATTCCAAGCAATGTTTAATTATAATTTATTATCATAAATCCGTGTCAATCTTATGATACAAACATAAGTTTCCCGAAATTTGACGTTAAAATAACCTATTTTAATGATTAGTAATTTATCAAATATATCTGAATTTGATTTTTCATTTATATTGTGTAGACAATTATATACTATTTTACAAAATATTATATTCTTAGGGAAATATTATTATTTAAATAGATATTGGACAGGTATAGATTGTATTAAAGAAACGATTTGAACAAAACTTCAAAGTAAAAGTAAAATAAAAAAAAATATATTTAAAATGTTGACGAGACTTCGTTTTTTAAACGTTTTTAATAGAAATAATAATTAACTCCCGTAATAAATTGTTATTTTTACACCTGTTGCGCAATAATTGGTTATTAATTAATTATGTATTACAGTTGAGCGCAATGACTTTGCCAATTTTTATTTTATACGGCGTAACTTATTAATGTATAAAAATATACCATGTCGATGACATCCCATAAGCCCTCCTCCCCGCGCACAACATAATATTTTATTTAAGGCACGTAAATGCATATAATTTAATATATTAATCCAGTGATATTCATAACTCATTATTAATTCAAACGTAAATAATAAAAAAATATTATTATATTATTATTATTGTTACATATTATTTGCATATTTGAATAATGATTTATATATATATAATGTATGAGTCGTCACGCGCCAGCTATAACGCCACCGCCTCCTAACTGCTGCCATTATCATCGAGGAAGCTGTTAAAGTCGAGACGATATTATAACCACTGTCCGCCACACACTCCATACGATTACCTATCCAAAGACGCTTTTTTGTATTATACAGACTTTTCATTATTATTAAGATGAATTGCCGCGACGGCAAAGTCTTGAGGAATGGTTATGTGCAATGTGTTTTATATATGTACACTAATGGTACAATAATTGCCCATACTAAACAGATGGTTATTATTATAACTGTTATTATCGTCATAATATTATTCTCTTCTGGATTGTATTTCTTTCAGACCGCGGACTTTTATGCCTTTCGGCTTTCTCAACCTCAGATAAAACTGTAATAAAATTCCTTAATCTGTTCAAACAAACCTATGCCAACAATAATAGACTTTGGCTCGTGGTTGGCGATCTGACTGTCAAAAAGTACAGTCGCACATTCATCGTTGGAAAATTCAAGATATTACGAGAAGCGTGAGACGTCATCTTAATAAACACGAAATAATGCTTGACGTCGAGCAAAATCCGAACGTATGCTATAATAGTCGCGACAATAATATATCTATGTATTTTTGAAATTTTGAATCGAACCAATAACGATATTTTTACGAGGAAAAAAATAGGAATTTCTTTAGCACAAACTGCATTTGAATACATAGTAAAGCGTTTACATGCGTACGCCTATGTTTTTTGAACCGAAACGTACACACGCTCACACACGTGCTAACATACGCACTCAGCCGTCTCGTCGTATAAATTGCCCATAAATATTAAAGTATATCACTCGGGAATTCGTCTTTTACGAGTCACGTGTGTACGGTGGCGGAGGTTTTTCGCGGGGGACTTGGAAGTGGATTGGATCCGACGTATTTTCACGGAAATACACTCTATAATCTATATATATATATATAACTAGTGTATACTTAGGTTCTGATTTTTGTTGGTTGGCAGTCTGCAGCCGACTTTGACTGCATCTGTTACAAAAAAATATCGCTATTAGTCACGTACTGGTTCGTATATAATATATTATACAATATATCACACCAAAAACACTCGTTATAACTTCGTGCAAAAAAAAGCCAAGTTAAAAAAAAATAAATTTAGTAATGATTAAATCTTTAAAAGACGTGATATAATATAGAAATTAAATAAAATGTCATTTTATACTAATTACAAATACCTTTGACGACAAATAAGATCAATTGTAAAGTTAAATACTTAATCGACATATTATTTATACATTATTAATTACGAAAAATACTATAGTGTTTAGTTATTTGTATTTATTTAAGTTTACTTACACGTCTTGCCAAGTAATTAAACAATATGTTGACTAAATATTTAACTTTACAATTGATATTATTTGTCGTCATAGGTATTTGTTATATTATAAAATGGAATCTTTTAAAGATTTAATTATTACTAAATTTAATTCTTTTTTATCTTAATTTTTTTTTATACAGAGTTATAAACAAAGTGTTTTCAGTGTAATATCAGCTATTTTTTTATAAAAAAAATCGCGATTTTATTTGACCTTATATAATAATAATCCAGCTAGTAATCGTTGGCCTCCTGTTGTTATATCTTACATTTTCATTAGTAACTATTTTTTTTTTTCAAAAACTATAATGTAAACATTTTTTCCACCATGAGGCTAGCGTTCAATACTTATAGACATATCGTTGCATCTAACACATTTATTATTATGTTTAATAATTGATGTATAATAGGCTTAAATCATAGATGGACCATGATGGCAAATCACAGAATTAAGAGCATATGATTTGTCATCAATCTTAATTGTTGCTACAAATAATGAATTAATCAAAAGATTATTTATTTTATTATTAAAATCGTTCCAAAGTTGGATTTGAAAATACAAATATTAGCGGGTATTGATTACTTTTATTTTTTTGTACATGATTTGCCACTCAATTACATTCACTACAATTTGAACCTTTTATTAACACCTTCTATTAACACTTCTTGTAATATATTATTAAACATAGAATTTAATGTCACTGTGTTTGTACCATTTGGAATTGTAAGTTGAACAATATAATTTTGAGTAATCTGTTTTCGTATTATGATAATTAGAGCAAATCAAAGTTGTCGGCGATTCTCGTAAGCCTTTATTTAACCCAGACTTATTATCAATTTTTTTTTAAGTACGCTTCTTTACATACTTAATTTTCCTCTTTTTTAAACCATTTTTATAAGTTAATGCCATTATTATTATTATATACTAGTAATATAGTAATAATATTATAATAAAAATATAAAATATAGTAATAATTATTACCGTTCCGAAATGGTAAATGACAAATGTAGTCACTACGCACGTAGTTTAAACTTTAAACACAGTGCACAGTGCACGACACGCAAGAGGTTTCAAAAGTTTTTAACGTAAATCATAAATTAATCGCAGTCGATAGCAAGTCACGAAAATACGAAAAGGTTGGTCTCCGGCAGCCAAGAGACCGCGCCGTCTCAAACGCCAATCGTCATACGTCGCCGCTTCCCAAAGTTTATAGACAATAATATAAATATTATCCGTAAACCTTGGTCGCCGCCGCCGCCGTCGCAACGAGAGTAGTGACGATAGATAAGCGGCGGATCGGGGGACATGTTATATTTTACGATATTTTCGTTGAGTACGCAAAATCGGTCTTAAAAGTACTTGAACGTTTTTGGTTATAATTTATTAGCCATCAAACCAATCTGCTTGCGAGTCGATCTGTTCCCATTTGCGCAATATTTCTGATCGATCGATACCTTATACGACTTTATATGTTCATCCGTTTGCCCTGTAGAGCTGACCGAAAGATTAATAAAAATTAGCATGGTATTTCAATGGTACAACTCGGTTTCCTGTTACTATACGTTGGTGGCTACTACGCTATTTCTTTTTACTTAGCTTCGCGCCACTATCGTCGCGCTGGATATATGTATAATCATGCATTTAATATTATACATAGTACCTATGTATATACTATTTATGTGCCTATAATATATATATATATATATATATATAATGTATATATTATTATAATATATTATAAGCGTATGCACCGCGTGTGTATGTTAATGTTATAATATTGTCGTACACAACCATAATATATTATGTAGTTAAGAAACTTACACTATAGTTCATAAAACTTGGCCAATGACAAAAACTATTATTGAATCGCTATAAAATATGAATTTGGCCGCGTATTATAAATATCTAGAGGAGTATCCAAACACTATAATATTATATACACATTACACCACACGCATTTCGTATAATAATAATAACAATATTTATATTTTTTACATTATTTTTTGTAATATTATTGTAAATACTTTTTTTAGAGTGCGTGTAATGTTTACGTGTATTGCAGTGGTTTAAGTTCGCGTGGCCTACCCGTGACACCCAATCCCTTTTTCTCCTCCAGCTCACAGGGTAAACGCTCGAAATATTATCGTTTCAAACGCTGCACCACAGTGATTAGTTTACGCACTCGCAACATTTGCACCGCAACATTAATTACAGTTTAAGCCACGACAAAGAATGGTATAATATTATGCTAATAACCGACGTCGCCGTCCGTTTCTGGATTCTTATATATTAACTTTGAGTAGGTATAGATGTATAATATTGTTGTACAGTAAGTTTAGAGAAACCGTCCACAGATGACGAACTATTACGACGTGATACGTGTCAAGAGATATTAGTTCCAAAATTTGCCGCTGATAGGAAATTCAATAACATGACCATAATAATGATGCCTATATTTTATTGTATATATAACTATTGTAAAACTGTATAAACGGTGTTGTGCTAATAGAAACAAAATCCGGGAAAAATTTTGTCTACCAAAATTTTTTTAAAAAATCTCAAAATTTGTTTCTATTTAGTTAATAAATAAGTTTATGAAAAAATCATAAATATTTCAATTGACATCGTCTGCTGGGTCAATATAAACAGAGCCACTTAAAAAAATATACATTATTTATTAAAAATAAAAATGTTTTGAATGTCGAACATAATATTACAAATACTCAAAGAAAACTGAGTATTTTTATATATTGATTATTCATCAATCATGCATTCATAAAACAGTTTATATGATACTTTAAAGTTGGAAAGTGTTATCTATTTACCTCTATTTTACGGTATTTCAAATACCGTAAAATTATATTGAGCATATTGTAGAACATCAGATATATGATATTCAATCGCTCTATTTATTTAAAAAAAATCAGAGACTAGCTCTGTTGTACAGACATAACTGCAAGTTTGTAACCTCTCAAACTTTCATTGGCTAGGTTCTGTGTAGTGTTAAATGACGACTAGGTATAATGAGGTAAGGTCGCCAACTAAGGACCGAGACCGAAATCAGAGTTCCCTGGATTTTGCTAAAAATTACGGAAATTCGAGTATAGGAAATAATAAATAAATAAAGAAAAAGATAAATTAAGGGATAAATAGAATTATATTGTTATGCATGCGAATTAATTAAAGTTAGTATAAAGAAAAGCCTCTCGCCATAAAAACTTCATACATGAAATATAATATAATAAATTATTATCCTTGATAATAATGATAGCGGTAACTTTACATATATAATAAAAGTTATATGGGGCAAGTATTGACCATACCATCCGACCACAGTATAAGAAGTAGTATGTATATGTATAATCATCCTTTTCTATGGACCGTATCTTACGGTCGCTGCAAGCCTCGGGCTACCACTCGGGCTCTATACATTTTATGACATCAAATGTGTCATTAAATACATATACACATAAGTATAAAAGGAGAAAAACATTGAATAAGAGAAATAATAAAAGAGAAATACCAGCCAAGGTGAAAAATTTTCTTTATATTTATATATACGTATATACTAGTATGTTTTTATGTACTTACGTACTTGGACGCACAGTCTTGGTGGCTCTTTTTAGGGTCGCACCGGAAAAATATAACTCTACTCCTCTATTTATATGGACCTACTTAAGTGATAAAAAAAAAAACAAACACATGGAGCTGATTCCGTGTGTGTAAAACCCGTGAGCGAACGGCAAAGACAAAGAAAAAATCACAAGCGACAAACAGCGGACGGGGAAAAGAATTATTAATTACGGTAATTGGCTGGCATTTTTATATACATATATTGGATTAAACAATCGGTGCATTGAACACCGCACATCCACGACGAGGTGAAGAAAGGATACAGAACTCTAGTGCGGCGGTGTTATCGTCACGCGATCGACCAGAGGAGGAGAATATAATTTAGTTAGGTGTCTTTGTAGTATTGCTAGAGAATTTTGAACGTTACAAGTTGTTCAAGGGAAAAATGTTTACATACGTCTCGCTTAAAAGCTATGGTTGAAGAAGTTATGTGTGCGATGTACCAGTCATACGTATCGACCCGAATTGGACTCAGACTTTGATAAGAATCGAACGTACCGATAAACGTGTCGAATTTTTCATCTTGACAATCCTCACTGCAGGTTTATTGAATAGGTCACTGTTATTGATGTTTCGAATTTGAATTTAATGATAACTAAATGCATGTGAAAAAACGATTTTGAGCGTAGGACGAGCATTGCAGATTGCATTTGGTTTTAAAAAAAGCCCGTCCGCTGTTCTATCATTCAGTTTTTTTTTTTTTGTTTCCTTTTTGTTCTTTTCATCATTTTTTAATTATTAAAAGCAAAAAATTGAAGCTGCTGTTCTGATTTGAATAGACATAATATACCTACCTAATTACAACACAAATATACACATTAACGTCGATCGGCGATGGTCACTGGCAATAATATTTAAATAATATTAATAACCACGCGTATTAATGGGAGATACTGGAAACTCTGGGATCCAAGTTTCACGACGCTTGTCGCATGAAGCAGTTAGCTGCCGATTAGAAAATACAATTTTTTAATTTTACATACAATATTTTGGTTGTAAATGGCAACGTTCGTTTATAACTAAATTTTGATTGTGATCAAATGTAAATTAAGTAAAGGTGCCGACGGCAGGATGTAATATGAACTATAATAATAAATATTATAGGTGCTGTAATATATATTATACAATTATTACTGGTAATATTATTATTTCCGTATTTTCATTATGACTGCACTGTGCGCGCTATGTCGATAGTTCCGGTAAACTGATTAATAACGACGTATCGTCGTGATATTAATATTATTAATATTAACAAAATGGTCTCTCTATATTATATAGATCCATCTGTTTATTCAATTATATCGGGTATTTTTAATATATATAATATATTATGCACCGAGAGCACAAAATATATAGTTCCTACTTCACATATTATGGAGCTGTACGGTTACCGATAACCACGTTATAATCGCTATACCTCCATAATGTTGGCTTATTCGAAATACACGCGAAATGTGTATGTGTTTGACATAATATTATGCATAATGCATTATATATATATATATATATATATATATATATATAGCATATATACCTACACGAATGTATTAAACCTTTGGCACCCACGTCTCTCTAGCATGCCAAAAACATACTATGACTGTCTGTAGTATTACTGTACTACACACCATATGTAACGCTTGCCATTTCGACAGTATTCATTATCATATTAGCTATGGGTTAAATATTGTAGAATATTGATTACCACGTCGGTTATGATAATTACACTACGCCTAGTGTGCATTAAACTGTGCATAATGATGTTAGGTATTAAATAATTATACAGGGCGTTGATAAAAATACAAAAACTGATGTTTTTCTCTGTAGATATTATTTTGACGCGTCATTAATAACTCTTTGACGTTTGCATGATACTTATTAGTTTCCCGATTATTTTGAGCTTAAACGGTGCCGATCGTTTTGATTTTCAAACAATGACCGATATTTAATTATTATTATTCAAATTAGACTATTGAAAAAAAAAATAATAATAATAATATAAAAGACGAATATATCTGTTGATATTATAATTTTGCATGATGTGCCACATTTTTTCTTTGATACGTTTTTTTGTCGGTACGTTTATACAAAGTCTATACACGTATAGGTATTATCAAAATGAATATCAAACTTGGACTTTTAAATATTATACTACACAGCTGACATTAATGCGAAAATCGGAATACAGCAATATTAATTAGCTTACTCATGCAATTAGATACCAGTCACCACCCAGTCTCATATACTATTATCTAGCATTCTGTATATAATATAATTCCATTATAATGCGCACGCGTTCAAATATAATTAAACCGGGGGATGAGAAAATTAAATGCCTGACTTTAATAAATCGTTTGTGTTTAACGCGTAAATATTTTTATACTGATTTTAAATTAATACAATTTTCTGTTATTTTTTTTTTATCTAAATATACTTGTTAGCATAATGTATTTCTGATTGCACAAGCACATGATTGTACTCGAACAATAACAGAGTTTTACATATTTTTTCCAAATGATTTCATAATAATATGTATATATATATTTTTTTAAGCCTTTAACCATTTTCCCAACTTTATATACGCAACTGTTTTTGTCGATCGTTAATAATTTCCTTGTTGTACTCTATAGAACATTTTATGTTACAAGAAAATCCGGAGAATAGAAAACAATAGAATATTTTAAATTTTGAAACTTTGACCAACTCGTGGAAAAACCTTATCAACCTGATATGCTAGATTAAATACAACTCGAAAAACTAAGCGATCATCTTGTTGAAAGTTTTAAAAGTACTCCAAAGTATTCTTTTTCATTTTTGAGAACATGAAATATCATAACATGCTCGTTCTCGAATAACTTAAACCAATTTATCAAATATAACTATTTAATATTAAATATACTGTATTATACATTTTACCATTTTGGCTTAGGTAATTATTGATTTCTTTTCAATATACTCATCTCAGAATTTACCTGCAAATTAAAATCACAATGCTTTCGTATATCATGAGTTCGTATCACAATCCGTTGTATTTTCTATCTGCTGTACTTAAGAAAACTTGACCATTTAGAAAAGGATATTTTTTATACGAAAGAGTTTTATTTATGACTTGCCTATTTTGGTTGTCAGCATGATAAATTGATTATACGCACAATCCTTTATAAGACGTTGTATAATAGTATACAAAACGCTTAGCCCAAATCATGCGTCATTTTGGAAAATTATCTTCAACTTAAAATCATCATCAACAACTATAGAATATATTAGGTATGAATTTATATTTACACAAAAAAAAAAAATAAATAACAATAGTGTAAGCTATTTCAGAAGCAGTGCAAAAATTCGAAATAAGTGAATACCGCGTAAATATTTTTTTCATTATACTTATCCAATATTGTTGTTATTAAATCATTATATTTTTTACATATAAAGTCAAGGCCTCAAAAAATAAGCTCCGACTTTGGAGTACCCAGCAAAAATTATTACGTAGCGATTATATAAATCAACTAACGCGCTATTTATTTATTCGAACGTAATTTATTATTTTGTCTAGAGCACATAATAAACAGTCATCAATATTGAGAACCCCTGGCACCGACAATATTTGGACTTTACTCGTTGACGGTCACTTTTTATGATCCTGCAAGATACTGGGATAAATAGGATGAAGGTAACTGAGGGTTGCTATTTTTTCTAAAGAAGCTCTATTGTTTAATAAAGAAACTTTTTTTTTTTTTAATACAAACAGTCCATTGAAATTGTACTTCCGAATGTCAATATTGTTATTTACTCACAATTATTATATACCTTAATACAATTTTAAAAAAATCAAGCTATCGGAATAAACTCAATAAACTATGTTCTGAATGATAGAACCCGCGTACAAAAGTAACGCTCAGAATATTATACTGTAAACATAATATTTTATAGAGCTGCAATATTCATTTGGTATATTATTTTCATGTGGATGACTTTCGCATTAGAAAATTCAATTACAGTGACGATAGACGGCGTGTCGATAACAAGTAACTGTTTTTGCATAACGATAATATTGCTAATGAACGAATCACAACTGTTCTGAGTATGTACCTGGGTTCCGTCCTGCAATATTCATAATATATACAACTATTCTATAACGCGAATGGCGTTGGCAAACATTCAGTGGGTATATATAAAGTCCAAGTAGAAAATCGATTTCACGCGAACTTTTGTAACGCAAAAAGTGTAATTACGCGCTTGCTATAGGAGCTGCGTTATAGGTTGAACTTTGCAGAAATGCCTCTCGTTTTTTATGAAAAAAAAAATTTCACCTTCTTTCTACCTCTCTGCAACCACGAAGGAAGGAAGAAAACAAGTACGTGGCAATAATTTTATATATTATAATATAATATATACTTTGTACATACGTCGTATATACATATTATATTCATATATACAATTATATCACACACAATTTGTGTGTGTGTATATTTTTCAATAGACAGATATTTTAAGTTCTCGTATACGAAATGTTTAGATATATATATGTTCAAAAACATAATATAAACATGAATTTACTGTTTCGTTTAAAGCGAAATTCATATATATAAATATATATATTCCTATACATTAATCAGAACAATGATCGTCGGAGGATCTGCATTCTATATTTTTAAATATTATTATTAAAAAAGACAATTTTATTTCCATTAAATTATTTGAAGTGTAAAAGAAATCATTGTTTTCTGATTAAATATTTTATTTTTAGACAATTTCAATAGTAAGTACAAACAATATCATCGCAATATAAATAAATAAGTAAATATGAGTAACCTATTGAATTTAAAACATTTTTATAATATGAAATAAATATTAACCATCAAATAATCGGGATTATGATACTATAAGTATTTAAAAACTTATACATGTAAAGAGTAGATAAACTAAAGCTAAACTAAGTTAACTAAGCTAAATTTCATAATATTAAATTTTAAAAAAGCCAGCAAGTGGGTACCACTCTACAGTACAGAGAGTGTCAAGTAAAGTCAATACTATGAATTTGTTAAATTTGAATTCAATGATATAAAATCATTGTATATGAAAAACGATTCTGAGCGAAGATGGTCTGTCTACATAGCTAAGTGTATTTTATGATGTTATTACTATTAAAATAGTTATAAAAATTGAATATTCTATACATTTTTAACCACAAAATAATTTGAAAATGATCGATATTTTGATATCCAAATTTTAACTTAAATTGTCTATAAAAAATTATTTTTTTATTATATTTTTTTGATCTTTTGGTTACATTATAGAATACGACACTGCAATTATCCATATCTTTTTAGGTAGTATTCTATAATTTTTATTGGTAATAATACGTTTGAACTCCTTTAAATTTGCATTTTATATATCATTGTTTCTTTTATTGCATACATATACGAGTAGTATTATGTTAGATGTATAATTAAATAAATATTAAAAAACAAAATATTTTAAGAAAACGTTGAATTGGTATATCTTGTTGTATATTTTCTGCCACATCGCAATCGATTGCATATTATTTGATCGCAAGAGCAGGAGATACGCAGTTATTTTATATACAACTTCATGATTAGAAAAATAAACTTATAAGAAAACAATTACGCTAACACTTTTTTCATACTAATTTGTATCCTCTGTGGTCTTTGTTTCATCATTAATATTAAAACGCTCGGCCGTTACTGTGATTATTCGCATTCCCTGTTTCAGTGTAGATACGAACAATTATAACAAAACTGGGGAAACTGTTCTGCTGTATAATAGACTTCGACTGTACCTACTTCATCATTGAGACAGTTCACTGTATAATAGATTTGTTTCCAAATTCAATACCTTATAAATCATTGCATACGAGAAACGGTTTTGAACTGAAACAAAGTCAGCCACTCAGCTTCTATTTATAAAGACGTCTTATGATTTTTTTATATTACTATAAGTGATTTATATTTTTTTTTAAACCCTCTCTCTCCCAAAGTACTAATCAAATTAATTTTTCTAGTATTTAATTAAATGATTAGTAATGATTATAAGTAACAAGTTTTTGGTGGTGACATATCGTCTACGTTGACTTTGTCAATGTTATAATAATATATATTGGTCGCAATTATAAGATATTCGTTAGAATCTAAGCGTTACATATTATATCATATTATTATATTGTGTTAAATGTGCACAACTTAGGACACTCAAGCAGTCAAGCAGTAAATTTATATTTTATGGAACTTTAACCCAATACTGCCAGTTGCATCGTATATTACAATAACTGACAAACGTCTGGCAAACGATTGTAATAATTGTGTTATTGCGATGCGCTACAGGCAATAAAATATTAACAACGAACTATCAAAATATATGTATACTTCGTAGAGGTTCATGGATTGTGTTTATGAATCATGAATATGATGCATATAAGACTTTAATCGGATAACAAATAAGCCAACATAATTAAGTACACGCGTGGTTGTAGATAATATTAATCAAGTCAGAAATATAAAAACGTAGACGTAGACGTTAGACGAACGTTAGCAAATTATAAATCACTGATTTGGTTTTTGTGGTTTTGAATGAGAAATTGTAGGGACGGCGTATACAGAAATTAAATTTACAACAGATAGATTAGGTTAGTAGATAGGCAACTTTATAGCGGATGTTAATTTTACACTTTTAAGTTTATTTCTGTGTATGATTATGCATTTTAAATAATTAAATAATTGCAAACGATGACAGTTTATTTATGGTACATTTATATTTTAGTAGCAAAAATATAGTATATAATAGAAATATTGTCTTAAGAGTATACAACAAGTACGATTATAAAATGGTTTGCAAAATTTAAATAATCATTTAATATTCCGTGATCCAAATTTGTTTTACGTATGTTTGACCGTATGTTCACACTAACGATATTAAAAAATACATCCATTTTTATGGAGTTTGCCAATACTTGTATACATTGTGAATATTTTAAGTTAGGTTCAGATAAATTAAACTAGTAACCAACTATAAATTCAACTATTAACATTTATCTTATCTAATTAAATTAGCAATATTCTATGTCTTATATCATGTATTATGCGTCTACCCCAACAATTATGTAAAATACATATTGTTCAGAGAATATTATAATTTGACGTGCATATTTAAAGTTTGTAAAATATGTAACAATTAAGACGCATAAGGATCTGTAAATACATTTATTACAGCTGCAGTAACCTACTCAATAACGGGGTACACTCAAAACCTACAATACAGAAAAGCGGCTTTTCCTGTTTTTCTTTAGGTTAAACAGGTACCTATTTAAATGTACGAAATACATAATACCATATTATTTCATTCTTAGACTAATCGCATATATGTAATAAGAGTAATAAATGCTCGACTAAATAATTTTAAAGTAAAAGTTTTAAAACAATTTTCCGAACAATTCGTGTTCAAAAATAACTTAAGTTCATTATTCAATTATTTACTAAGTATTAATTATTATGATAATATATTTTTCATAATTCAAATTGACAGTGAAATATATTTTGGAATGTCTTAATATTCTCGAAATAGTGTTGTAGTAATTGTATTATGTAAGTGAAAATAACTTTGAGAAATTTTGATATTTTTTGGTACGATAATTGGTTATGTAACTAATATGTGGCTGTTAAATCATATTATACGTTTTATGACTTTGTGAGTCATGGAATACTAATGCGTTTTAATTTAATAATTTAATTCGAGGTAGCCGAGTTCAGATATTATATACCTTGTTATCTAGTCCGTTGGTCGACTATTAGGTTAGGTTTAATATTATGTTTAATTTGCCTGATATTATAGTCGTTATACCTCAATCCAAATTTTATTGTTCGATCGCAGATAAACTGCAGCTTATTTTGTGTCTCACGTTATCATTCTTTTTTAAAAAAAAAAAAAAATATGAAATATAACTACCTACCTATATATCATTTGTGCATGGATATAGTCATATAAGTACTCAATATCGATTAGTATAACGCATTATTTTTCATTTTTCTCTCCGTATTCCTGTCTTCATTTCAACGACTCGCATTCGCATTAATAATAATGTCTATTAAATTATTGACATTTCGTTCGATGGAAAAATGTATTCCCTGCGCATTGTGCCTACTTATATGTCTATATGTCACGGAATACGGCTGAATAAACCGTCACAGCTGATGATCACGTAATGGTTATTCCGCGGCATTGCCTTTTTTTTTCAAAAAAAAAAATAAATAAATAAATAAATAACAATAATAATAATAATGTACCTATACCTACGCATTACAGTCTTATGGTGAACTTCGAACAAAGAGCTACAGGGATTATTCAGAGTCAATGGAATATTATGCACTATAAGCTTAAATATTCGGATGCAGTGCATAAATTTGCATCGGTATTCAAATATCTTCAGTGACAGCATAATTTAACCGTCAACTTAATGTTGAAAAATATTCGATTCATGCACATATAGATATAAATTTTATCGTGTCATAAATTCTTTGTGAAAAAAATTTTTTTTGTTTTATCATGTAAAATAATTGTACCCAATTATAATAAACATAGATATTGATTAAATTCAATAAAAACACATTAAAATATTATTTTAAAGTTTCTATAGTTTTATTCATGGGTGTAATACATTATTTTTACTGTACTTTATAATAGTACCTATATAATACATAAGTATTTAGGTACCTAATTGAAGCGCTGTAATTTTTATAATATATAATTCGATATCTGAGGGTAAACATAAATTGATAAATCCTACCTAGTAATCAAATCTAATTTAATATCTAGTACTAATCCTCGTACTAAATTTTAAATAATATACATATTATAGATTATACTAATCGTGGTTATTTGTAACATTGGTTAAGACCTTGCAAGTATTAATCATTTAATATTTTCTCAGCTTATTCACAAAAATCTGTTTGTATAATGCATTACCTTTTTAGTTAGCCAAATATTGTTTTGGAAAATGAAAGCATCATTATTTGTATGATCAAATTTTATTAAACAAAATATATTTTAAGAAATTCCTGAAAACTTTCTGATTTTTGTTGTCTGACTAAAATAATAAAAATAATAATAATTCAATAAGTACTCTAGAAATTGTATTTAATTTGGTGACATGTGAACGTAACCACACATTTTTTTTTAAAAAAAATTATGTCATTTAAACACATTTTTAACATAGATATTCACTGCAAAAATTTAACCCAACATAATATTATTAACACTTACACACAAGAAAACCAGCAACTAGTTATACAATATTATTATAAGTGTCAGGTTATTTAAAATAAAATACTCATGATAAATATTAAAATTGACAATTCTGTCTCTATTTAAAAATTGATAATAATAATTTTAAAAATAAAACAGTTAATCTCAATGGAAAATCACTAAAAAACTAACCTACAATGTAACTTTTATAAAAAGTTACTGTAACAAAAACAGTGTACTGTTATTATGTATTATTATTTTTAATTTTTATGAATAAAAAAAATTTAAGTTGATTTGAAAAGAAACCATGATATTTGTATCAAGTTCCGATTATAAAATGACAAATGGAAATAATGGCCATAACCTAATTATAATAAGACAGTGATTTCCAAAGAAAGGTGTCAAGGCGTAGAAAACCAACTATAATAGGAACAAAAAAATGTAGAAACTTAAAAACAAATATTAAATAAAATGTCTTAGAGTAGAAGTCAACTTAAATTATTATTTAAAAAAAAGTTACCGTAAAAAATTACCGTTTGAAACTTGTACAACAATTTAAACCTTTCTTTGATTGGCTATATAATATTAAACATCTTTTGTACCAACTTTTTATTTCACATAATAAATTATTATATTGTGTCAAATCTTTCATAATTTATTTTGTATTTTGAAAAGAATTCGTCACTAGGGGACTGTATTAATTTTCGTAACGTGCTATATAATTTTGTTAAGTTCTACAACACTATCATTTTAGTATCTTAAGCGGCATACGTCAGTAGAAGCATAAATAAATTGTTATTGTTATTACATTTTTGAACTTCCGTCGTTGACAAAACATAATAATATTAGGTATTATAGTTTGCAACACTTTGACGTATCCACAACCGTCCTTCACTCTTCTGGCCTTAATACAACCCTGTATACTTTGTCCTAATTTCAGGGTATCTTTATTTTTGTTTTCATCTCTCCCGTCAACGTTTTCGGGGACAAAGTTGTAGATTCTTTATTGGTAGAACAATAATATACCAGACTAGAAACTAAAACAATAAGCGTTTGTGGCGGTGCGACAAAATTGTTAAAAATAGTACAACAGTTTATTATTTTTTTTTGGAAACGCGACCCGTATATTATACTGTGCGTACACAACACGAACGAGTCTGTTCCCAACCGGGTGGTAAGTCGATGAAACATGTCTGATATATCAGTTTTTGGAAAGCCTAATACCCGTATATAAACTCTATAAACAACTAAACAAGTCCGCAATAAAACTAAGAAGACGATAATTTATTACAGTCGTGTGTCAAAAAAATAATATTAATCATAGGTAAACATCAAATAGAAAATACTATAAACTATTAAACAAAAACATAATACTCAGTAGGTACATGATATAAGTTAAAAAAAAATAAAGAAAAACATGTCGCTTCTGAAATGAAAAATTAAGTAATAATAATAAATATTATTATTGTTTGTCGTGGAAATCAAACTAATTTGTTACAGTCTGTAGTCACTGTACACTAACAACTGTTTTCGTATCGAGGTCAAATTATTGTAGCTATTGTTTTACTTCAACGATCAATTAGTCGAAATTATGAATTAAAAAACATAATAGTGAAAAAAAATACAATACCTATGATTTATTATAAAGTTTGTAATAAAATAATAATCATATGAACAAAGTCTTTCTTTTTACACATTTTGTTTTGTATCCCATACAGCTTATTACGGCTTTTAAAATCATAATCTCCACAAATGCGTCACTACTATAACGAACCATTTACGACTGATCTGGCAAACTCTGTGCCAGTCTTTAAACAATCTAAATACCGACAGGCAACAACTATATTATTATGAGTATATTCGGGGAATAGCAAGGTTGTTGTGTGCTTATATATTATATTATAATACCGTCAATTCGATTCAATTGTCCATTAAGCAAGGTATGCAACGTATTATTTTTAAACCACATAATAATTATAATAATGTATTATAATAAGTATAATATTATATAATATTATTATAAGTAAATAACTAAATGTGTGACCCGACTTCGCCCGGGAAAAAATGATATATTCAAATAATGAATGAATGAATTGATATATTTCGGTTTTAGTATACATCATCTGGTCACTGGCTAATCAGCAACGGTATACCTACTGTACCTAATTTTATTAAAATAAAAACAAACGTGACATTGACCACAGTTAAAGATATTATTATTATTACATCTACAATTCATCCAAATATTGTGTATTTTATTAGTCGCTATGCACACAAACGATAGCCTATATATTATGCAACGTCACGCTTATTATGCAAATAATTTCTTAGAGAAGTGCACAGTTTTAATAATTAGATTCTGTTCGAATTTCAAATGCATGTCATCGTCACTAAAGTTGAATAATAACAAAATATTATAGATCGCATTTCCGTTTTTGGTGCAATCTGTTATTGCGCCTTGCACTTGAAATAGTAATTAACACACCTGTAAACAGTTACAACGAAACATTAAGCTCAATATTCATAAACGTGTTGTTAGGTAAATTTTATTTTATTCGATTTAAAACTAACGTCACAATATTTTATTGATGCCATTTACTAATGGAAAATAATAAAGGTTAGATAATTAAACTCCATTCGACAATATTAAATTCCTGTCGTTATTTTGATTGAAAAATAACGTATTTCTACATCTTTATTTAAATCAATATTAACTCTTTTTTAATTCAAAAAATTTTTAAAAATAATAATAATTGTTATATAGCATTATTTAAATTAATATTTTCAGAATTCTTAACGCAGTCTGCAGTGTTGATACAAACTTATATTTTTCAAATGAAAACCGCCATTTCTTACTGTAATTTGTTTAGAGAATTTTTTTTTAATTTTGAAGCGTATACCTATAATACAAATCGTAATTTGAACTTTTCCTGTGAAATTAATAACACACTTTTTAATTTACGTTTATTAAACTTAATATCTATAGTAATGTAGTTTCTTCATAAACGGCATAGGTATTATAATATATTTTAACATCTATATGCACAGAAATAAAATAAATAATTGCACATCGCAGCGACGATAAATATAAATTAACGATATATTATAATAAACGATCACGCACACATGTGCTCGTACGTTATATTTTGTAGTTGTTTATATGTTCTGGTTGTAAGAATATTAGGATATGTATTTCTGCGATGCATTCGATTGATTTTTTCTTGAATCCGCTCGTTCGTGTTACTCGGCCGTCATCATCGTTGTTATAAACAACATTTTCTTCAGGTGCGTCGATGCGCGAGCGTTTGATGATATTGCCCGACTGACGTATCCTTGTCTTCGTCGTAATTATTGTATTCTCCTCTCAAACCTAATGCTCTTGTAGGTATATTGTGTTTAAAAAAAAAAGTATTGCACCGACATATAATGATATGACAACCGGTATGCACCGAAGGCGAGCATAATATAATATTATAATGTAATTTTTTTTTTTAATGAACGTTTTCACTAGAAATATTTTCTATAAATAAAACGAAAATTCTCGTTGAACGTAATTTTGTTCAATTATGTAGTAGACTTCGACTGTGAACACATCCAATCGACGCGGAAAATGTTTGAATACATGTAGTTCTCGTTTAATATCTGATTTTCCATTTTTTTTTTCAAGCAGAACTCTGCTTAAGCAGGATTTTTATTACTTGCACACATATTATTATCATTTTTTTTTCTGTGGATTTTATCCAACTAACTGTATACAATCAAAAGTAATAATCTGCTTAAAGTTTGATCTGCGTTTAATCATCCGTCTATATTAAGATTTTTCACCGACTCAAAAAACGTTAATAAAACGTTATTTAGCACACGAGAAAGTAAAAAAAAAAAAAACCAATTTGTGTTGGAACGTGTGTGACCTACAATTGCAGAGCAGACATATCGGGAAAAATTCGCACCGAATATATTCACGATGCGAGTTTACGTGTCTCGTTAGTATAGTTTCACGCGAATCCGATGAATCCGGAAAAATGACATCTAATATCTTAAGCCTACGTGACGAAAGGGACCCAAACAGATTAAGAGGCGATTGCCGGAGCTTTATGTTTTCATGACCATAATGCTACTATCACCGACCACTACCTGAACAATACATATGAATTACAACGCTATATTATAATGCGTACATAGCAATACCATGCCTATAGGGTGATTATTTTAATGGTAACACACACACGTGTTAGCTCAAAAAATGAGAATTTTTATCAAAATATATTTAATTTTTTTTACATTATTTGAAGCATCTAATTACAAATATCATTTTTGAGCAACTTTATAGTTTTTACTATTTTTTATCGTTATCTTTTTTTAATTATTTTTTTTTTTTTTTTTGAATACAGCAAGACGGTAATTAATTTCATAATCCTAAACAGAATATCTTTTTTGATAATTTTAGTACCTACGTAAAATATTTCTCTGCCGTAAAGTAAGTTCAAGACTCCAAGTGTACCTCACCATTGAGTAGGTGGATGTGTGAAATTTAAATTCGATGATAAATCATTGAATACGAAAAATGATTCTTAATGGAAACGGTGTATTAGCTTGATTAAGGATATTTTATAATTTATTATTATTGCTTTAGTAAATTATTTATCTAATAGTAGAACTAATTTTTGTCAAATAAATTGCATACCTACCTATACATATTTTTGTGTATATCAAAATATTATTTACTATTTTAATAATAAAATGCAATTTATCGTATGAACAGTGTGATTAAATCCATAGCAAAAATAGCTCAAATCGAGTATGAATACTTTTGGAAATACCATTATGTATATATAAAATAATCATATAAGTAATGAAGAAAAGCTTCAAGTTTTTAAAATTAAATACCTAATATCTTCAAAATATTTTATTCAAAAGGTCATACAAATCTAATATAGCTTCACTTAACATTTTTTTTTTTGTTTAATTCTAGTATGAGCAATTAAAAAGAAATCTTTTTTTTCAAATTCTTCAACACTAGCTATAAACAATTTTTAATTTGAAGAATTTTTAACCACAATATAAATTATAAATTTTCATGATTTCGACAAACTTTATCAATATTAAACTTTATATGCCTATAAAAATAATTGTAACGATATATTTTTGATCTTTTTAATTTCTGTATGAACAATTTTAATATTTTATGAGAACTTTACATTACATTTTCAAATTTATTGACTTAACTTAACATAATATTTAATAGATAGTTGAAGACAATTTCAACAATAATTGCAAATTATTTGTTTATTTTAAGTAAAATATAAGTAAAAATAATACGTTGTACAAGTCGAGCGTGTGACTGATGTAAAGGTTCTTGGAACTCAACGGCATTAATACAGTACATCTGAATAATATACTGTAGTGCGGACTCTCTCATAATAATGGTGTAGTTCCTGTTCCACATTTCTAGACTGAAGTTCGATGTAAAATTGTTACTGTCTTTGAAAATTGAATTACTATACTTCATTCCAGTGGCTATGTAGATGGATATTTTATGGAACGGTCGCTTCGTGTAAAATTGGGAGTGAGTATCTTAAATAATGGACTCGTTTATAATAATTTACGAATAATTTATATACTTTTAAGATTGGGGGGAGGTATCCATCCACATTAATATTGGAAAAATTGGTGGTTGGGGGGCACTTATTTTAAAAAGAAAAAAAGTTTATGCAGCCACTGCTCTATTCGTGTTAAGAGAACCTCGACTGCCGATTTGTGCGCAGGGGCGGGGCTTAACTACACTACAAGTGTACAGATGATTGACTAGGTGGTGGTGAGGCGGTGACAATCGGGTGTTGCCTGACCACCACTGGACAAAACTGGTCGCCGCCGAGTGTTCCTTCCAACGTGAATGGAGTATCGATCGTAATTGGGTTTTGAGCAACATTTTGGTTATAATATTTATATACCATATTTCATACATTGGGTAGGTCGAAGGACCAATTAATACTTCAAAATAAATTTTTCTATTTTATTTGCTGGTATACAGGGTAGGATCAAAAAGTAGTAGGACTGAATTTCTGTAGCCCGAACGGAGCGGTGGAGGGGATTCGGATCACCAGGGCGTGGTAAAGGAGAGCCTTCCGAAGAGACCGATATTTTTTTCAGTCGCTTGCGGGTAAGTATAGTAAGTATGTTCATTTTCGTGAACCTTTGTTTAGAAGTGTCGTCGCGATCCAAGATGGAAAAAAATCTCGAGCAGCGCTACGCTATTAAATTCTGCGTCAAGCTCAGAAAAACCACGACGGAGAACCTCGAAATGATTAAGGACGCCTACGGGGATGCTGCCATAAGCCGCTCAACAGTGTTCGAGTGGCATAAGCTGTTCCGGGAAAACGACCAACGCGCCGGTCGCCCATCAACTTCAAGGATTGATGAAAATGTGGCCAAAGTGAAGGCACTCCTGGACTTTGACCGGCGCACAAACATTCGTCTGATTGTTGATGAGTTAGGGAATTCGTACAGTAGCGTCCAAAAAATTATTACCGAGAATTTGACCATGCGAAAGTTGTGCGCCAAGTTTGTGCCAAGATTCCTAAGTGATGAACAAAAAGTGAATCATGTGCAAATTTCACAGGAAATCCGGAACTGTGTCCAAGAAAACCCAAATTTCTTTGACAATGTGATTACCGGTAACGAAACGTGATGTTTTGAGTACGACCCGGAGACTAAACGTCAGAGCGCCGAGTGGCATACCCACAAGTCTCCGCGTCCAAAGAAAGCCAGAATGAGCAAGTCAAGGGTCAAATCCATGCTCATCTGCTTTTTTGACAGTCATGGTGTGGTTCACAGGGAGTTCGAATCCCTTGGACTGATTGTGAATGCCATTTTTTATGTGAACGTGCTTGACAGGTTGCGCAAACGCGTCCTCCGCGTGCGACCAAACATCGCCGAGTTTTAAAAGATTTACCACGACAACGCGCCGTGCCACACCTCGCTGCTGGTGAGGGAATTTCTGGCCAAGCACAGGGTTATCACGTTGCCTCACCCCCCCCCCCTACAGTCCAGATATGGCATCGCCGGACTTCTTCCTCTTTTCTCAGCTCAAGCGGGACCTCAAGGGAAATCGAACAGCTATGTAGAAAATGTCCAAGGAGCCGTGACGGCATCTCTAAAGAGGATCCCAGAAAGCGAGTTCCAGAAGGCGTATGCATAGTGGAAATCGCGTTATACGCATTATGTCAAAGCACAAGGGTGCTATTTCAAGGAATACTAAGGATTTGTACTGATTAATTCAATAAAAAAAATTGTAATTAATTTAGTCCTACTACTTTTTGATCCTACCCTGTAATATAATGTATTATTATTGAGTTACAACACCATGTTGTTATTCTGGCAATAACCCTGAAATGTCGTTCTAATTGTCCTAGGCATTAGTGGTTCCGTAAAAATTATATAGCATGTTAGTTAATTGGAAAATCAGTGCCTAGCTCTAACTTGAAATATAGTACAAATTTTGCTTCACAGTTTTTTTCAATGTAATATAATATGACTAATAGACTCCCTTTTACCATTTGTTAATTGTGAAGTATCAATTTATAAAGATGTTTTTGTATAGTAAGCTGTCACAGTTTTATCAAACCTGTTCACACCTTAAAAGTTCTTAAATGTTTTAAAATACTCATTTTAGCATCAATTAAATTAGTATTATATTTCATTTAAATATATTTTGCCAATAAATTAACACTTTAATAAATTTGTATACAATTACCTATAAGACTAATTAATATTTGTGATAAATGCTATTATAATGATTAACTTTACTTAAATCTTAAATATTTTATGCAAAAAATATAATTAACATTTTTACGAATTACAAAAATTGATAACAACTTAAATACCATATACATGTTAATAGTAACAGTTTCGGTAATGTACTGCTGTAATAAAGTGCCTTATCGTAATTTAGTAACATATAATTTAACCAAATATTAATATCGCAAATTTTAGGAAGGGTCCATAATAATAATTTAAAATAGTATCCAACTTTCTGACTATCCCTTACGAATTACGATACCCGGGATGAGAACTTAAACACTTTACACACCCTTTTAAGTTATAAGTTATAATGCATCTTAAATGTAACGTCTTTTACAAGCAATTAATGTATACAATATTCTGAAAAATCTGTATTTTACATTACTTTTGGTAGGCGCATAAAACATTGTGTATATCTAATTTAATTAGGTATAAGATAAATATAATATTAATCATTGGATTTTAACTTGAACATAACATGAAATATCCACAATCCATATTGTACAAAAACCGACGCAGTCTCGTTTAACAACAAAAAAAAAAAACTCTAGAAACGATAACAATAAAGAATAGTAAAAAATATTTGTAATTTTTTCAAAAATGTTGTTATGCTATGACTGAGAATAAACAAAAAAAAATTTCCGAAAATTTTAAAACTTCTTATGGAAAAATAATATTTACCTATAACAAAATAATTATATTCCCCTCATATATCGGGATACCTGAAAACAAGAAAGCAGACATGACAGCCTATGAAGACATCTCATCTCCACTGTCCATAAAAATTAATACATCATCCTTATTCAAAACATTTAACATAATACATAACAAAATATTGGAAGAATGGCAGAAATTTTGGGAAAATATATTACTCTCCAACAAGTTGAGAAATGTAAAACTATTTTTAAAACAACTAAAATATCCTCCTGTCACAAAAAGAAGAGAGAAAATAGGCCACTCTCATCTAACACGTGCATACCTCATCAGGAAGGAACCAGTTCCAGTATGTGACACTTGTAATGCAACTCTAAAAATAGAACACATAGTCATCAACTGTCCCAAACACGTCGAATAACGCAAGATCCTCAACGATCCTACCACACTTCACTAAGCCCTCAATAAAAAAAAACATCGTTGCAATTTGTGCATTTTTCCGCAATAGGTATACATCTTAATCATAAACTGTAAATAACTTTTCAATACTAATATTAAGTTCTAATTAACATTCATACCTCTGTGTTCAAATATTAAGATATACTGGCTAAAAACCTATATTGTTGAAGCCTTTACCAAATAATAAAAAAAATAAATAAATAATTATATTATAAACGTAATAAAATCGAGTAAATCTATTTTATATTGACCATTATTATACGAAACAACCTATCTTGATAATCATCTAGCTGGTGACACATAAATCATAATATGATGTACGACCAACACATATTGTATTAAACGCATTATAATTGAGTTTATCATAATTTTCTCGAACGGTTCAGTCATGCAAAGGTTGTTTTATTTATAATAATATATTTTATATTGTAAACATGTGTATGTATGTGTTTGTGAATTATATATAAATATATTTATGACGATGAGTTCAATGCAACGTAAGCAAAATGTTAGTGTGGAAAACATTCGTTTTATTTTTCACTGCTTTAAACATATTAAACATGTTAAATCTATTAATTCCACGAAAACTCCTTTATTACGCGAAGAAAATTATAGGGTAATAATATGATATTATGAGAGAAAAACGAGAATATAATATACATTTTCCATATTATTGCACACGTTGCACCTACCAATTCAATACGGCAATTTTGAATATAATTTGAATAACTCAGTCTAAGCATTCCTTTTATAGATTACCCGTGTTTCATTATTCATATTTATTACGATAAATTGTTCAAAAGACCATTTATTATTATTTTTCTTCATACTTACCATTTCCTTAACACACGCATACATACACACACACACACACACACAAATACATATATACATTTTAGGACCATTCCAATATCGCATACCTATATGTGTATCATATTTTATCTTCGTGTTTACCCTCACGTCATAGTCACGTATATTTTGAATCTATAATATTATTTAAATAACATGTATAATATATAATGTCCTTTAAAAAAATTCGAAAACAACAAATAATATTTTACAAATCAATAAACCCAAAAACCCACACGAATCTTCTACAAAAAGAGTATATCATCTAACAGAACAACACCGACCAAATATAGTAAAATACAAATTGTGTTGTCGCAGTATTTTATACTGGATTTATAATCTAACCTAGCATGGCTTAGGTGAATAATAAATATAATTAAGTGTATAAAATCATGTCATTTATCGATTAAAAAATAAAAAAAAATCTGTGATCAAATTTTAGGTGAAATGCTTTTGATATAAATATCAATGGATATAAATCTATTATAATAATAAGATACACACTTATGTTCTTATAGTATAAATTCATTTTTTACATACTTAAGTTAAAATTGTTCTCTAAAAACTATATTACGACGATATGTATTTATTATGACGCAATATTTGTATACAAAAAATAATTACTATTTGTGTGGATAATAATTAAAATACCCGAAATTTAGCATCAATGCATCATCATTGCCTCTCACGTACCTCTAGTTTTAACAATAATAATAATACACTATTATGTAGCTAGTATATTATCAATTACTTTAATTACAATGAAGTAAATAAACGAGCTTACCTATATTTGTACCTGGTTTACCTTTACTGACCCGGTTAAAACATCTGTTTGTTATTCTTATAACACCTTTAAACATTTTATTTACATATTAATTACAATCAAACCTCTAAATACCGGACACTTTCAGTCACTGGAATTGTGTCCACTATTCAGAGGTTTCAGTTTGTAGAAAATGTGTAATTTGTTTTCAAAAAAAAAAAACATCCGCTGTTATGAGGTATCCGTTAAGGAAGGTTTCACTGTATATTAATATCAATTTAATAATATTACGCCTGAAAGTAAAATATGAAACTCTATGGATACCTTTACAATATATAATTACCACCTAGAAAATGCAGATATGTGTGATGAATCAATCGTTACAATCTTTACAGAAGTACAACGATACTGACGACATTCTGTTAGTATGTTCGTACTCTGAGAGAGTATTGGTGGTGATGAATGATTCCAGTGGAAATTAAATACTGATTCTATGACAAGGTGATGATAACACTGCAGTAAAGTTCAAACATCGTTGATCACATCGTGGAGTATTGGAGAACTATAACAGATGCGAAAAAACTTAAAAGTATATTAATACTGTGATATCATCGGGAGAGTATTAAATGCTTGATAAAATTATGTAGGTACATTATTATTATACCGTGTTTACGCATAAACACAAAATAATACAAATCAATAATATTGTACAATGAGTTTAATAACTATTTATAGGTAATGTATTTATTTATGTATAGTACAATTATGTGCAGGAATTAATTACAATATGTTTAACTCGTGGTCTGAGAAAATGTAAGTTCCTCCAAATAAAATGTCTGTTCACAGAACTTATCGCTTTCCTGCTATAAATTTTCATAAACGAAAGTAATCAGAACTGGGTGATTAGCTATTTAGACATTACTTACTGCAACCGAGGGAATAAATAAGTCAACTCATCCGCTTGCCGCAAGACATTATAATATGCGTAAATATTTGTACATAATATAATATCGATTAGCCGACTTTGCGGTCATCTTCAAAATGGGTCACTTGGCACGAAACAAACAAAACTGCGGCATTTGAATTTAGCCCTTCCTGCACGATAAACTATATATTATGCACTGGTACAACAGCAGTATCTACTAAATGATCCTAATAACCTATATTATATAAATTTATGGTGTATTGCAGCAGTCGGAAAATGTTGAACACATTTCGGGCACGTTGTCTTTGCCTTCGTCCCGTGACTTTTCATCCTCCACCATCATATAGCAATGGTACACACATTGCATTATAAAACCATCGATTTCTTCCTACGTCTTACCTTATAATATACATAATATACGACTGCTATGAAATATAACGCACATTCAAACATCCATCTACTCTCAAGCCGAAAGATAAAAGGAATTTCTCCAAAGTAAATAATACATTTAATAAGCAAATAATTTGCAAATCATCGTACTGCAATATTATACGAAATGAGGAATTCCAAGTCAGCATCATTGGAGACGTAAAGGGAATGCGTATCGAATCTTCAAAAATTTAACATTAACAAATATTGACATAATTTAATGTAATGTTTTGATTACATTATTTTTTTAAACATTCCGTTTTTATATACCTTCGTCAGTTATTTTTGTGAGAATATTTCTATAGGCATCGGTGTGATCTTTATGTAACATAATGCACTTTTGGTTTAAACATACAGAATATTTTCTGGGGTCGAGACTCAAGAGTAAGTATCCTTTAAGTCTTCCTTAAACCCTAATATTATCAGTACAAATGAAACCAGCGTTAATTTTTTGTTTACTATTGATCATTATGTCATTCATTAGTTACCTACTCAAATTTTATTGGCACATATTTTGTTAGAAATATTGTATAGAAAAACGTACATTTATACTATTAATAATATTTAACTTTTTGGTTTCCGCGTGAATCTTTTTTAAATAGTCAAATTTAATACAACTATTCACTAAAGGATATCTAGATATTATTGGAAAGCAAATACAGTTTGTACTTCAAAAACATTTTCACAAATTTTTTTAAAAAAACCCAATCATATAAAGATAATATATAAACGGGCACCTTTAAGAATTCTAACAAAACAAGGATTGTATAGCCTACAGAACAATGTTATTATTTTTATAAATAAAAAAAATAAGACAATTTCTATTCAATAATATTAGTAATCACTCATGAATAACAAAAATAAACGGTATTAGATATATACATATATACATAGAAAAATGTATGTACACTACATTTTCTGTTTTAATTATTTAAAACAATTTTTAATTGGCATAATATCAGAACTCTTTCATCGTCTTTATAGTATACTCTTATTAAGTGACCATTTTGCGTACACAAGAATTTCAAGAATCTAAAATTATTTTAATGCATTTATTAATTAGACGAGATACTAGGCTGTAATAAAATCTAACGATGTAAAATAATGTGTATTTATTAATGAACAGCCTTCACTTTTTTTATAATTTGAAGCAGTGGCTTATACCATGAAACTATTCCCGCAACACTTGACTGTTCGTTAGTATTGACTTTTAATTTAATATCAATAATATATAATATATTCGATGATTTTGCAAAATCCATCCACCGTATAAAACAAATATCAATTATTTAAAACAGTTGAAAGTAATATTAATATAAATATATTATAAAATATCCTAAGAAATAATGGCTGACACTTAGAGTTGTTTTTGCAATGATTTATCATTGAATTAAAATTTAACACGTCCTCTGCTGTAGCCTTATTGAGGTACAACTCGAAATAATACTAAACGCATCAAAGCAAATTCTCCGATTCTATTTTTATACTATGTTTTTAAATCAGAGTGGTTTAATAATGGATCTTGTGGTTTTAACTAAAACGGATTTACTCAACCATGGTTTTTTAAATTATAAATATTTTTTACATTCAATCAAATATTGATAGCCACTTGAAATTTATTCACAGGTGTGTATAAAATAAATATAAAATAAACATACAATATAGATGATTATTCAATTCTAAACAAATAAAAATGTGATTTATGTAGGTACCGGTAGTACCTATATTTCTATACCTTTATACATTATTTGAATTCTGCTTATTTATTAAATTAGGTATACTATTTCATGTTTTTATAATGATGTAGAAACAATATCAAAAAGAATAAATGTATACTCATTACAAATAAATTAATTTTATATTATTATTATTATTATTATTATGAATACTAATGGTGCATATTGTATGTATGTATGGCACAAGTCATCAGTAAAAACCATTTATCGAAAATAAAATCAAATACAAATAACTTATGGTTAAATGCCAAGTACTGACGCTAGAAGAGAAAATTAATCGAAAAATAGGTGAACGTACTTTTGTGAAATAAAAATTATGATATTACGTTAACTAAATTTACCGCTAGTTTATTGAAAAGATAAAAATCGAATCACCGTAAATACGTGTTTATTAAAATAATAGTAATATTAGTATATAATTATAAGTAAATTAATGTTAACATATCTTAAGAATTCAAAATCAAAACTGTTTTGTCAATGATTATAATATCAATAAAAACTAAATTGACACTAGTACCTTATATACATACATCCCCTTCGGGTTTTCTACGTGTAGAAAACTTAGTAGATCGCGTTTCCCGAATATTTAAATTAAATACAATTATCATCGCTACCTACTCAGAATGTTATAACCAAAATGTAAACTAAAATGTTATAAGTACACTGTACTTAATATTTAATGAATCCCATAAAGCAAACCTTCAAACTCTCCGAGTATTTCGAATTTCATTATTCCTTTTCATGTTAATGGTTCCTGACATGTGCGCATAAATATCACTTAATGTGCCGTGTAAACACACATGACGATTCTCCGTCGACGTGATATTTTTCTTTCGTGCCAATAAATTATTTAACAATCAAGAATGACATGGCATTCAAACAAGTACGCTCGTATCGTTGGAATCCGAAAAACTCGTACTTTTGAATATTCGGAGAATTGCATATTATCATGTTTTTCCCTTAACATTCCTAGTACATTTATTTCACGACACATTTTTCTTTTAGTTTTAAAAAACTGAATCAACACGATTCGAGATTAAGTTTCGGACCCTCTAAGTATACACAATTATTGGACCATAATTTGGAAGTTTGAATTAAAATTGATTAAAAAAAAAATAAACATTAATCTCATCAAAATATGAACAAAATTCTAGAAAAATTGATTGAAAAAAATTTATTTAACTAATTTTCGTTCAATCAATTAACATTTTGCACTTTAAACGAACGAACAAATTAATTTAAACTTGATCAGGCTGAGGTTGTTTTTTTGACGTTGAAGGATATGTTGTTAACAAATTATATACTTAATAACGATTTCTTCATTTTCTTGATAACTATAGTCGAATAGGTATTGCAAAACCAGTATGATGTTACGAAATTCACTGTATTTTAATATTTATTATTTATTTAAAGATTAAAAAAATAATATGAAAATTATCTTTTATAAATTCTAATTTATTCAGACATTTTGAGTGCTATGAATAAAGTCGGACGTTCTAATTACTATCATAAAATGCAAATTATTCTATGGCATATAATAATATGTACATTGTACATAATCAAAAGTTAAACTAGACCTTTGTGTAAAATTATTTAAAAGAAGACTTTAATTAGACTCTAAATCTATGACAAAATCGCAATGTCAAAACAGATTAAAATAAATATATATATGTATAATCAATATATTATTATTATTAATATGTTAGATATCCAACTCACACAGTTAGTTGTAAGACAGTTGGTAGTGTATATTTTGTTGATTATTGTTACTACAATATATAATATTATTATGTTTATGTATATTATATTAATCTATGTTAATATAATTAATGTATTATTTTAGAAATTATTCATTATAAATTTATTAATAACAATGCATTAATCTATAAACCAATGGAATGTTTTAAGACACGACATTAAAAAAAAAAGTCTATAACTGATCGGTAGTAGTATGACACGCTTCGTTAGAAAATTATGAATTTTTATATTTCAGGGTATTATCTTGTTGGCGATTGTTTATAATTAGGCCAATCACAATCAGCACCTCTGCCACTTGAAACGACATACAACTAAAACACTGACGCTAAAAATAAACAACAAAGATAAATTTTAACATTTCTGGGTGAGAATAATGACAAAGATTTCTCAGAACCCGATTTTCCAAAGAGCAAACTGATTTGTTTTAAAGAAACAACATTGGGTAGACGTCTTAATTAATTTTGCATTTTTTTTTCTCAAAAATAGTCTAAACCATGCTCATTTCATGGTAGAAACAAGAAAATTCACCTAAGTCAATGATGTGCATGTGCTTATAATATATTTGTTTATAAATTTATAGCGTGTAAAGTACAGGGAAACTATCGTAGTTGTTTACTTTTAATTTTCATTTCATCGTTTATACTTCTACTATACTGTATCAATGTCCAGCGGAAAACGGTTAGAAGGACTATAATCAGAGAAGCAATCACGAGTCCAAAATAGTTAACTGGTTAAGACTAATCTATCCTGATTATACAATCGTATAAAATATTTATTAATTTATCCAATCTATCTTGATATGGCAATCGTATAATTATTTCTGTACATTAAGTATTAGTAGCTGTTGTGTTTTAATATTGACCGACAAATTGTTGGTAACAATAATCATTTTTTTTTTCTTAAACATAATATTTAGATTCCTTACGCAGTTAAGCATATCTGTATTAAATTTACTGGACTGTATTTACTGCATTTAATTTGTATCATTCGTGCGCAAAATTTAAGGAAGAGCGACGTAAACATTACATTAAAAAAACCTCGACAAACTTCCACTCAAGTTCTTATGCCAGAACTGATTAGCCGCTTAGAGAAATCACTTTAGACTTCACACCGCACGTTTGCCTACCAACCAAATGTTTACATAATATTTGTTGACACTTTTCATAAGTATACTTTATGTGTTTCTGTAATAGGATCAAGAAAACACAATAGGACGTGAATATTTATATGTTTACTACATTCTGATAAAAATAATCATGCTCGATGGCAATTTTTTTAAAATATACATTATAAAAACCGATTTGTGTCAAAGTAAAATGTTTTAGATTTTTAAAGGAACAACAATTTCTAAGATATATAACTTAAACATCTTTTTAAAAACAAACATAAACATCAATCAGTTTTTTCTCATAATTAGTTAGAACGTTAAACCTACTTTAACTTTATAATGATCGAAATGTTTGAGTCAGAACAGTCATAGTGTTACGTTTATATCATATTATATCATATCAAATGATAACATACATAAATAATCTAAATATATTTTATAATATTACCTATATTTTATTTAATTTTTTTTATTTTTTGTTTTAATGTAAATAAATATTAAATCAGTACCGTGAAATTCTAAAAAAAAAAACGGATTTGAAAGCAAAAATCAACAAAAAAGTTATTTCTCAATTATAGATTTTAGTAGACTTTTCGATAATTTTTATTATATTGTAGGAAACTTCGTAGATATTATATCAACTTTTAAAACTTTTCCCTATTTTTTGGCATTTAGGTAATTACTAAAGTTTTTCCCGTTGTCTTTAAACGTCTAAAATTTTTCTATCATCAGTTAAGTAGGTACTTTTATACTTCCAAAAGTTTAGTACAAGATATATGATATTATACTCTCATACGCAGTTTAATAACAACTTCGTATTAACTATTTATATTTTACAGTAAACTATTATTCTAATTTTGATTTTAGAAATATGAACACTGTTAAAAAACAAAATATGATTATAAGTACGTTAAAAGTATTCGATTTGATTCGATATTATTATTTTACATAGATACTTAATATTACTAAAATAGCAGGTGAAATATAATTTAGCGCTATATAAATGCATTAGTATTTTTATTATAATGGTTCGGCTATTTTTAAAGAATAGAAAAATTTAAAAGGTAAACATAGTTTTGTAAATACTCAACTGCATTTTATATATTTTTTATTTGTATAAATTAAAATACTCTAAAAACTAAATTAAAAAATCCCCTGGATGTCTATACATTGTTTAAAGAATGTTGAAAATGTTTTTAACAGAATTCAGTACAGTAAGCTACAGTTGCCATAGTTACCAATAACTAATACGTATATAATATCAATCGCTTAGCACATCTCGCTATACAGATTATAAATATTGTATTTGTATGATTACTATTTCATATTGTTATATACGACTTCAGTAGGTTGGGATTTCAATTTTTTTTATTTTTTGATAACAATAGATAAGTACATGATCACGTGATGTATTTCCAAGTTTTGAATAATTTTTTTTTTTTTGAGCACGAATTTATTAACAAACATTAGTTAGAAATTTATCGTACAAAATTACCAACCAATAATATACCAACACGAACCATCGTTATATTCATGTAAATTTTTATGCAATCTCAACCACATCTTCAACCATCTCGATTTTCGTCCAGCGGCTACACTACCCCTAATAACAATCTCCTACACTTATGATTATCTCAATCGTCTCCTCTCAAATAAGGCATCCTCGTCAAACTGATTTATACTAATTAACCAGTAGTGTGCAATATATGGTTCGCTATAATATCATGTTCACGGCGATTGAATAATAATTGAAATCGTGATAAAAATGGTTGTTACCACAATAAGTACGTGGCCTTCTGCAGGTAGTGACCGTTTCACATAGCTGGAATGCATTTAAACAGAAATCGAATACATATCGGCATTATCCAATAATAAAAAATTGAAATTTGCACGGCAGCCAATCACTTTTTATGATATCTAAATGTTATGAGTTTACGTCGGCCTCCCCGTGCAATATAATATAATAATATTCCTTCGGAAAAGCTTAGTGTCCGGCACATCGAAAAGGTCGGTTCTACGAAACTGTAAACTCGTAACGTCATAATAATATACAATATGCTGTCCTATATTTCTGCAGTGGTATTGGCGTACTCGCACGGGGTTAACCTAAATTGTTTATCACGCGATGTGATATCATTGCGATATCATGCAATAATAATATTATGAGATAATATGCTTTGGCTTCGCGTCCGTACTTAATCTCTTCGACGAAATAATTCATCATAATGACTACCCCTGCAGTCATGACCCTCGCAGGAGAAAAAAAACGATATTCTCGTACACGGGCATAATAATAATATAACATTATGCGTATCATAATTTATATATCCCGCACGGATTGCTGCAACGTGGTTATGTTTCATCTGTATAATATGTATTTCAAGACTAATTTCAAACGATTTATCATCAGTAAAATCATGTAGGTAGTCCTCCCTCCGTTTTTTATTCTCATTGTCATCCCGAAACTATTTTGTATTTTGCACGCAATAATGTATAGGTGAAAAGAATTTTTTTTTTGAAAATTTCTAAGCCGTTTACTATAAGTGGGGGTAATACGTTCATCGGATGACTGCAGATAACATATCATTACAAACAACGCTAAAATTATAAACTTTACATATTTTACGGTCGAAAACAATAATCGATGCACTATCGTTTTCTCGAATTCTTCCGTAAATCATCCCCTAATTTTATCAATTTCCGTAATATTTTATTCACAACAATCATCTAGACTCGCCGTGTGTTCGTCTTTTGTCTCTGACCTCGATATCTGTGAATTGCACATGTGCATTGTGCACTGTGAATAACTTCTTCTGTCATGTCGATTTGATTTTCGCTTTTCTCACATCCGCGCAAAATTTCGTATAGCGTTTAACGAACCCGTCGTACAAGTGTGTACACTTTCTGCCCAGTAAATAATTAATAGGCCGAACACTGCAAAATCGAGAATAATAATTTACATTATCGCCGCCATATTGTACCACTGGTGCCATGTCGCCTCGAATGTATTTGAAAACCCGTGTGGAAACATGCTATGTAGTCAAGCACGTGGATATTGATGTCCCGTATAATACCGATTACTTTGTCTGCCGGATATAACGAGTCCAAGTTCTTCGCTGACAGCGAGACCGTTAAGCCCACCCAATTGCACTCACACCGCCGTCACTCTTTTCTTTTCATTTCCTGCTGTAATCGTCAATAAACGGTGTTTTCGAGATTATTTGTCCCGGCAGAAAACTGCGATTTTCTCGTTTTCCAAGTTAACAGCGTAACAGTTTGACGAAGAAAAAAATAAAAACTAATTTACTCTTCTGTGGAATAGCATGTTCTGTATGGAGTCGTAAACTAGATACCGAACCGAACTATAACCGAATACGCTATAAAAATAAATTATCATTACCATTTTTATTAAGTAGCGAAATCCGGACAAAAGCCCGTACCATGTCAGTGTTTTAAATGTACTCAATCTGCAAACTCCACCGAATACTTCGATGTCTAAGTAATATTGACTGGCGTAAGTTGTACGCATAGGTATTTTATTATGAACAACTAACCTAATTTTACTGCATAGGTAAACAGCACGATTTTAACACGTTTTAAAGCAAGTTTAATTACCAATCTAAAAGATAAGTAAACGGTAGTGTGGCAAAATATATTTCTGTTTATAAAAATTGATTGTTTCCTATTTTGAACACAATATTAAACTCGTAAAAGTGCTGGATAAAAAAATTAAGCATATAACTCAGGTCATAAAAATGTATAACTACTCGAACAACTTACGCGCACTATTGAAAATTAGTTCATAAATAAGTTATATTATTAAAAACCAAAATCTACAAAATAAGTCTAGTCAGGCCTTCAAATAAAGACGACAGGTGTTAGGTACACGCCGTTGCACATTAACTTCAAAATTCAACTTGTCATTTTGAATAATAGATTAGCATTGTGTGATCAACTAATTACATAAAGTAGCTACGACAACAATCAAAACATAATAATTTTCTATTTGACCATTTTGTGGCTAATGAACTGTGTTAACATTTTGATTGAATTTATTATAATCGAGTATATTATTAAACTATTGTACAATTGATTAAATTAATTGTATTTTACTGATTTTACTTCTTAGACATTTAAAAATATATCAAATTTCCTTAAAAACATTCATTAAAATTTAAATTCAACATTAAGTTTTAATTCCTTAAATATATTCAGTACAAATGTTATTATTTTCGACATTTTTTTATTAGTAGCATGAACAAAAATTAATCTTTCATTAACTGATGACGATTCATTGGTACAATATATGAAACATTTTGTATACAAATTATGTAATTGACTGTATGATCAATTATTTGTATGTAACTAAAAAAAATGAATCAGAATTTACAAAAACGATTGTATTTTCCATTACACATTACAATATAATATATTATAATACTCCCGATTATCGTTCCAATATTAGTCATTGATTTGTAAAATAGTTTATTAATCGGCACAAACGACGGGAACTTTCACGCCTTATTCTCTACCGCGCAATAATCCGGCTCGAAAGGGACAGCTTGTTTATCGGATTATTATGAAGCCATCGGTTTCCAACACGTTCGTTGAAGTTAATATTGCTGCGTTTGACTGCCGACAATAAAGCAAACGGAATTTTACAACATTCGCCTCGCAGTTATTCAGAAACAGCAGAAACCGATCTGCTGGTTTCTGATAATAATTAATCAATTTATACAATTAAATTATTATTATTATTATTATTATTATCTACCTATAGAATATGGCTCTTTGTTTGCGGTGGTGGTAAACTATTACGTTCATCGAGTGAAATGGAATTCAAGACATTTAAACAATAAATAAACGTATTACCCGTAGTTTTGGATGATTATATTAATTATGGCAAATTAAATAATTAACTGTCATGATAATATTTATTTTATAATTACCTATATTTTGATTTTTAATTTATAAAAATCTGAACTTGTTCACTCACGTTTATGTGCAGTGTGCACACTTGCAGTTTTATTTTATTGTTTCATTAACGATAACAATTGAATAATTTTTAAAAAGAAAACTTGCTCCATTATAGTTGTAGGTTTTTTAAATTCTGAGTGGAGCAATGAATGTATTGATTTTACAATGCTGTGTTTTTTTTTTTGTGTGTGTGTGTCTGTCATCACGTTTTAGTGCAGTAAAAGTGCTTCGATTAGAAAAGTAAATCTAATTGGTACTTTGAGAGGTCAAAAGTAAAAAATTCCCAATAGTTTTTCAACGCTCCGGGAAAAATAAAAAAATTAAGGAAAAACAGGAATTTTTTCGCAAAGCAAATTTTTGACAAAATGTATTTTTATTTTTAATTTGACAAAAGAAATAATGACCGTAAATATACGACATTTTTACCGAATGTTTATTAAGCATTTTGCTTAATAAAACAATGCACCATAACATTTTCAAAATATTTTGATTTTTAAGCTCTTTATAAGCGTAAAAAAATTTATTATTTCCAAAAAAAAATTTTTCAGTCGGTCAAAAAACTAAAATGTAATACAATGTTCTTCTTAACTTATAAGTGAAAATTTAAAAAAAAGTTGAGCGTAAGTCTCTAATAGTTTTTTTATGCATCTAAAGTTGAAATTTCTAGAAAATACGTAAAAATCACGAAATATTGCAGTTTTTTTATATTAGAAAATTCATAAATATTTTTCTAGTCATATATATGAGTTGAAAATTCAATATAGGATTCTCTATAAGTTTTTCTACTTTTCTAAAAAAAAAAAAATTAGAGGAAAATCAAAGTTATTTTTTATGAGTATTTGAAATTAGACATTGGATATTCACTCGTTTTCTTCGGGAACGATTTTATTATTTTGCTGTAACTCGAAAACGAATATATGAAGATGTTTGATATTTTCACAGAATATTTAGATTATCGTTTTTTATATACTAAAAAAAATTAAAAATATTTTGACAATTTTTGATCTAATTGTAGGCTTAAGAAATTTTTGGTTTCTTCAATTTTTTTTTCTTTAAATATCGATGAAATAAATTTCGTTGGGTCAAATTTCTTGAAAATTTAATACAAGATTTCGAATAAGTTTATAAAATATCAGATCAAAAATAATAAAAATACATAAGCACAATTTTTTTTTATAAATAATTTTATAATTTTTTTATACTTCAAATTTTGACCGAAATTCATCATCGAACATTTGCAAATTGTTTTATAGTTAAAAAATTATAAAATGTTCAGTTTTTTATAGTTAAGAACTGACAATTTAAAACAAGATTTTTCCTAAGTAGTTTATAGTGTAATCAAAAAATCAAAAAAATATATTAAAAAAATAATTTTTTATAGACATTTTAAATTCAAATTTAAACAAAATTAGAAATTTAAATGAAGAATTATAACGATGTTCTTTATTTCATTGTAATTTAAAAATATTTTTCGTTTATACTTGAAACTTTTAAAGTATGTTATAATATTTTACACACTCGATTAAATTTTCAAATGAAATATTTTTTGCAAAAATTAATTCAACCTACTACATTGTTAATAGTAAAATTATTTATTTTAATAGTAATAAAATCTTAAAATACTCTTAGTTATGTAGATTAACAGGCCGTCTTCGCTCGAGATCGTTTTTCGTATACAACGATTTTATATTATTGAATACAAATTTATCACATTCATAAACGTGACCCACTCGATACCTACTTTACAGCAAAGCGGTACCCACTTGCCGACCTTTTTTTAAATTTGATTTACGACGAAGGTGGAGGCGTCTTATGACCGACGGCTTAGCAACACGGCGCGTTGTATAGTCAATTTAGGTACATATTTAAAATATTTTGTTGAAAATACACGTCAAGCACATTCATACTAATATTGATCACGTAATGCTATTTAAATATTTGATAAATTATTATATTGACGTAGTACCTACGCATTTCTAAAAATAATAACTAATTATCGTTACTGACTTTTTAATAATAATGATTAAATATTAGTATACATTAATTTTATTTTTTTTTTTAAGACATTTATTTTATCTTTAAATTACTAAATATACTTAATGCATTTAAATTTAAAATATAATTACGTAAAATATTTTGTTAAAAAAAATTATATTTTGTATTCAATGTACTCCAATTATAATATACTTAAAGATTTACAATATGCCAGTACCTTTATCTAAATAATTTTTAATTTAAAACACGAGTTGATATAATTGTATTAAAATACGAAATTAAATTCACTACTATTTCGTTAAAACAGATTTAATGGCATGTTTGAAAGGTTATTTACACCATAAATAATGTTATGTTTATTTTTCTTATAATGTAACATGTGCTAATTTTATTATTTGTTTGGAAAAAATAACAAAATAATATTTACTTGTTCGATAGCATAGGTATCAATATAGTTCTATAAATATATAATATTACGTTATTAGAAAAATAATTAAAATACATCTAAAATGGAAAATGTGAATTTTTAAAATAAAAATACAATTTTATTCGAATAGGATCAAATTTCATTTTTTTTTTTGTTTTATATCAGTATTTGCTATCTACATTTTTATATTAATAATATATATATTTTACATTGAATAAAAAAATACAACAACTGAAATTGAAAATAAAATTAGCGTTTTTTTTAAAAATAGCATGAAGGTATTTTACGTTAATTCACTAATTATAAATACACGTGCTATAAGATAATATTAACATTTAAAGGAAATTAATTTATTAATTAATATCTATTAATTATTTAAGTATTTATTACATAAATCGCATTTAGTGTATTTATTTTATATTAACTATTGAGACCTAAAATTTATTTAAACTAATTTTTTTCTTATATTTTTTATAGTCTAATTGAAATCTAATTCATGTTTAATAGCACACAAAACAAATTAAATTCGACCTCTGTTTATTATATCTAAATATTATAATATAATATATGCTCTATATTTTCAAAGTATGAATTATCTTAATTTTTTTATTCCTAATACCTGTGTGAATTACACAAGTTATATATATAGTATTTTTTAATATTATTATTTAAAAATATTTTAGGAAGTGAATTTATTATACATGCGCATAACCTATTAAGTTTGTTTCTGAAAAGTGCGTGTTTTAAAAGTTTTAGAAAACATTATCGTTGTTTCAAGATAAATTGAATATTTTTATTATAGAAAATTACGTATATATTATACTTTTCGCTAAAAATGAACATGAACTTTAAAAAAAGGGGAAGTCGCTATGCTGTAAAAAAACATACTTATTAAAAATAAAAAATAGTAAGTTTCAAGTGTACCCAGTGATTTGGTTGAGCATTATTATGGACGTCTTTAATTTTAGTTCAATGACAAATCATTTCATGCAAAAATCAATTTTGAGTATAAATATAGTATATCAGCCTCTATTTTTAATATCCTTAATATTTTATAATGTATTTATATTAATCTTAGTATGAAAGTCTTATAATAATTATTATAAAATAATATCGTATTTACCCATATTATTATTATTAATTTATTAGTCACCCTGGCGTATAATAAAACAGTATCAATTGGTTCATGTCAAAAATAGTTTAAAATTAGTCATTCAAAAATTATATTGTGGATAGAAAATATAAAAAAAGCTTATGGCAAAATGTTTTAGGACCCTACGATTAATATTTTTAACTACAACATAATAACTAAAAGGATAATTATTATTTTATCGTTTTAATAGATATCTAATTGTGTCAAATCATTAAATTTTAACATGAATAAAGAAAAGTTGTGCATGTATAGTTTTAAATATTTTTAGTTTAATTAACAACTAATGAAGAATTTTGTATTTAATTTTCTTTGCTATGAATTGAACATTTTATTAATTTTTCACTACAAAATAATTTACAAATGTTCGTGATTTTGACGAACTTTGACTATATTTAAAAATAAATCACTTTAAAAAAAGAATTGTGACTGTGTGTTCTTGATATTTCTTTTTAATTTTTATAAGAATAGGCTTTTTTATATTAAATTTGAATACTTTTTGAATTACAAACAAAAATGCATTAACAGAATACATACCACAAAAAGACTAAAAATATTTGGTGAAAATTTTATATTTCAATACGGTTATGTATATTGAAATGATTAACAAAAAATCAAAATCAATTTTATCATTCACTTGTATAGTATATAAATATTCTCATTTTTTGTAACTTAAAAAGTAGTGTGAATTTTTACTCTTGATCTTCAAAATACTAATTCAATCTCATTTGCTACATGAAACCACCCTTTAAGTATTGGAGTTCAGAATCTAAAATATAATATTTATTTTTTCGAAGATTGTTTTAAATATCCTTGTATTTTCAAAATGAATAAGATATTTATCGTTAACTCTTTTAATTTTAAATGAATTCTATAAACTTAAATTACTGTTAAAGAGCAATAGGTGCGTTAAATAAATTCTAGTCACGCGATGAACCCAAAAAATGTAAATGCAAATGCATTTGCAAATTGTAAAAACCGTTCCTCTATCATTTTTGTTCATTTAATTTATTTATAAAGTTTATAAGTTTTCATTTTTAAAAAATAAATCAATAATATAATTTTCTTTATCGTACATAATTTATTTTTATTTAACAGTGAAGTATATAAAAAATTAAATAATTGTCCTCGTTAAATATCACAAAACTCATTTGTTATAAATGGTTTTCGAAAAAGAATACAATATAAGTATTGATTTTTGTTAAAAACACTTCAAACACAATTGCTTCATTATTTTATGGTTAACCTAATGACGTCATGTCAACAATAATTGTAACAGTTTTAAGAAGGTAAGGTGTTAATAGTGGCAGGATTGATGGTATTTTAGTCGTACATCTCATTTCACCTCATCGATTACTATCTATTACTTTAAAATGATTAGATAAGATATAATGATATTTTTTAAACAGCACTACAGTATCGACGGACGGGAAAGTTGAAAAATTAAATAAGTAATTAAATAATTGAAAATCGACTTCAATGCTGATGGTTTTGTAAAGAAGTTCTAGTAATGAGTTTGATAACAAACTTCAAAAAAAATAAATAACAATAAGGTCGAAAAAAATAATAATATCATCCTTCATGGATGAATATAGAATGAATGCCGAACAATTTATAGTGAATACTTTTAAAGGACAAAATGTTTAGACATAATATCGTTAATCGTATAAATCGATACTTTTTTTGTTTTAGAGACAATAAAAAAGAATTTATATACAACGTTATATCGTCGATGTACAAAGTACTTTTAAACTTTTATCGCGATTTTGTTCTACTTGCATTCTATATAAACATGAAAGCATATTTTTCAGCAAATATAAAATTGTTGAACACGTTTAGAATGGAACAATTAAATACTAGAAAAATATAGAACCAACCATCAAATTGGTTTTCAAAACCGTAAAATAATATAATTTAATAAATAGTTATCGAAAAAATTCTGGAAAATTGCCAAAAAATTGGTTTTAAAATAATTAAATAATATTAGCCTTACACATATTATAACATGTTTAAGCTAGTACTTCATTACCAAACCTAACCTTTAATATAATAAGACTACACTGAGAAAAAATGTAAAATGATATAAAAAAAAAATTTTAGAAAATCAAACTCGAGGTTACAATATATAAAAATGTAAGCCCACAATTAATATAAGCTACAAAGAATTATTTTATTTTATTTTATTTGCATGAATTAGTATTAATAATTTTTATTATTGTTTACTCCACTAAGTTCACCTTGTATTTTGTTTGATTTTATAAAATAACTTAGTACTGTCTACTATACTTTTAATAATGTCTGACGAAACTAGCTCAAATTTTTTTCTGATTTATACTAAGATTATATTATGTTAAGATACATTTTATATTATAAATATATTATAAAAATAATATCTCTGACATCAACTTGGAGTTATTACATTCAAAACACTACGATATGTGCTAAAAATTAATTATTTTATATACCATTTTGATAACGTCATGTGTATTTCTAATATACATTTATTAAGAGCTAACTAGTTAAGAATCCAATTAAATAATACATTCTAAGAATAAAATTTCGATTACCTAGGTCTAAGAGCCAACTTAATTGATCTATCTTTAAAATACTTGTACCATTCATCACAATTAGCGAATGATAGTAATTATTAAATAAACCGATAACAGAAACAAGTAAAATCTGATCAAATTCATAAATGGAGCCAAGTTAAGACTGTTAAATTATAAAAAATAAACTATTATGTAAATAATTGTAGTTGTAAAGTTAAACATAGTATAGTATTTAAATCACGCAGTTGCTACCTTAAATTAATAAAAAAAAAAACAAACCAATCAATATATAATATAATCTAAAAACGAAAGATCAACTGAGGTTTGTAATAAAATAATACAAAATTATAATATATTAATTCGTGATGAGTATGAATTTAAAAAACTTGAGAGAAATCTTTTCTCAGTTTGCTAAATGTGAATACCGATTGAAAAAAAAAATCTAGAGTCTAATTAATTAACAGCTCGTATTTCTATCGATTTGGTGAAAACAAGATCATCGCTTAAACTCTTTAAATTAATGTTTATAAACCCAACAGTATTATTTGGTCTAAACGAGATGTAATAAATTCACAACTTTACACGCGATTTACATAAAATAAAAGATCTAATACTGTGAGATATCAATTCGACACCTGAATGTTTACTTTTTTATAACATAATATACATATACGATTTTCATACTCACGATCGACCGAGTTCAGTAAATTCACGACTTTACTGAAACTAAGTATATAAAAAGTAAATAACATACTCAAAGTAATATATCATTTTGTATTGATGTCGACTAAATCCCCATCGCATTACTGGTAAGAAAATGTGAAAATGTTTCATAAACGTGCCTCGTCGTTATACCATCATATTAAATAGTTTTTATTCATAAGCTTCGGTATTATTTCTATCATGCCGATTATATCATGATTGATGTTATGAAATAAAAAATAACGAATTAATATAGGTAGACAGCGCTGTTAAACTCAACAACCCATTGAATCCAATACACCTACTCGTGGTCACTTTTTGAAGTTTATGAGGTAATTAGATATTTAAAGATTCCACAAACACCATAAACTACAATATTCACCTTTTTTTCGACACAGCATTAGTAATTAATGAAAAGCTTTACAAATTTAAAATTCCAATTATGTAAAATTTTAAAGTAATCATAGAGTTTTTTTTTAATACATTAAGCTCATCTCTTTGAAACTGCCAATAGAATATTTTCATCTGAAAAATGAAAACCTCAACTGTATGTATTAATATTGTATCTGACTAAATTTACAACAAAAAAAAGAAAATTATTTTTTCATGACAAATGGCCATTATTAGATAATTTTAAGTACAATCTGATTTGTCTTAAATTTATAAATTATTGCATTGTTCTTTATGTACACGGTGATATTTGACAATTATTTAGCAATAAATCAAATTAAAACAGAACAGTGAATAGGTGCATGTAATGTGTATTTATTATACATAAATTAAAATGACAAATTATGAACAACAATATTAAGCTATACAATTAATGTCGTTTTGATTAAATAAAATATTATAAATACATACGTGTTGGTAAGTAGTATAATATTAATATATAAATTATATATACGAAAAAGTCCATTATGAAATCTTGTAAATATAAAAAAGTTGTTCAAGTTTCAGAGTCTTGTATAAATGGAAAATTAGACTCAGATTTATACTCGTTCACCTCATATTTATTCGAATTTAAAAACGTTTTATCAACTTATATAACGATATCCATAACGCATTTGAGATATTTTGGTTAACTTATGTATTGTCTTGATGTATACTTAGATTCTACATCGATTGCCTCGATGTGTATTTTTTTTGTTCGTGGATACTTGAAACTTTTAAAATATAATATTATAATGTATAGACACATTTATAAATTTTATTTTCAAATTAATTAAAACTTAATTCCAACTTATTGTATAACTAATAGTGAAATAAACTACTTTCATAGTAATTATATCATAAAATATACTTAGTAATTTGATTTAAGTAGTTTTTTATTATATTATTCAATTAAAATGAAACACAATATCCAATACAGTGACCCGTTCGACATCTATAGTACAACAGAGCGATACCCAATCACCCGCCTTTTATTTATGGTTATTAGCCTACTGACATATAACAGTGGACTCCTTATTATAAGTGAGAAAGGTTAGACAGGAGTAACAGAAAAATACGTAACATATAGACTGTAGGTAGTATTTTTTATACTAGTATGTACGTCAAAGTTAAAAATTGATTTATTATTGTTATAGTAAATGTACACTATATTACATTCGATCAACGGTATTATGTCGAACTAGAGTTAATCGATTCTAAACTAGAATAACAGTTTTACCAGTATTAGTTAATGGTAACATAATATATATTAACTGCGCCCCTCTAAACGCCATATAACAAAATAATAATATTTATAATCAATGAATGTCTACAAAACTTAACTCAAATATAGTTTGCACTTGTCGTCATGACTTTTAATTGCCGTTTCAATTTGTACTAACGTTTGCCGTCAACAGTGTTGGAAACCATTCAAAAGCCATCATCTTCACGTCGATGTACCGAATTTTAGTAACCGCCAACTAATCGGCCAACGAATATAAATAGCATAACACAATTCGAACACAATATTATGGAATCGAGTAAAAAAAATTTTTAAGATTTCCGGCGCTGTTTTCGGATTTGAAAATTAAAATAAAGCCGTAGCCATTGAAACGATTATACTACGACCGACAACGTCGTCATCGTTCAAAACGAAAAGTAAAAAAAAATAATTCGTAGTAGGTATCTATGTCGTACGGAAGGCGACCTCCTCCTCCAACATCAACGAAAAAACTCCAATGCAACCCGGATCCATGCATGGTAAAATTATTATTATGAGCAAAGGGTCGACGACATCTAATCGATAATCACCGCCGTAACTCGCGACCCAAACGTCTGCACGTTATTCGTACTTGCACTGCCCGGGTTATTGTGAGTTTTCAAAACACATATACGAACGTATATTTTAATACTCGGCCCTTAGGACATCACCCGTTCTCGTGCGCGTTGTAGGTAGGTACAGAGTGCACAGCGGAAAATTCGGAAACGCGTTATATACGTTGAATAAATCGAGTTCGATAATGCACCGCCCACACGCTCATACGGTACATCCCGTACCGTAGTGGTGCGTACCGGTGGAAACCACAGGAAAACATTCAATCGTGAAAAACCTCCCCTGCGCGTCACTCTGCTGCTTCCGCGCGCAATGATATATCATTTCCGGGGACGGTGGTCTTTATAATCCGAAAACCTTTGTCATCGCCGCCGCCGCCGCCGCCGCCGTTATTTTATAATATCAATGCGAGACGCACAAAATGATTATGCTATGCACGGGTCGGTGGGATAGCAACTCGGCAGGGGAGGGAAATGGACGTGTCTGTTTTGTTGAGACTGAATTCGAAAATGGAAAATATGAATGGAAAAAATAAATGTACAGGGATGTACGATACAACAATATAATGTTGAGGTACCGTCACATTTATTTTACTCTGAATCACACATAACTCATAAGTCATAATATTACTACTATCGCTCTGTGACTTGCATGAAAACTATTCTTGCATTGACAATAACCAATGCGAAATTTATTACACAAGTTTTTACAATACATTTTAGTTCAGACATTATTTAATTAATAATATTTACTCTTGTTGATTAAATTGCAATAGGTGCATACTTGTTTTTTAAAAGCAATGTAATATAGTACGTGAACACCTGGGGATTATAAATAAACTAGTATTTCTTTTTCCTAACCACGTAAATGTTGAACGCAAGTTTTGTTTAGTTTTAACTGTATAATATCTCGATTCGTATACCGCCCCAAAGAAATCAACCTTGCAAGGAACTTTAAAATCGTCCACATCCGTTAAATTTCTCATTGTGCGTAAAATCGTAATTCCGAACGAATACACACGATCTGTTATGTCAAATAGCTGTCAAAAGTTTTAAGCGTAGTTTCATTACAGTAAATCAAGTATATACTCTGTTAACGTATGAAAATTCTTTTTTCCTCAATCCCATTTTCACGTAACAATTGTTAAATTATTATTTTTATTTTATTATCGATTTATCATACTCTGTTGTATATAATATATGAATGCAAAAATACAACACAATTAATTTTTACGAAATTGAATTATTATATTGTCCATATAAAATCTAAATTGAAACCGAATAATATTATAGTAGTAACTATCTCTACAAAATGAATTACAATAAAGCGTTTTCACCTCGTAGCTACATATTATTATAATATCACCTCAACGCACACTTCAAAAACATTTTTTCATCTTTACGTTAGGCTTCATTTATTTCACGCAAATTACAGTTCAATCGACCGACCATCGTTAACGACTAAATTAATGAACGCAAGCAACATTTACTGAAAAAGGTTTAGAGAGGAGTAAAGAAGCTTTTGGTTTTAAAATACGATGTGTTTTTTTTTTTTGGTGTTGGTGAAAAATTCTTAAAAACTTTTACTATAGTGCCTTTTTAGAGTGAAAATTAAACGCAAAATATATTACTCAAGATGCAATATTTCTTATTTCTCAATAGCTTTCGAGAAAACCACGAAAGACTGCGTTGTTGAACATTGTTGAACAACCGTTTTCAGACAAATCTTGACCATAATAATATGAACACAACTCCACTTATAAATGTAATTTAAACGCAATCATTTATCATTACTTTCAAATTTAAGGATAAAACCCTTCAGTAGCCCAACTACAACTGTTCTAACTTCTCTTTATTATAACTTAATTTTTTTTTAAATATTTTTTCTTGAATTTTTTTTTACTGGAATATGAAGGATATTTTCATGTCATTAAATAATATACCCTTTATTTTTCAAAGTTTAATAGTATGACAGAAATTTCCACAGTCAGAACGATTTGATTTTTTATTAATACGTCTTTTATATGTAATGTATAGTAATAATATATTATAAAAATAAGTTTTTGCCACAGAGGTACACTGATACTAAAAAAAATATAATAATATTTTTGCACTTGTTGTATAATCCACTTCTTAAAATATACAAATAATATGTATTACCTACCAGTCCTACCAAATACACAATAACACACTGAAGAGGGTAAAATGATGGTCTGTATAATCTCGTATAAATTAATTGATTCATACGACCTTATCAGCATTAATCTTACTATCTTATGTATCTTTTATATTCATAGATCATGATGGAATAAAACCAAAGATAAGTAATTGTAAAAAAAATTGCAGCTTTTAATATACACCATCTATAAGGTTTTCAAAAAAGCATGCAAAAGATCCTCCGTGCTGAACCCGTGCATAAAATTTTACAATTATTCGTTTAGTATCTTTAAAATATAAAATTATTTGCAGATCAGTAAATCATTTTTATTTTGCCGTTGTATCGAACAAAATAATACTTTATAGTCGTGTATTTTCAATAAAAACTTTCAGTGTCCGAACATAATTGATCATAATAATTTATCACAATAATAACGAATGGTTCCTAGTAAACTATAGGCTAGGAGTGGCAAACCTTTGATACGTTGGCCAAATTTTCACGGCACACAAAAATATTTTTATTTCATTGTTTAATTTTGAATTTAATAAAAAATAAATAGTCAACAATACCTATTATTTATTATTTATAAAAAATAAACACATCAGTTATAAAATTTTGCAACTTTACTTCCAGACATAATATTTTGAATTTTTTTTTTTAAAAGGGCCTCATAGCCCATTCAAAATAAACTCAATATTCGCGAAAACATACATGTAATATGTGAAAGTTTATTTTCCATAGTGAATTGTGAAGTCAAATCAAAACATAGGAGTAATACATTATGCAATGAAACTAATGCTACTTGTGTTTCATAAAAACATTTAAGATAAACAAAATACACAACTAACATTAAAATAATTTCAGTAAACTATTTTAAGAAACCCGCCTCCTCTAAAAAAAAATATTATATTCATAGATGTACATATAAATACACTGTGAACATAATATATTTCAGGCACATGACATTTTTTTAAATCTTTTATTACAAAATGTTAGCATTTGACCCGAAAAAGGTACGGCATCCCAGTTTTAGGCGGTCCAGAAAATACAGACATCGTTGAAATTCCCGAGTCCAAGTGGTCTCCCGTCTTCGAAGTGACACGTATAATAATACAGGACCGTATCATAACTGATGCAGTCGACTATTGTGAGTATAGGACGATAACACGCATTATCACGTTACGCAATATTGATGTGGACTTACCGATGAGTGCAATCTACATATTATTATTACGGCAGGTAGTCCGTATAGACTCACTGAGTGTTTACCGAAAACCCTTTGAACGAGTCGCACACATATATATATATTGTACTTGACGCGCATTCGTGATAAACAAACCGCAGAACGCGGGAAAGCACTTGCTACGGTCACGTGACCGTCACACACATACAGAACCGACTACAGTTATTTGAAAACGGCCACACGTTATTTGCACACGTGATGACTCGGTGTAGGTATAGTGTCCTTTACGGGCCGACCATCGCCACCATCGCCCCCACCAGGCGATGGGATTCCACGTCCGTTTGCAGACGAGATGATCGAACAATCGATGTTCCAAAGTTCCCGAAAATATTCCCACGAAAAAGAAAAGAAAACCAACTGGTTGAGGATTTTTATTTTTTATTATTGCGACCGATGACTATTTCGGTGAATCGTGTTCAATAAACATATAGGTAATTATTATAAATTATACAAAAAATAGTTTGGATTCCACATAAAGCGTAAAAACATGAGTTTCCGACAATAAATTATGGTCCATTTAGGATCACAACGTCGGTAGTTTTTGCGTAATACTATAATTTACTATTTGAGGACGTTTTCTTAAATTTGATGTTTTAACAAACTCAATTCATTAAAACGTAGTCTTGAACACCATTTATAGATTGAATCTGTTAATTAGTAAAACTATAGATAGCTCAAGTTACTTTCGAATTATTAAATCTCAAAGCACATCAGTTTTGAATGAAGAATTTTTAAAAAAGAATTACTCAACGCAAAGCTTATAAAGTTCTTAAAACTTATATAATTTCCAGCTGGGTGTAAATACAATGCAGGACAATTCATTATTTATGTCTATTCAAACTCTTATGTATTTATTAAATATTATTATCTTACTTTAACAAATCATAATACTAATGAGATAATATATGATAATCCTGGGCAACTGTGGTAGTTAATTTTTAAATCACAAGCAAAATTATAGCATATAAATTTTAAAATATAATGTTATTCACAGTATGCACATTGTACGATTAAATTTTAAATAAACAATGTATAGTAAATTCTAATGAATATTATTGATGATTTGGTGTTGCATTAGTTAAAGGATTCGAACAGGATATTTTAAATCATGTGTCCTCAGTCTTTTCTTATTTTAGTTGTGCGTTTAGTTAACACATTCATTAGGTGTAATATTTGTATATTATACTTATCCCTTTGATGAAAAAAATTGATTTTTAAAAGCAAAATTTTTAATAAATTAAAATATCGATATACGACTTGTACGTCGTATTGAAATAACACTTAGAAATAAAAAACAACTAATAGTTTCATTATAACACTGACCAATTTATAGTGAGTTGAAGAACAAGGTACATGGTGCCAATAATTTGTATATTCATGCATAACACGCAATGAACGATGTTAAATGACGCCAATTGGCGTTGTATGCAGTAGATGCAAAAAAACATGTTTAACTTATATCACATTTCATATGCATTTTACATGGTTTTTATACTAATTTGACCATAAAACGCTATATTATACTCGTTGATATGAAGTATAAAATGTAAGTTTTTAAAAAACATTTTGATTTAACTAACAATAGATCTCACACATTAGACTATATACGAAGGTTCCAATAATGCCACAACGTAACATTATTTAAGTAATCTATGTATAAAAAATATAAGAATAAAAATAATAATCCTAACCTGGAATGAATAAGATCCAATAAAAATTCAAAACATTTAATTCTGTTTTTTTTTATTTGCACTGAGAATCAATTTCATTTTAATGAAAAAGTGGTCCAATAATAGTTTTTTAGTGATCTGAAAAGTTTGAAGGAATATCTAGCACTAAAAAATACTTCAAAGATACAGAAATTTATGTATACTAAGAAGGAACATAAATGAAAACCAAAGATAATTTGTTTCTTCAAACGATTCCAATATAAACACAAATCAAAATAAAGAGATTTTTACTATAGTTCGAGTAGTTATTTAGAAAATATTTACATATCAAATATAAATTGAATGTTTTAAATGTGATTTTTTATAAATAAAACGTAAATTTTATTTTGATCTATTTTATTACTTATTAAATTTTGAGATTGATCATAACAGACACGTGCAAGTACGTAGAATTGTCTCCTTGTATAATAAAAACATTTAACGCTTTTAATAAAATATACTATTATATTATTACTTTACGTCCTAGCGCATTTTTATTTTTACGCTAATACATTTTTGTTGTGTGTACCTAATATTGTTAATCGTTTGACATTTCTTCACAACAAATATTATAATATTTTGAGATTATTATTATATATATTTATTAGTTTAAAATAATTATATTGACCGTTATGTACTCTGCAGTATTCATGAAGGTAAACGTTTGAAATATGACTTAGGACTTATAACCAAGCTTTTTCGTGAATGTATACGAAGAACTGTCATAAGTGGCCCTTGAATGAAAATAATTGGCCTATCCTAAATTCTTCGTGCTTTTTAAACTTTAATTTAGATAGTATCCGATGGCTTTGAATCGTTTTCTGGTCGTATAATATATTCGAAATTAAATCGACGACGATTATTACGATTATATAATATAGTCACGTACCACAAAATGAGTAAAATTTGTAACAAATCTGATATTTTTTTAAACTAAAACATACACTTTCATGTATTTAATAATTGCGATAGAATTTTACAAGGATCGCAGTCTTCTAGGTATGAATTTGTTTTTTTTTGCGTTCTTCGATAATTAGACATTTTCAATTGATAGTGTTAATTTATGTAAATATTTTCAAAGTTTGATTACTAATTTTCAACAAGTTTTCAAATAGTTATGGGGAGGGCATATACTTGGTTGTCTACAAGTGATGTGATACCTTGAATAATATATGTTGTAATTATTATATACTCATCACCTCATACATCAGTAAACGATTTCTTCACACGTAACAATGGCGATACCTACGTAAAAATACCTCATTATAATAATATTTCGATATGTTTCGATTTTTATACTCACAATGTAGCATTATGATGCGCATGAATATGTTCTTGGAAATGTCACTCGTTTTTATTTCGGATCGGGATAACGATGTTTTTAAATCTAAATCATTATTATAATCAAATTTTCTGCACACAAATATCGTGTTATCACATTCGTGAAAATGATATAGTCATCTGTAGTAACAGCGTGTGTAAATGAGTATTCTTTGAAGGATAGATGGCGGGGATCACGACAAAAGTAGTGGTTCGATTTTGGTTATCAAGAAGGTATCTAGAGGAGTTTCATGGTTGAATCCTAAACGGGACGTAAAAGCCACAGGCTTTACATTGCGTTTCATTTTCTTTTCTGTTTACATTTTTTCGAGTAGTAAACATAGTCAAGAATAGCCTTATCCTGAACCTTTTTAGATTGCAAATTGAACACGATGGTTGTTCTTTATACAGGATATTTTCAAGCGCCTCTGCAGTGTTTTTTTCTTAAGGATTTGATGATATTACATTAATTAGACATGTATGGCATATTATATTTAAATAACGATCATTTAAAACATAATTTTGATAAATTAAAGAAAATAAAAGAAATATAAATAAGCTATTATACTAAACATACTTAAAGTTTGCAAACATTGAAATATAATTTATTTTATTACTTGTATAATGCATTACTATGAATAACAAAATAAATAGTTAACTGTTCCATTCGAGTATCCATTATTGTATACAATTTAAATGGTCGTAGAAAAAATGAAACAAATTAACATAATTTGTGAATAAACAAATAAATATATATATTATATTACATTCTCAATGTAGTGAAAATAATGTATTTGCTATATTGCTATAACAATGAAGTGCGTATTTTTTTTATCTATCACTTTTAAGAGCAATAAACATCCCACAGTCTTCAATTGTAAGGGTGGCTTTTGATAGAAAATTGAATTGTATCAATAATTTTGGGGATCAAATTTAAAAAAATTTGAGATTTGAAACGATGAATTTCCAACTTTATCTTACACGCGCGCATATATGAAAACATATTTGAATTTGACATCAAGTCTAACTGTGATTGAGTATCTACATGTTTGATGTTATTCCTCTAAATAGTTATAAGAAAATCATATGAGGAACCTTTAAAATTTCCAAATTATTTGAATAAAAAAAAAAATTGTTCAACACGATTGAATAATTCTAAAACTTTAAATTTCTATAATAAGCTTAAAAAGAGACAACATTTAAAAATTATATCACATAAAGAAAATATGAATATTAATTAATAGTTTAAATATCATGTCAAGTCCCTACGGTTTTTTCTTTACGGAGAACAATAAAAAAAAATCAGAATTGATTTTGTTGAAAACTGACTCTGCGTAAACATTCCAGTTTTTACGAGTATCTAATGTGAATTTTTATAATTAACAATATAACGAAGTTTTACATAGTATACTACATTATATACAACAATTGTTTTACACAAAATTAAAAACTCAGAACATATAATGATTTATGTTGATTAAAATTGTTATTCGTTGGATCATAAATCATTGGTTCTAATTTATTAATTATTATTTTTAATTCAATTAACTATCATTAATTCATTCATGAACTATTTTGTTAATTTTCTAAATTCTTGCTTTGTTATAATTTAAGTTAGTACCAAAAACACAAAACTCTCTGGCATCTTTTATTTGTATCGTTGTAAAATGTTAATGCATTTACATTTGCATGAGCAATGTTTATGTAATTTGCATTACTTATAAAACAAAGGAATTTTGAATATTATACCTACACAAAATGTATATAAAACAATAATTAATTATACTATAGTTTAGAACACATGGTATCGTACAAAGTTCAATATACGTATAATACAGTTGTATTATACAACTATACAAATTATAAAATTATAACAATATCGTATTTTTATTGTTTTATTTACATCACTAGTTTTTCACAATTGTCATAAAAAGTAATGGGAATTTTCTTCTTTTAGTTTCTTAATATTGGAGTTTAAATCATACCATTTTTATCAAATCCACAGTATTTGACAATCATACACAAAATACACATCATTGTTGTACCAATACATTCATCTTACCGCTCAGAATTTAAAATATAAACGGATCTTTAAATTAAGTAAGCATTATTTTAATTCATATTTATTCTAAGCTTAATCTTTATTTTTTAATGTAAAACAATAACATAGAAAATATCGGCATGGTAGAAATATATATTTTGTATTAAAAAACATGTATTGACACAAATCCAACATATTTATATTTTCCAGCATATTTACATATTTTAATGTTAACTAACACATCTGTTTATAATGAAATATTCAGTTTTCGGTAAATCAAGTGTTCCATTAAGAATCGCTGTATTACAATAATCGTCACATTTTTTAAATTAAAATGTTTTAAGTGTTAACAAAGGTATATTTTGACAAATTAAATTCTACTCGTTATAAAACGAACGTGAATTATGAATTTTATTAGATTTTCATTAATCGTTTATTATTCTACGAAATTTAATTTAAACCCTCCTGCGTTGTATTATATAAACATTTTAGGTGCCTAATTAAACTTTCTTTAGAGATTGCCCTACAGGTATAAACAAATGTATATTATCTAATTAAAATCTTTTTGGATCAATTAAGGTGTTAATCATCTATCACAATACACGTTTATGTGCTGACTCGCAGTCTTCTATACAAACTAGTGATAAACAATATTCTTTCCTCGATATGAGTACTGTAGATAAAAAACATATTCTCCTGTTGAAATTGAGATCAGTGAAATAGGTTTACATTACTAAACTTCCAATAGTATTTTATATAATGCACTTGCGCACCAAGTTAGTTAAGTCAGTACTATGATTATTTATTGAACCGTAAAGACAAGGTAACCCAATATAATACTGCTCTTTGATTGTGTTCGTACCAAAGAGTAATAATATTGACATAAAGACTCGTCCCATTTCATTCTAAAGCCAGGAAATGGATCATACAGAGAGAATCGTCAGTGAAATGTCAACATAAAATTTACTTTAAAAGTATTCTAGGCTAAAGTCGTACGTAAAAAAATATTATTTATTTAAGCGAACCTATTATAGCATTCAAACGAAATGTAATAACAATAATTGTAAATATTTTAAACTATTTTATAAATTATCTACAGTCAGTTTTCATTTGAAATTTGGTATAAGAAAATAAATATCTTAAAGTAAAATATAATTTCAAATAAATACACATACCTATAAAATATTTAAATTATAATTACCATCATTGTGGTCGGATAGCGCGACTGAGTGTCTGCCTGTTAACGTTAATTTTTAATTTTTTAATTTTTCATCTTATCGTTATGTATTTACAGAAATATGGGGTGGCTGTGGTTAAAAACCAGTAATTATGTACTTAGTTTCTTGCATGAAACTTTGTGGTATAGCTAGCTTAAAATTAATCTAAATATTATAAAAATTATATTATGTATATAAAATAATAATATACATTATGGTTTATGGAAAAATGTTTCAAGTCCTTGCAGTTAATATATTTTTAAATATAACAATACAACTAAAATCTTTTTTTTTCTCATTTGAATATTCAATTACATAAAAATTTTATTTTTTATCGCATACAAAATTGGCTTTAATCGGCTTTAAACCACATAACAGTCTTATACGAAGACACTTACTCACCATCAAGTATAATTATTTTTATGTACATAGGAGCGTAATATTGGATTATTATAATATATAAACAGCTTACGAACGTGCTGCAGAAATGATAGATGGCTTACTAGACCTCAAAATCATATTTTACTTTATTCCACCATTATGTGTCGCCAGCGATATGTCACGGATTTTACTCATGCCTAAAAGATAAGCTTTTAACAACTCAATATAACTGTCCATACTTCCATCAAATAAAGCTAACCACTGGACACTGTGTTGACGGGTCACTCGCATATCAACTTGTCACAATCGAAAGTCCAGCAAATTAATTATGCAAACATTTCAAACGTAGGTAGGTGCATAGTATACGGTGTGACTGTCCATCAGATATTTAAAAAAAAACTCAATTCTAAATATATTTTATACTGCCGTTTATTGATATTAAATTTGAATAGTCTTTCGTTTAAATATTCTTTTTTTACCAAGCAAAATATTTAAATCGACTTTTATCATCAAAAAAACAAATTTTAAATTTTTATAAATAATTTAAAATATGTATACATCTTTCAACAAAATTCATTTATTGGTAAAAAATCCTAATATACGAGTAGATATTCAGTGAATATTTCAAGTTTTAAAACTCCCAATGGTTTTTTCTTCATGAATTACAATAAAAAAAAAGGTCAGGAAGTGGGTACCGCTCTGCTGTACAGTAGGCGTCGAGTGGATTACTGTAATGGATGTGTTAAATTTGAATTCAATTATATAAAATCATTAAAATCAGAAAAACTATTTTAAGCGAAAACGGTCTGCTAGCCTACATTACTAAGTATATTATACGAAATAATTAATATTAAAGTAATTCATTTTACTATTAATAATACAGTAGGTTGAATATATTTTGCCAAAAACATTGCATTTGAAAACGTCATTGTGTGTATAAAATATAATAATATACTTTAAAAAACACACACACATTATTATAAAATCAATATAATCATCGCCGCGCTCAAAATCTAAAAGAATATCGATTCAGTTGAAATCTTGTATTACATAATTTTTTTTCGTTTTTCTGTTATTTCTATTAATTTTTTCCCGATGATTTTCAAAAGTAATGATTTTAAAACTTGATGACAATCACAAAAAAAGCACACACATTATTGTACTACACATCATTCAGAGTCTATAATACAATAAAAATATATAATTTTAATATTTTTCACAAAATAATTACAACAATAATGATCTGGCTTTTTCAAAACTAAAATAAACAAAACAAATTTGAAATTGTACATAGTATAAATAGGTATACGCCGACATCTATCTCATCTAAGTCGTTGGATAATCAAAAAGTTACAAATAGTATATGGATTTTTAGTGACCTACAAAAATCTCGTTTGACCTAAAAATAAATGTTATAAATTTAAAATTATAATGGCTCTATTGTATACTCTAGCAAGAAACTGTGTACTTATAATTTAACTTTGTTCAAAGATGAATCCTCAAACAGTACTTTATATTACCTACTACTTATGGACGGAAATAAATAGCTAAAAATAAACTTCTGAAATCGGTACCGCATTAATAAATCGGATTCCGAGAGCTATCTGTAAACTTAACCGATATTTGATAATTTTATTCCGAGCTGACACTGTGATATATTATGTAACAACGTATAAAATATAAATTAGCAAATTATAGCACTGACTAAAATAAATTGTCGTTATCATTAAAATTCGAGAGCACATTTAATATAATACAATTGGGTAAATTTTCGAATATTATATGGAAGTGGAATTAGAGAAAAGCCGGAAAAGTGACTCTGCTATAGACTTTGAGTGTGCGTCACTGCATCGTTATTAAATAGGACGCTGTAAGTGGATGTGTTAAATTTGAATTCAATAATTTAATCGTTTAAACCAAAAAACAATTCTGAGTGGAGACAAACCACCAGCCTCTATTTTTAATGATATTTTATAATTCATTAAATTAATATTGCAATTAGTAATTCATTTTTATTTTAGTACTTAATACGATAGGTTAAAATAATTTATAAACAAATCGCGTCGTATATTATATAATCGATTATAATATTATTTCATAAATTAATAACTTGTAGAATGCGGATCAAACAAATAAAAAAAATAAAAATACTTGCATATAAAATATTTATATTTCCAAAGTGGGAATCGGGAAAATTTTAAAATTCCAATGAATAAATTAACATTGAGTATCTACCTATGTCAAAAATATATATTGTTAAAGCTTAAATATTTATAAATTTCGTGTCATAATTTATTGAAACCTATCAAATAAGATATTAAATTAAAGGGCTTCAAATGGTTTGGAAGTATGAGTTAGTTCGAACGACTGCCATAGAGATGCCATGACATTTACGCGTGCATTTGGCGTCAAGGGGACGTATACATGAGATGTGCTTTTGCTGACTGTATTATTTATTACCAGATAAGATAGCTCCGAGTTGCGTTGAATCAGTTTGCTTATTTATGACACTATATCATAAGAAAATATTAAATAAGCAATAATATCTCAATTTTTTTTTTTTTAAATAATTCACTAAATTTTAATAACGTTTTGAATATAGCTAATTATTCCTTCTCTCTTCGCTACAAATTAAATAATTGGCTCCCCAGAGAAAACTTGAAGTAATTTAGACTAAACTAAATCACATCACTATTATATAATTTTAGTACAATAATTTATATAATGTAGTCATATTATTATAAATCACTTAATTTAAACTCACTACATACATTCAAAATGTTGCTGGTTTCAACATAGTCATTAATTTATTGTTGATCCAGAAGATTGAAATTATATAGTTATTAATTTATAGCATATACTATTTAGTAGATTAGAATTTCAGCGAGTAAAAATATCTATCAATGTTTCCAAATCATCTTATTATTAATTTTATTTTTATTACATTCCGTTAAATAATAATACAAGTTTGAAACGATAAATTATCATTATACTAAATTAATAGAGATGTTATAGGACAATATTATGGTAGAGAGTATTAATGTATTTACTTTAATGAATAAACCAATCATGTACATAATACACTATTCATATTCAAGGTGATTTAAAATTAATGTTACAGTAATTTTATCACATAAATATACAAAATACAGAAAAATGTATAAAATAAAAGTTTTTTTGATTTAGAAACATCTAAAATAATTTGTATATTTTATAATTTTTTACAATATATTAAAAGAGTTTTGGGGGTCAACTTTAGAAACTCAAATGTGAACATATACTTTTTTTGCAAACATAATATAAAGACATTTTTTTAATACATTTAAGTGATTAAACAACGTTAATTAATGCAAAATTCTATGCTTAAGAGATATTTAAAATTTTTATACATTTGAACCACCCAAATTGTTGATCACCCAAAACCCACCTAAAATATTGTAAACATTTATAAAATGTACAATTCATTTTAGATGTTTCTAAATCAAAAAACTTTCGCATTAAATTTTTTTTTCTATTTTTAATCTAACCTAACCATATAGTGAATAGAAAATATTTTTTCTATACAATAACAAATTACAATATAAAACAATAACTTATTTAATTAAAATTATCAACTTCATATAACACCTACAATACACCATAATCTATACACCTACAATTTACAAACATAATTAGGTACTGAATATTTGTACCGAGGAAAAGAAAAAAATCAACATAACTAGTAGGTATAATTATAGTGCACAATATAAACTATGTCAACATTAATTATAGTAGAACCTTGCTTACTCGGCAATTCAATTCAAAACCTCGAATTAATCGATAAATGAAACAGACTTCACACTATACCATAACAGTTTCAAGTTGGGGTCTATTATAAAAATATATCAGTATATAATTTTAAAATTATTTTAATTATATTAAAAATTAATGTCAATGTAGAAAAAAATAGAGAAATTCAATTTTGCTGTGTAGTAAATTTCTAGCGTCCAAACTTATGATGAACCTTGTATTAAGTTATCAAGCTCTTCGGTAGAGAAAAAAATTGTATCAACTTAAATTAAAAAATTAAAAAAAATTCAAAATGTCAAATGTTTTTAAATAGTTCAAAAAGAGTGTTCTGGTGAAATATAAATATGAATGTGCATTTATAATTAACACTGTTTACTTTTGATATGATTATTCAGAAGTTATGTAGTATGAACTAAAATATTTTAGTAATCATTTAAATAGCATACAATAATTAAACAAAACGTACGAACGTAAATAATTTTGAAAATATACCAAAAACGTGTATACGTGAGTTATATTACAGTTATAAGTATGTAATAATATTATGTATGTTCCACAGTGCCGTGGAAAATTAAATAAAATAAACGTTGCAGCAATGTTTAATACATTTACAGAATATTTTAAAAACAATTATTTGAAATTGTGGATCATATTTTGCAGCTTAGTGATCTATGGTAATTATTAGACAAATTATAATCGTAGTAAATAGGCGATGTTAATAACTAATAAATAACAATTGAATGCATTATATAAATTATATTGAATACATAGTTAATTATATCTATTTAATTTTATATGAGATTTATATACAAACAAACTTTAAATATACAAAGATTCAAAATGTACAACTTAAACAAACAGTATAAACTATTAGCGTTAACTTCGTATTGAAAAATTTAAGGTAAGTAACCTAACTTAGGTTAGTTTAAGTATACAATACTATTGTTTAATATTTTTTTTTGCCACTTCATATCGTATAGGTACGAAAAACCTATATTAATTAGATATTTTCATCGCATCCTGTATTTTAAATTTCATAATCTGAAGCAGAATAATTTACTAAAAATATCGATCCATAAACATAAAATTTTGAAAGAACATTTGATTGTTTATTGTAAAATTTCAATGTTTAAAATTATCAACCAAACGTAGTGCTATAAAATAAAATTTAAACAAAATTGTTTTAAAAAAAAAGCTAGTAACAGTGACTAATGAGGTTCATCAATCAGGGGAGGGAAAATGTAAAATCTGTATAATTTCATTATTTTTTCATTAAACTATGGAATAATACAAGATTGGTTAGTATTGCTATAGATAAAGCAGTAAGCTAATTATGTTATATTAATTCACTTCATAAAAGAGCACAAAAAATCTAAACAAATTATTTTCATAGCACGCTATTTAATACAAACTCAATTAGGTAAGTTAATCAATCGATCGTTATATTGCAATTGAATACTTGAAACGTTGCTTATACATGTATAAGTTAATATGTTTTCACAAAAAAATAACGTATAATATGATATATGATATTTTTGTTCATCTAATTCTACAAAACATTATTACTTAACCATTTTCTAGGGAATCGTACCAGAAATATAAAATTAATTATCAGAGGCACTGCGAAATTAGACAAGTGTATGCAACAACTACAGCATGATATTATTATTAAGTTTCAACGCAATCATAATATCAATCTCGCAATTAACAATTCAACGCTCTGGTTTAATACCAACTACATGGTACATTTCTGTTACATTTTTCAGAAAGAAGTGAAAATCGCAATCAACAATAAATACAGCTTATTATATGTCTGTGGTTTTCCGCGTTATATTGATTCAAGATACATTTATATTGCACGAAATTATGCGACGATGACTAATAATAATTTCACACACCGATTCGATTAGTACTTAAACAGTGTTTTGTTTCGATGTAATATCGTTTGGAGACTATTTATGCACTTTAAAAAAAAACATCTGTTAACATGATATTATTAATATTTTATCATCAGTATTGTACCTAAACTACATTTTTCTAGTATAAACGATCGTAATAACACTGCATATAAAATGTGTTGCAACAATATGTGACGCGACCTCACATATTATAATGTAAAATATTATGCAGTATACACACATTGTGCCCATACGTGTAGGGAATAACACTGATATAATATTATTCTCCGTTGTTATAAATACGTTATGATATAACATTACGTCGTCCACGTAATAGAAAAGACGACCAGCAAATTTATTTCGTATCTAAATTTCATTGTCAGACATTGTTTTTGCTTAAACCTAAATATTTATTTATTCATACAAATTATCTTATCTCTCCATTATGTTTACTTAAATGTTTATAGCAAACATTAACATTAATAATTAAAACTGGCAGTCGACGAGACAAAGCCATTTAAAAAAAAAAATTAATGAAAGTAATTATATTTTGAGTTTTTTTTTTCCGTTAAAAATACGCAATTTAGAACACTCACATAATTATTATTACATATTAGTGTTAAAAAGCAACATTTATAAAATGTTTTTTAATTCGAAAATAACGATAGCTATAAAAAAAAACACTATTTTAGAGTAACTGGGATATCGTAAAATAATTTAAATCAATCAACATCAAGACTATTGTCACGAAAGTGCATTACGTTGCGTATGAATAAATTTACGGAATTCTGATATAGTAGTAGTTGTTTAATACGAGTACGCTTCTTATGTTGAACACTGCGGAAAACGAGTGTGAGGATAGTAATATTAAAATATAATTATTTTTTCCATAATATTATCCGTAAAAATAAACGTTTTTCGCATGTCACATAAATAACCGATTACCATGTACGCGTATTTATGTATTTTTCCAACCGGCGCACATCAGTAAGCTTTAATGGCAATCGGACGGTCGCCGAGGGGGACGAATGAAAATGATGTGGAGGAGAGTTGCGAAAATTCCCGAGAGATTGCGATCGTTCGAAATCCACCAACGTCGGGCACGATTAAAATTCGACACGTCGCTTCACTAAAAGATTCACTGCGTTCGTCAGCTTCTGAATACTTGAACACATTTTATTAATTGATTTTGAAGTCGAACGTGTTGTGCATTGTGGTACACATAATCCACACCGATACGGGTCAAAAAAAGTGAATTTTTTAACGGTCAAGTAACAATCAAAAACACTTGGCTCGTCTGTATTTTTGAAACAAAAATATAAGAATCCGTTGTGATCTACACCACCTATAAGCATTACAGGGATAAATCATTTTAGTTTACATGAAAATTCATTATTAATATCAAGCACAAATCTGAATCTTTGTTAATTATTATAATACTTTGGTTACATAAGAGACCCGAGTTTGTTCTTGTATATAATTTCTGTTGATTATTTATTGATTATTCACGCCGAATTGTTTGAATTTAAAAATTAAATATTTTTAATGGTTCGATTTTTATTGCAAATTAAGACTATTACTTGGAAGCCAACTCGTGAGTCTAAAAAATATGTTATGTTGTATACAAATCAATTCCGTTGTATTATAATTTTTATAGAGATCTCAATGAAAATCATTCAATATAACTATATTTCAGATCACTTTGAATTCGTTAAAAATATCCATTTTGATTAACATATTGTTACTACCTATTACATTTAAATACTAGATGATTCTTACGAAAATAATTTATTTAAAATATGTAATTGAATATAGGTATCTACTTTATAGCTAATCTATTATAACTCGATCCATTATTGTCCGTATAAACGGCGAAATCGACATTTGGTACTTTCCTGTTTATGTTTCTCCATTTACCCACCGCTTTGTTTATATTGACATTGGATAAACGCATTCGAATACCTAACGTTAATCCAAAACGACAAACTGCAGTAATGGGCTTTACGCCATATGTCTTCCAGGTGAATTAAAGGACAAAGCATTTCGAGTTGTTTCCTGGAACGTCCAAGTGTAATGGCTTGGAGGTTTTAAAACAGTTTCATTGCACTCTATTTCCTGCGAACCTATCGTATAATTTGGTCCAACGGTTACACACTTTACTCTTTTCACTTAAAAGTTTTATGTCCACACTTATTTTTTATTCAACAGTAGCGTACCTACATGGTGATGATTATGCAGCTTTTGAATACCATTCAACCCGTAGTAAGGTACAGCATATAAGTGACTATTTTCAAACAAAATAAAAATGTTTCCATTACACGTGAAAATATCTGATTTATAATTTAATGACGATACCTGCAATGTAGTTACACGTATAGTATACTACTGTATAAAGAATACATTTTAGTAAAATTTATTTTCAATTAAATACGTATACAATTAAGATTTTTTTCTGAAATAGAATGGAATTGGATAAACTTAAGCGCCACCATTCCATATTGATTGAAAATTGTTCATAATTATTTTAATACTTATAGATATAATTAATCTACATCGCATTAAATGATAGTTTTATGTAGATGTATTCCCAAAGTGAATAGGTATTATTTTAAGATATATCCGACTGGTAACTGTAATCGGTTATCCAGCGTAATATATTAGAGTTAAAAAATATGTGTCCGCCAATTTTTACCAATTATGAAGATAACACGCATCAAAAACAAAAAATTTACAGCATTTATAAAATAGTTTTAATAGCTTTTTATAAGATATTAGAAAATAACAAAGTAATATCTGTAATCCAACTTTACCAATGACATTATTACGAATTTTACCGAGAACCAAATAAATATACCTCTTGATTGTATTTTCACAACTTAATATAGAGCTGTATTTCTATTCAACGCCATTAGAATTTTAAGTAATGGATTTCAACAATTTATCATAAATTATATTAAAATAAAACGTAATAACTTTATTGGGTAGGTTACAAATATCACTCTGTTGTTTTTTAATATCTCAATAAAGGGGTTCTGTATTGATCGACCAATAACTATTTGACAAATAGCCGACCGGGACAATCTCCAATAACCAAAATACTGACATGAATAATCGACCGACAGGAAAATAAATACATAATGATATAAACAAATAATTAATATGTTATAAAATATAAGCTAGTCATTAAATATCACTTTAAATTTATACCTATTCTTGATCTTCATTTTTTTATTAACATGTAGATTATATTTGTATAATTTATTTTAATTATTTAATACTTAATACAATGATCATCAAATACAACATGACACTAAAAACATATTAAACAGAATGGTTATAAAAATAAACATATTTAAAAAGCATGTTAATTGTTAGAATATACAAAAAAATGTTTAGAAAATACGATACAATTACTGTTACATAAATAAACAACGTGAATGTAAAAAAAAAATTATTATTACCAAGAGATATCAAAATATTTATGATAACATCAATTTTTAAAAAATAAAAATAATAAATAATTAAATGCATTTAATGTTTATTTATTTTAAGATTAATTTGGCAAATTAGAAATGTATCATCGATGGACGATAATATTATTAAATGTTTTATGTAGAAAAGTTATAAATAACTGATTATTTCATCTTTTGAGAAATTTAAATTTAAATGTTTAAGGATGTCCATAAACCAAAATGAAGGATACATTAAAATTTAATTATTTAAAATTTAAATAGAGCAAATACATCAAAGAATTTAATTTTGGATTTCTTCAGTTACGGCATAATGGTAGATTTTAATATATTATATGTTTCCCATAAGATTGAGTCGCATTCTACTTTAGTTCGAATTATTAATGTATAAAAATGTTTTTATGTGAATGAATCATTAAAATTATAAAAATGATTTTACCAAACAACAATAATATTTAAAATATTAAAAATGCTAAAAATAATGTAAATCTACGTTTAACTGTTCCATGACTAAATTTTTTTAACAAATAAAATTTGTTTTTGTTCAATCTCATTATTTATAAATCTAAAAACAATATTAACAAAGTTTTGCGTTATAAACATTATTTTTATTTAAAATACGTGTAGGGTCACTAATGTAAATATTTCAAATATTGTATTTATTTTTTAATTTTATAAAAACTGATTACACTTTTTCAGCTACTCGGACTTTTTTAATATATGTACGTAATTATAATAAATAAGATGACAAAAATTATGCATTGTTCATAAAACATAATATAAAAACACGTATAAGCAATAACATAATTAATAATTATAAAACTCTTACAATTAATCATCAAGTAACATAAATTAAAAAAATAATTAAAACTGCTTAATTCTTCTTGAGAAGTTGGAGGTATTTTTCATTACTTCATAATATGAAAATTAGCTAACAATTCCTTCCTAAAGCCATACAAGTTTACTTTACACTTTTTACAAAAAATTGTATTCTATGTTTTTTTGAATATTTAAACTTATTTACTCGCCTAGTACTAGACAAATGATCTAATGATCATATCTTGCTACATAGTTAGAGTAGGAGGGTTATAGAACTATCAGTTCTATTTTTTTTTAATTGCTTACAGGAATTATTAAAATTATTGTGAACATTAATGTTCAGAATCTGGTAAACATCTTGTACTCCTCTTCATAAAAAAAATTACTAGGTCCGCCTTATCTTTTTGTAGTTGTTGGTTTACGAAAATGTATTATTTCATTAGCCAATTTCAGTCGAAACATAACAAGTGTAGAATTGTATTTTTTTAATAGATATTATAATATTTTTCATGAATCTTTGATACAATTTTTTTTTTTATCTTGTAAATTGAATTCAATATTTGGCCACCAACAAATCAAACCATTTATAATAAGTTAAAAATAAATTTTTTATATCACTAAAAAAAATGAATGTCATGCAATTTATTTATTTTTATTTTTGAGTGATTTGTAGTATTTTATTTATCAGTGGATTATCCATTATCACTCATTTTAAAAATATTCAACACAAATTTCTTACAACATAAATTCTAGTCCATTTTCTAACTATTGTATATTATGCAATAAAATACAATTATAAATAAAAATAAATATCGTACGATATATATTTTAAATTAGTACTTAATATAAACCAAACAGTTAAAACTGTTATTCTTGAATTCGTTTAATATTACCTGTTAAAGTACACAAAATATAAATATTCTAAAATATTATTATACATCAATAATATCAAATATATCAATCAAAAATATCGATATGATAAATTATATCGTTGGCCAACATTATTAATTAGTAGTCAATATTTTGTTTTGATAATGTTTAGATAGGTATTTTAAGTCTAATAAAACTTGTCTAATTTTTAACCAATCACGTTTCAAAATGACAAAATATAATGAACTATTCGTATATTTTGTAATTATATTTTATTCTTAAATTTTATCGACTTCCGATATCAAAAAAAGAAAATATTTAAGAGAATTTTTTAATTCAATTTCCTTAAAACAATAATTTTTTATTCAAACATATAAACGAGGCATGAATAATAATAACCTATAACCTACCTATAATTTATAACGTGAACTAATTTCTATAATAATTAAGTCTTTTTCTTCTAAAATTATTTTACATAAATTAACAAATTACTTGTTAGTTTTAACTGTTTTCACTAAAAATGATTAATTGATAATATTGTTTTTTAAAAGTTTTTTTTTTCTAAAAACTTTAGGTACGTTTCAACATTTTTTTCAAAATTATTTTTATTTATTAACCTTTGTTAAACATAATTTTTTATCCTTATTAATATTATTTACTTTGTTATATAAGCTTTAGAAACACAAAATATTTTTCTTCAAAAGTCAACTCAGTTCGCTGACTAACTCATGTTTTCCCTAAAAACCTGACAAGTCAAATAACTATAACGTATAAACATTATTTTCTATATATTATATAAGATTTTAAATAATACATCAAAATTGAATTTAAATGAACATTTTTTTTCATTTAACATTAGAAAATTGCATTATGAAATTACAATCACAATAATAGTAACCAGTAGACACACCATAATTGTGTACTTTATGGTACATTGGTACGTAATATACTTTTTGTATTTAATATGATTACTACCTTGGCTACGATTAAATAATTTGATAACATAATATTTTTACATATTCTTAAATTGTCTTCCAGACATTGTTTTTTATTGTAAATTTAAATCATACATATATATTGTGCAGTATGTAACTACTGCCTAGTATATACCTATATATATATATATATATATATATATATATATAACTCTTACGTCAAACGTATACAATTCATTTGATATTGCATTTTTTATTTGTTTGATGTTTTTCACAAAGAAACATCAATCTATGTTATATTTTTGTCTTTTTAGGTTTTGTAGTGGAATTTAATTTTTTGAAATGAGATATCTACAGAATTGCGGTCGACCACTGAAGCGACTATCTTTTTTTATTTAAAAACAATAATACATCTTTGCATTTGAAAAAAAAAAATTAAGCCTTACTCAACAATGCTCGAGATTAAGTTTAAGGTTCTGATCATTTTTTGATAATATTTTACTGCTTTTCATAATCATTATCGTGCAAAATACTAGGGAATTCAAAAAATAAATTGACACAAAATATACACTCATAATATTATAAACATAATTTTAAAAAATCATAGATTTAAAAATGACGATATATTTCTTTATATATATATATATATACCTTTTTTCAATTAATAAGTTTTACAATCAATTAATAAACACGCCGATAAAAAACCGAAGTGTTAAAATATAGAATTATTAGCCAATATTGTTTTTTACTTTAATATTACTAATATCATAATACTTTGTAGTTCATAATGGATAACGAACAGTGATAGAATTTATATTTATTAAAAATTTTTTACTTCTTCATTAGTGAAATAAAATACAAATCGTGCATAATAGTAATTTAGTCGTCATAATATATTTAATATCTTATTTCCACATATGACGATGTCCAAACATGTATGATATTTATAGCAATGTTTTTTTTTTTTTTTTGGAATGATTAATGTGTACGAGTGTAATTTGTTCACAAATATGGTGCCAATTTAAATAATCATTATTACCTACGTCGTATTCAAAAATAAATTGTAACTCTCGCACAGTATACATCAGATAAATCGATAATTTACATAATTTGTTTATTATTACAATGTTGTAACACGATCAAAACTATAACGGCTTCGTTTTAACGAAATTAGTTGTCATTTTGGCTTTACTTTCGCATTCGTTTACCAGATGTCAAAAATATTCCATATGCCTTATTTATAACAAAAATAAATATTCCGGGCATTTCCTTGCTGACAGGGTGCATAGTGTTTCGGTGTTTGACGTGTTCAAATACGGCGAGATTACATTTTTCATTTTAACCCGTGTACCTAAATATTTTTGCCATTTCAAGGAACACCTTCCTAGTGATAACAAATCTAATCGGCCACATCAATGTAATTTCCGGCAGTCACGTCTTTGAGTATTTCATGACGTAGTTAGAAACATATTAAGTAACTTAACCGATGACTATTATTTTCTGTAGATCATTTTTGCAATGCAACCGCCCTATAACTGCATAATATAAAGTATTGTACACCAATCTTATGCTCTAAATTGTTTGCTATTATTTTATTAATATTATTGTTTCGACATTGACTTCTAAAAAAAAATTGGAATTACACAGATAGGACCTATATCGTAAATATGCAGACATAGAGTGAGAGGACCAGTAAGTTTCATAATAAAAGTGCACATGATATATCATTGAATCCGTATTTGTTTCTATTGAGTTGAAAGTTATTTTATGTGCCATTAAATTTACATTTTTATATCATAGATTAAAATAATTTTTGTTATTAGTTAAATTATTTAACAACATTTTCCGTACGTTAACTATTTTCTTAATTGTGTCATTGCAATTTTAATATTACCACACATATATAGGTTATTTCTAAATCAGTTTCATGTTTTTAAACTTTTAATACATTTTGATAATATCAAAATAATTAATTTTATTATTTATATTCGAATGACAAAAGAATCAAAAAACGACAGTATTTGGCTAATTTTTACGTAGATTACGTATACTATTATAACGTGTAAAAATTACTTCGTTCAAAGTCAGAATTAACGTCAAACTTTCAACCCAACATAACGTTTTAGCAGGCGTTCCTCAAGGCAGCGATATTGCTCCATTTCTTTATATTTTCTACACTGCGGATATTCCAGTTAATCAGTTCACTCTCATCGGAACTTACGCAGACGATACAGCCATACTTGCCTCAAATGCTGACCCTGCCATTGCCAGCCAACAAATCCAAACCCACCTAAACACCCTTATGTATTGGTTCAACAAATGGGGGATTAAAATCAACGAAACCAAATCAACGCATATTACCTTTTCTCTAAGACCACAAGACTGCCCGCCGATCACCTTGAACAACTCTACTATTCCCCACTGCACCCAAATTAAATATCTCGGTCTTACACTCGACAGAAGACTTACTTGGGATGCTCATCTCGGGGACATTCGATAAAAGTTAAACAGCAGACTTCACCTACTCAGGCTCCTATTAAGATCCAACATCAACATCCAAAATAAAATTCTTATATACAAATGTCTCCTCCGTCCCATATGGACTTATGGCATCATACTCTGGGGCCCAGCCAAAAGATCCAATACTCAAACGATTCAAGCCTTTCAATCAATCTGTCTCCGTATCATTGTTAAAGCTCCCTGGTACGTTACGAACAAATTACTTCACGATGATCTTCAAATCAAAACCATCCATGACACAGCCATCAATTTTACAAAAGGTTTTATGTGAAACTCCATATGAATCACAACCACCTCGTTTCGTAATTGGCCTCAAAAACGCTTCCTGACAACCCCACAAGACGTCTAAACCGCAACTGGTGCAGAGATCTTCTCAATGTATAAAAATACATTTTTATTACTCATAAAAATTTAATTACGTTGTATAAAGATGACTCGACTGCGAGCCCTCCTTTTCACGTTACTCAAAGCCATTGTTATATATTATTTTATTTACCATATCATATTTACTTATTGTATATATTGTACAGATTGTAAATCTTCACTAAACGCCATTTAAAAAAAAAAAAAAAAAATTACTTTGCAGTTTACGATGTCCGTTTTTCGATAGTACTAAAAATATAAAGTTTGTTAATAAAAAATTATCGATTCACCAAACGTCATTCACTAGCAGTCCATTGCTTGTAGTACTCTATTATATTTTCAAAAATGTAAATCTGTGTGTATCATATGGAATTTTCCAAAAACTTTACAGATTAAACCTTTGGTGTGACCTAGTATTCACAAAGACATTAAGCACATATATAAAATCAATGTTAGTTTACAGTGGCGGCAGCCTTATTGTTTTTCAACTTCAATACACATTTTCTTCGAAATTCGTATAAGAATATTGTCTTCTATATCTGTCAGCCATTATTCGAGACAATAATCTACGGTATAAACTTGTTATTCACGAATGACATAATAAAACGATATAGAATAAATACGACATTATTATTGCGACATCTAATTCAATAAAACATTTTATAGATATTATATAATATTATTACTATGTACATATAATTTATACTTGAATGATGAGACGCTGTCACTTCTTCTCGGAGTGTTAGATGATATATGTATTTTGTGTATGTCCGGATAAAAATGACGATTAAATTTAAAATATTTATTCAAACAAATATTTACTATCAAATGTATGTTCTCTAACAGAGTACATATCAATATAAATGCACACTTCACAATCAGTAACGTGCAAAGGCAATTTAATAAAACATATTATTAATAAATATACTTAAACCACAATAAATATTGCATGCACTATAGGTATCCAGAATTTAATATTATTTATAAATATATGCATCATACATAGATTATTATATTATATATTTAGTAGCACATATTTATTTATTAAAATGTATTGCATATGTATAATATGATCGAGGACTTGACATGTCATTTATCATAAACGTTTTTCGATTTAACTGTTGTTCGATTGAATATTTATTGTCATATCTACATTGTTTTAAATCGTTAAAAAAAATTGCTTATGTTATATTTGTAAAAAGATTTTATATCCACTTTTGTGTTTATTATATCAATAAATGTATAGTAACAAAAAAAAATATAATTAATCAGAAATCAAGTTTTTAAAAATAATTTAAATTTGAAAATCGTAAATATTTTTCTTTAAACGAAAAATGTATGATTTTAAAATAATAAATAATGTTAAACCCTAAAAAATATTATGAATATTTCTTTGAAATTCAAACATTAAATTTAAAATTTATTGTTTAAACTATTTTTGTCTCACAAAGAAATTGTACATTTGTTGTATCTAGTGCAGAACTTATATATAGTACGTTTTTGTTATTCAGCAATTTATGCCCATAGTATGAATAAAGTTGGGTTGGGTCGAATTAAATCTCACTTAATGTCATTCGTCTGTGTCTCAAATAAAAGCAACGATGATTATTTTTTTAGAAATAAACATTCCTTGCCATCGAAAGACCAATTTATATCTGCAGAATGGTATAAAACGATAGTCATAAATAAAAAGATTATTGTGTAAATAAAATAATGTTTGGTATTTAAAATAATAAAAAATGTACTTACAATTCTAAAAGGGAAAAAAATGTAATTTTAAATTTTATTAAGATCTGATATAATGTTATACATGATATAATGGCACTACTATTATAATAGTTGTTACCACGAATCGTTGATTAACATTTTTTTCAACTCTCATAAAAAATGGTTTCAAAACATTTTAATTTATCATAAACTGAAACTAAAGCTGGTGTCGAATGAATTAAGTTTTAGTTTTTGTATATTTATCAGTCTAAGAAGATTACATTTTCAATAATTTGAGTTTTATAGAAGCGATAATAGTACGATGAATACAGTATCTGCAATATCATAAATGTTTATTATTATGTCACTTGACATGAACTTTAACTTATACAAAGAGAAACGGTTTTAGTTAGGTGCCTCAAAATTTTTCAACTTTTCTATTAATTGCGTGAAACAAATAAAATTATTTCAGATAACATTACATTATATTTTATTTTGATACTTGGAAGTTATAATCATGTTCTTTAAACTTCAAGTATGAAAATTAATTTAAATAGCCGACTTAGTACAGATAATACATACAGTTACTTAATTGATCTTTAGAAACATACCAATAGTATTGTATAAGGATAACTATATTAAATCGGTATTATTTCTTGAAAAACATTTTATTGTACGATCTGACAATTATTACAATTTCGATATATTTTATTGTATAGGTAATAGGTATACTATTAGTGGTAATAGTATTGATTTTTTTTTTTTTTGCATAATAAATAATAATTGAAATATGAAAATTGAAAACTTTTTTCTTTTACGTACAGCCATTCAAAATAATACGAACAATCGATTTTCTTTTCACGAATATTTAAAAAATAATTAACTAAATATTTGTGTTTACTAACCCAATGGTATTTATCTGTGATTGAGAGTTTCATAAAATTGTATTTGAATTCCCTATGCATAAAAGGTTTCGTTTAATTTTAAGTATTTATTTAAAAAAAAAATAATAATAATACCGTATTAAATGTTGACCAGCAATATGAAAAAAAAATTATCTTCGCAATGTGGTTATTTATGAGATGAATGTTATATTGACTAATAATCGTTACTAAGTTACTTAATATGCTCATTAAATGGTTCTAACGTTGCATCATATAATGAGAACACCAATTTATATTATACATTAGGTTTAAGTACATGTAGATATGTATAGCCGTATAAAAATTAGAAACCAAATTAGAAATGCATTAGAAACTTCAACATTTAAAATTAATTCAACAACCGACGTTCAAAATAATAATAATAATATCTCATCATAATACATGATTCGATGGTTAGTATAATTCAATTATAACTTATAATTATTAGTTATGGACCATGTTAGATTTGATCTCACGTGCTCAAAAATTTAGGGAATTTAGATACATTTCAAAATGTATGGAATTTTGAATATAAATTTATTAGCGTATATTTTAGAAAATATCAACATAATATCTAAATATTTAAGACATATTAGATAAATGCCATTTTCGACTATTTCAATTATTTTTGTCCTTCACAAATATGTATAATATTCTAAGTTAATAAAAATTTAAAAATTGATAAATTACTTGTTGTTCGTTGCGAAGTTAATTTGGTAACTAATAGTAAATATATATTAATCATCTTAATATACCTACAATAAATTATTTAAGTATAAGTAAAAAATATATTCTAATAAAATGCACGTGTTTTTAAAAGTAATTTTATTAAACACAATAATTTTTATGTTGTTTAAGAATTTTTATGTACTTAGTTAAGTTATGTCATAAAAATCAACTCCTTCTAAAATAGGTAGTTTTAATAATAAACATAATTTTTCAATAGGTAACTAACCAAACATATTCTAAATGATTAATGAATGTTACAATTTCCGATTACGTTCTATTTTGATATTTTCTTTGTGCTTTATTAACTTTTAAAACGGACAATGTAATAGATTGAATGGTTGGTATTTTTTTCATATTTCTTTATATTTTTATAGGTCAGAACTTGGTCATATATTTTTATTATACAATTATAACCATCAAGCACGTATTATATAGTATATAAATTTGAACAAGTAAAAAGAAAGTTATAATTTAATTCTTTTAAAGTTGTTGCTAAAAATGTCTTTATAAAATGTAAAAAATCTTGTACATAAATCTTCAACACTAAAAATTGTGTGAAAAATATATAAAAAAAACTGGCGATTCGCGCCCATAAAATTATAATATTATTAACGACGATTTGCACCCGTAATAATACGATGTCCTTCAGCATTTTATACTGAAGAACGAACTGGACAATTTTCGGCGGCTACGTTATATTTATGTACCGGTGAACCGGCAGCGGCCGATATCGCGTTTTGCCTAATCCTTATAATATTATATAACTCACTAACACAATAATACAAATATGAAACAATACAAAAATAACGAGATAATATGTTGTCTGCGTGGTGTGCGTCGGTCAGCGGTGGGATATATACAAAGATTATTCTTTTTATTATAATGTCGTAGCGGCAACATTTTCGATAATATTTTAGATAGTACACCGAACAAATTAAATTAAATAATATATAATATGAATTATATCAATATAATAGTAATAAACTATCGCATACGCTGAACGTTTCGTAAAACGAATTTAAGCTTAAAACCTCGCCATAATCAAAAACCGGTGTGACAGTATTTGATACGAATACCAAATTATTATGTGTTGTTTTTTTAAAAAAAAAAAAATACGTTTTATATGCAAGTATCAAATTCAATTTAAAAACTTCCGGTGATAATACCATTTTTCGAATAAGATCGGTGCCTACGTGTAGACCGAAGTGCACAATTCCACTTGGTTACAATTTAGAACAATCATTTTAAATATAAAATCATTATCATTGGATTGTGTAAAAAATAAAAATCCTCGGGGCTATTGTCTGTCACCGGCGACGATATATATTTTCGTTCAACCCAACCTTTAAAACAGTTCGGTATTTTTTTCCCGTCCAATTTCTTCAATACATCGTTATGCAAATCAAACGGAGGTTGACTATCGATATATTTTTTTTTATTGCTGACATTGCATTTGACGTGAATTTTAATCATGAATAACTATTTTCTTGCTGTCACATTCAGACAATCATGTGAAAAATATTGACCCCTATCAAATCTTACATATGTTCACTCTAATTTTATTTGGTCAATTTCGTTTTTTAAGTGCTTATAATACTAGCTCTAATATATTTTGTATTTCATAAAAAATATATTTTTAAAATTTATTGTTATCTTGTCGGAATATTTTTTTAGAAATAATTATCTAGTAATTTACACAATAATATTGTTCAAAGATTTAGTAATTACGTTATTATTTAAAAACTGTATAGTAATTTTATAAATGTCAACGGTTTATCTGATAACCTACTATGTTGAACTTCGATAAAAGTTTAAGAATGAATATTTTTATTAAAAAAATATTAGATTTAGATACCGCGCAACGAAAAACTCAATAATTTTCGTTTTAATTTCAAAAATAACACATAAATATTGCTTTTAAATATTAATCTGTAGTTATTTTTATAAGAGTTTGGAGAAGAAAGAGATTTGTTGAATATTTAGTGATGATGGCCAGTCACATAATATACCATCACTCCCATATTTTAATAACTATTCAAGCATGGTGACGGCGGTCCTTGCAAGTCAGATCGGTTTCGGTTCTGCGGCGTGAAATAATAAACCTGGGGACGAAACGGAGTGTTTCCAATTATTATCCACACACTGTGTTTATAGTAGTCCGTCAATAAATATTGCAAATGAGTATAATTTTCAGAGTGTTTTTCGAATTTATAGTGCTTAATGGACTTTTTTACTATCACAACTGCACAACCACTTCAAGCTCTACCGTCGCGAGATGTAGGTACTGTCAAAATATGTTTGGTAGTTATTCTTATCTCCGACAAAGTTCACGTTGTAAAATGGATTTCTCAGATAAGAGTTATGTCGATATTGTTGCTCTTGTCTTCAAGTTCTTGTTTTCACTGTACTAACCCAATGGTATTCCGCAGAGTACAGCAAATTTTTTTTCCCATTTTCCATCTCGTCTATTTTTACGATAATATTTGCCAATGTTTGAGTTACGTTTAACACAACCAGAAAATAATAAAATTTAATCCTGCAGGTTTATTCTTTGGTTATTGTTTAGAGACATTTGAGGTACCGTACGGTTGTTTTTTGAAACGCTATAACCATAGATTTACGATAATTGACTTTTTGTGTAGCTTTCGATTTTCAGACCGATGCGTTAGAACGTATATGGTTATTTCTAAGTTTTTTTTTTTTTGTGCTGATATACCATTATTATATGTTTGTTATCTTTTTGCGCACTCAATAACAAATCATCTTTTTTTTAATTTTTAATATTTTTAACACGTTTAACTGCAATTCTGTTACTTTTCGGCGAAGTTTTTTTTTGGCGTGTCTTAAATCAGCCATAAAATGAATTGAATTTTTTCTACCGCTTGTGAGAATTGACGTGTCTACAGTAGTGCTGTACAACTTATGCACGTAAAGTCTACTTGATTATATACTTACCAATGTCCTGTGTGCATAGTGAGCAATCTTTATGGCGGCATTAAACTACTGGAAAAAATACAATGCGAATGTACGACACTCGAATGCAAAAACATTACGTGCTGATCGTTCGACAAGAAAATTACAATTATCTAAACTTTAAATAAAAAAAAATTGTGCATAGTTATTTGTTAGACGTCGTCACGCATACACAACATGGCTACATATTTACACGTAATGGATGACATATATTATTAAATTTTTTTTGCAGTTTCGAGTTAAATAAGCCAAATATAATCTTTAAGATTTATGAAAAAACTTTTATGAATATCGGAAAGACAAATGCTGGGAATACCTCTTAGTAGAAAGCTTACTTTTGCATACTACTGCGTATATACGTTGTATATTAATACTCTTAGTAAATGGTTATTTATTTTACTTTAATACCTCTTTTTTCTAAAAACACTTAATGGTTGAAAATTGAAACTTAAATGATTTACTATTAAAGTAGGTACTTGCTATATTGTCATAAAAAATTAACAAATATAATATTTTTTCTATTTGTCGAATTGATTGCAAACAAAACAAATAAGACTAAATGACTAAGTGGAATACCCAGGCAGGTACTTTAAAATATAATAACGATGCATATTACAATATATGTGGTTTTTGTATAAATTTTTGTTTTAAATGATTTCCCTAATTATGTGACGTGCATGATAGATACATGTAAGTTAGTGTTTTAAATCGTGGTGCGTACATATTAATAAGTACAATTTAATTATTTCATATTCGTTGAATCTTGGATATTCATTTGTTCATTGTAGTTGATGAAATACAAAAATAAAATATAAAATATAAAATTTTTTTATTTAAAATTTAAAATTTTTCGTTTACAAATATATACTTGCATTATTTAAATTAAAAAGAGAGTATATTTACATCTACTAAACATTCATATTAAAACGAATGAGAATATCTATAAATACCAAGTTGATTGTAACTTTTTTTGTGGCTTCATTATTTGACATTATTACTTAATTTTGTAATTATAAAATAAGAGATAATGCATTTTACCATAATTCTTTAGGACAACAAAATATTACACAGTTTTTTCGGAATAAAACTAATTAGTAAAGACTATAGAATAATCATTCAGTTTTATTTAGCTTTTACTCTTTTAAAAACGACTTTTGAATGTAATAATATTATTTTATCGGAAAATTTTATTGACGTCGGAGCCATTAGTAATTTATTTATCTACGCCCTGTACCTACGTCTAATAGTATTTGTTCTCTTACGTATTATTGTTTTTAACTCAGTTTTTCGTTATAATTTCAGAAAAACAAAATTAATGAGTTATATTGTCATACAAACGTATTCAAACCCATCTAAATAGTTAACGCTGTTTTCAGGAAATTTTACTAAGACTTTTAAGTGCATAATGTTCTGTCAGAATCAAAGAATATCAATCAATAGTTCATTTAGCATATATAGCTTAAAAACGAGTCAGTCCAAAAAAATATATATATTTTAATTCAAAAGTCCAAAAAATCTAGAAATATATTTAAATTTTTAAACATGGTACGAAAGTCAAACCACCAAAACATTTGTATGTGCACATTATATTTTTATAGACTTAAAAATATTTAAACTATTCGATACATATTTGAATGTGATAAAAATGCAGACTTTTTCAGCCGTCATCGTAAAATTTATTTTCCATTATTCTGACAAACATGTACTTATTATGTTTAGTTTATTTTCAACATCATTGACGAATTAAATTATATTTGATTCCTTACTTCCATGTTGGTTAGCGAAATATTACATGATTAATAAAACTATGTGAACGGTTTATTTGTGTAATTGTAAAGCACACACGCAATAATTATATAAAGATATATTAAATATAAAATTAATTAAAATCTAATTAGGTCAAGTTATTTTACTTTAATCTGGTAAATAATTATTTAATTTAATTTCTCGTGTTATAAGACTCACTAATATGCTGTGATATCTTTACAAAATGTGCTTACCGTTACAATGCATTGTCTTTACGTAATTCTGAGTGTAGAAAATAACCTATTGGTTTTGAAATATGATATTAATTAATTCTACTTTCTACATCTTTAAATACTAGAACTTGATCATATTATCGATAATTCTTTTAAATTTAAATTTTTGAAATTTCTGAAGTTGGATAAAAATATTAGTTTAACTGTGAGATTTGTAGTATTGGATGTTAATGGATTTCGAAGAAAATATATTGAATTATTTTAACGACCTTTTAATGATCACCGTAAGTAATTGAAATTATAACTGATTATTTTAGAATTTTATATATTTGATTTTAATTTTATACTATTTTGTTTTTTCCTACTCAAGATTTTAATTTTATAACGATATTTTTTTTTACACTTTGTGATATTGTAATGTACCAATATAAAAACTTGAAACTACAATACAAGGTTTATCGAACCATTTAGGATTTTTTATCTATGCACAGCTAACACATATGTCTAACTTTTATGTTGGCAGTTTAAATTTAAATATCAAACATATCAACATCCACAAATTTTACTTTAAGGTGTATTTCTTTAGGTTATATTCTTAAAATATATGGTTTTGAGTACTTAAGTTATAATATTTTAAATGTCAATAGAGGGTTACTTAGCGTGTTGCCATAGACATTATTTTTATATTGAATACATTTTTAATTTATTATATTTATAAACTTATTTTTGAGATTTTAAAACAAAAAAAAATTAAAACGTCCTATTCAAACGCAACAAAAGTAAATCAATCTTAGGTCCTATTTATTTTGAAATGTGATAAATAACCAAAATTTTTAAATTTGTAATAATATAACTCTCTCCTGAAATGAGCTTAGATGAGTGAATCAAAACGATGGTTTCTAATCTTGGTTTGAATGCTAGCTGTGTACTAAATTCAGTGCAAAGTCATCGGTAAAATGTTTTTCCATCACAAAAATGTTAAGTATTACATTTTTATGCAGACATTTGCTACGTCAAAATGTTTTTTAATAAAATTACTTTTATCACAAAATTTCAATTATTATTTATTTATTTTTTTTATTTCACCAATTTTCAAAATTTAACGAAAATAAAGTCACTTAATATTTGAAGAACCTAAAACAGGTTTAATTTGCTGAAAATAACCATTTTCCAAAGAAATAACGTACTTTTATTGAAACTTCGTATTTTATGATATTATAATAACAGTGTTAAAGTTTATCCTTATTTCTTCGGTTTTGGTTTCTATTTTTCATTACGAAACACGAAGCATTAAGTTTTGAAGTAATGATTTATCGTTTACCGTGGGTTCAAAATAGTTGTGGTATCTATTTTAAAAGTATCTTAAATATGGTACAATTTTATTTTATTTTTAATCAACTTCTTAAACTATATATTTTTTTTCAATCCTATTATTATTTGTTTAAGTATATAAATGTAGCAGGTGGACTAACGTAAATATTCTTACTTTAATATAAGCTTTTAGCTTAAGAGAATAAAAACTTATAAAAGTTTAGGCCCGAATCCGAAAAATGAAAATAATATACCATTGATTTAAATCAGGAGACTCCGAACTACGGATTGCAATCCAGATGCGGCCGCGAATAAGTTTTAACCAGCCCGTCTAAAGGACATTGAATAATCTAAATATATGTGTAATTATTAATATTCATATTTTATTTAAGTACATCTGTAATATATTATAAGTATTATATTATAATATATTTAATATACTGTAAGTATTTTATGTAAAATTATGGATCAAAAATACATTTTAATATTTATTATATTGTCATAAAATTAAAAATATATTATATATTTATATATACTTTTGGCCCACTAAGAACTTTTGATATTTTCTATATCTCTCAAATAAAAAAGTTTGTAGATCTTTGATTTAAATCATTGAATGTAAAAAACGATTATGAGTGAAATTAGAGTATCAGGCTTTATTGATAAGGATATTTTATAATTTATATAAGATTAATATTTTAATTAGCTAAAGTCTTTCGTTCTTTTTTGTTTAAATATCCAATTTTGTCAAAATTTGAACTTCAATTGCTTATAAAAAAATATATGACTATTTGATGCTTTTAGTTGCTGTAATAATAACTCATGAAAAATCTTGTCTAAAATTGTCAAGCATTTTTACTTAAAAAAATATTTTATCGATATAAAACGAAATAACAAATGAAAGTTTGAGATTCCATATGTTTTTAAATAGCTCAATGAAAACCAAAATGTTTGTAAATGATAAGTATTTAAAAAAAAGTATTTCGGTTATTCATTTTTTAAACTATACTGTCTATACAACAAAATAACACAACCAATTTTGTTGAAAATTGATATTGCTTAAATATTAACAGTTTTCTGTTATCGTACCTATTATGCTCCCCTCAGAATCTAATATAGTATCAAAATAATAAACATAATATTAATTTATTCAATTTATATGGATGGGTACAACAATCCAGAACAATATTTATGGCGACAAAAATTTCATACATTTTGATCACGATGAACAAACAAACAACAATTATGACTGGACGTAAATGAAACAATTGTATTTAGATCATTTAACAAATAGAATTTCAACGGAGACTGCGCGTTTCAACGATTCGATGATTGTGCCTATGATTATAATAAATGTATACTAGTTAATATTATTCTGTATATTAGTCAATAAAATAAAATCGTTCCTTAAATAAAATCCTTTATTACGGAGTCTAGTGTCTATTACCATTAAAAAGATACGATAAGTATTAATCAATTAGAACTCTTAAAATTTTATGTGGATTCAAATATTGATCGATTACATTAGCGACAGTAATATAACTACGATATTACACGGTAAAGGACTAACTATCAGCTGTCGATTAGTATAGTTTTAATTGTGACATAAATATACGAGTACAGTTTTAATTCATATCAACAAATAATGTATACACGATTCGTATGCTGTCGGTCTGCAGGACTCTTTCTCAGATTCATTGGGCATCAATATTATGTCCTTAATTTTAATCTGAAGGCTCTATCGTGGCATCCGAATCGATCCCGAGAGGGAATATAGTACTATGGTACTATTACAGTATACATATACATTAAATGGGTGGGTCGGAGTTTTGAATGCGCCACAATACTACTACGGACGATTGTAGTCTACCCGGAATTTGACCTACAAATGTTTGTGTGAATGTGTGTGCAAGTGAACGTACACACATTTATTATACACTTAAATTATAACATTGGGTTTTGTGTAAGAACCCACATTAAAATGAAAGGAGATGGAAAATTAGGAAGGTGGAAATCATTTTGAAAAAATATTAAATTGCAACGCTGCAACTATAGTACCGACGCAATTAAGCTACTCGGCAGGATTTATCGCAAAAAGCAGAATAATCTGAGTAAAAACGCCACGCCGTCGTCGTCATCGCACAAAATTAAAAGCCATTCTTCTGGGGCCGAAATAATTACCGTATGCAGATAGGCCAGTGTTACGTTATTGAATCGAATCTATTCTGTAGTATTATAATACATCGATAACATTCGGCCACCTGTGGCGTTATCTGCAATAGCAATAGTTGAAGTTTTTTACTTATATCATTAAAATACGATCAACAGTTGTAGGTACTAATTGCTTATTATGGATATATACAAAGCTATAACATATTTACGTCATCGGACGTTTTCGGATTTAATGTCGTCAAAGTTTTATAGGAAAATCTGCACTGGTCAAGAAAAAAAAACCAAATACCATCACAATATCTGACTTAAATTTAGAGACTAATGAGTAAAATAATGTATACTATACGTCGGTGTATAACTAATCGAATAAAGCTATTTATTTATTTTTTTATTTCTATTTGAATAGTATATCTACCGGGTAATCCATTAAACGTTTTGTACTCGTTATTTCAAAAAGTGTTAACGTTTTCAAAAAAAATTTTTTTACATGGTTTTAAGTCGTTACAAAACAAAGTTTTTTTAAAAATTGCATTGTTGAACATTTTTTATCCATATCATTATTTAAGTTTTTACTTTTTTGAATGATAAAATAGTTTTAATTTCTCATAACTTAATAGCTAATTGCATCGAATTATAAATTAAATATTAATATTATTTTAACTATAATTAATATGTCAAGATTATGACATGAATTATTGACCAAATAATTTCTGTGAATAATCACGCGTATTATTACTATTGTTATTAATATTAATAATATTTATTAAAACCTTTAACAGTTTTAAAGTAAATACTAATATAAATAATATGTAATACTCGATCGTTTTTCTTACGGTTATTGAAATTATATTTTTTTGATTCATTGACATGCGTACGAAAATTTCAAACTACTATAATTTTATATTCGAATAAACAATAATAACAATATAGCGAAGACATCGTTATATATGCAAATGTATTTATTTAAAAATTTAAATAATACAAAAATAAAAAACAATATTAACGTGAATTAAATTTAAATAATGTCATAATTATTTAAATCGACCTATATATGAAATATAACGAAAGACAAAAATTAATAATGTATTTTTTTTTTATATAATGTTGAAAGTTGTACACTCAATGGCGTCTTTCCTTTAATGTTTCCATTTATTACACCAAACACCAAATTTAAAAGAACTGTGTTTGTTTTTACTTAAGTTTTGACAAAAACCATGATAGTTTTAAAAAAAAGTAAAACAAAATGTAATCCATTTCAGTGTTCTAGTTTTGTATTTAAATAAACAAAAAAAAATATTAAGTATAGACTGGTATAAACCGTTGATAAATGTGTTTGAAGACATTCGAGATAAATCTAAAAACTTTAGGTAAAAATAAAAAACGATAAATTATTAAACATAGATATAATAGTAATTTGTGAGAAGTGTGTTTATATAATATTATCATTAATTAATATTTAAATCGTACTCCAGTAATAAGTAAAACATTTTTTTATTTCCGTGCAAGTATTGTTTACTAGTGACGCGTGGAACGGTGTGGTATAGAATAATAATTCTTGAGCGGTCTATAATTTTGACGTTGGTGGGTTTCACTTGTCATGTTGTCTTCCAACCGAATCAAATAATTGTTAATTTATCATTGGAATATTTCCATAGATCATCTTTATGACATATTTGGGTACACCCATCAAAAATAATATGGAATGTACGACATTGCAAAACGAGCGAGAAATGTAAATATGCTATTGGACGACTCGCCATGGTTTCAATCGCGGCTGACACACAGACACGACATTCGTTGCATCGAAATATTATATTATTATAAAAATTATTATTACGTTGCACAATATTATATACAGAAACGGCGTAATCCCGTGGACGACCGGCTGCAATTTTAGCAGAGCTTTGTACCTCCACCGCAGACAAATTACTCACGAGACCAGTAAATTTTAATTAAATCGCAAAATTAAATTAAACGTGAATTAGAAAAGGGTTTTTTTAGGTTTATCTTCGGTACAGCGAGTCGAGCAAAGGACACAGCTGCGTTTATTTACTTTTTTTTTTTTTTGATGAAAATCGTAACGAACTTTTAAAATAGATTTACCGACTGTTTTCTTCCTAACACTCTGACACGGATTTAGTAAATTAGAAGAAAAGTGGATGAATGGGTCAAATTCATAAACTCCGTTTGAAGGAGACTTGTGTCACGCTGTGTATCAATCGTCAGTGTCCAAACTGTACCGATGCCGACTTCGGAAAAACATTTATTCGAAACATTTCGAGCAAGTTGATTTTTTCTAATCGGTTTATCTTAAATTAATATATCGAGCTAAGCTCAAAACAGATTTAAACAGACTTTAAACAGCCGGGTCTAGATAAATCGAAATAAAACCTAATAACCGCTGAATTGTAGGTAAATCAATGTCAAAGCCATGGAAAATTAATTGCATTATATCTTGAATCAAGTATGCAATTTTTAATAATAGCATAATATACAAGTTAAATGTTGGCCACTGAAGCATCCTGAACTTTTATAATTTATTAAATTTCTAAATGTTTCATGTAAGTGGTTTATAATATTATTAGGTACCTACCTATATAAATATAGTATTATATCGACACATAACGTTTCAATGACATAAGTAGGTGGGTACTACAAATTGCAATAATCCACAATGCATATTATAGATACTTAACTAAATTATTGATGCACCGAAATCGATCGTTAAGCGGTGCTCAATTTAATACAAATTGATTTCAGTCGTATCATGTATGAAATTGTGGCATAGTACGTATAGACATTCGTATAGTTGTAAACCAAGACAGGACCAACTGATTCGATTGTTGCGATCAAACTGGTTTTAGAATAACGTTGCTATAATTACTATATATTATAGGCGAAGGTCCTCAGTTTTCGTTATTGGTTTCTTTTAACGTGTCCCTTCCGAAAAATAGCTTCGATTACCAAACGAGAAGTACAAAACAAATTTTAGACAAGTCGGTCAATTTTAACCCGTTCTACAAAAGCTCTGAAGTTTTATAAATAAAAAAATTTCTCTTGATACAATTTTAGAACTTTTATGACAGTACGGGTTAAAAACAATTAATTTATCTGAAACTTTTTTAGTGTTGTTTTTTTCTAATGATCACACCTTTTTCTGTGGGGGGGGGGGAGACCAATAGTTGTAATTTCATAATACATTCCAGAGATATTGAAATAAAAATATTAATAAGTATGATTCGACTTCGATGATTACCTACAATACTGCTAATGACACGCAAGGGCATAAAATGTGCACGACACTATTTATTGATATTTGATATTATATTCTATTTCACCATCACAATTCTGGACTAATTAACTGCTACTATAAATTGTTGTGATTTACACGGTACACCGTTAATTATCAAATACACCCTCCCCACCACCCACCCATGGCAGCTGTAATTTTAGTTTCCTTAACTTCTACGTGAACTGTTTCTGACATGTCGATGTACCCGTAAATTACAATCGCTATGGCATAGATACTGCACACACATACGCACACCCACAATATTATTATCGCGATTAAAAAACTATAATATGAACTGATATTCAGTATCAAACACTTGAAATAAATTTCAAAAACGATCACGATGGTACGGAAATATAATGATATTATATTCGTAGATAAATAGTTTGCTCGTGTAAGAAGAGTATTTAGTTTTAATTACTCGGAGTAAAATACATACACAAGTTGCAGGGTTTGTCGGCGATCTTTAGCGTGTGAAAATTCGTATTATTCTCAGAGGATAATTTTACTTGAAATTAAAAAAATATTTTTATGTTTTTTTTTTTGATTTTTTAGTTCCGAAGACAACGAGTACGAGTTGGAGGACCGAGCACAAAGCTGCTCGCACGCTGGGAATCATCATGGGCGTATTCCTATTGTGCTGGTTGCCATTTTTTCTTTGGTAAGAATATTATAATATTATACTCGTTACATATTACTATTATGCCACGCTTTTTTTTCATTCACTTTGCTAGATTTTAAAATACTCAGTCTAAAGGTACACTAAACATCTATAATACTCTGCAGGCTTCAGCAGACGAGTAACGCCTTGCAGATGTGCATCCTGCTGTGGAAAATTATTAAAAACGTATTATTCGTATTACAATAATGAATGTGTACTTAGGTACTATAATAGTACTATAGATACGTATAATTAGTATAGCATGTCAATATGATATTATAAATTGGTACACTTGAGAATAAATCTGGTTATATTTTTGTATCTGTTCAGTCCCATCATACAGATGCGTACTTAAATTATGAAAAAAAAACCAAGTCTCTCTGCTGTATAATAGATTTTGAGTGTACGTGTACTTCGTCATTGAATAGGTCACAATAAAATGACTATGTCAAATATTAATTCAATGCAATCGTTGAATCACAACAAAATAATTAAAATCATTAATCATTTTTCCTTTAAATAGGTATTCAATTTTGTCAAAATTATTATTTCAAATAGCTATAAAAAAATAATGCATCCATCATAGTTCATTAACATAAATTGAAAAAAAAACTAAAAGAAGCCCTAAATTTCAAATATTTTTGATAGTTTATTATATCATCTATAGGCTATAAATTACTCATACAATCTTTTGTCAAAATTCAAAGTCTCTACGGTTTATAATTTTTGAATTAAAACAAAAATAGATTTTATCATAAACTGATGCTGTGTAAATATTTTTGTTTGTTCGTGCCTATTTATTATTTTAGTTTTACCTCTCCCCCTCTCCCATTCTCATATGCCTATTCTTAATGTACCAAATAGATCAAATTTCTTACCAAAAATACCATCATCAAAGTTAAAGATTGATGCTTTCATTATTCTGGTCCAAAACGTGATGATGACAGACAGAAAATATATAAAAAAAAAGCACACATTGATGTAAATCTAATACGTGTATTCATTGTTTACTAAGAATCAAACAAAATAATTATCATATACAATAATCATGATAGCCTTAAATTCTCCCGAAAATTGAACGGTTTAATAACAGATACCGCTTGCTTTGCTTTTGATACGGGTGTACAATTATAATTTATAATTATTATTCAATTTATTTTATTCATTTCTAGATATTCGAAATACCTACACAAACTCAGTAGCTCTGGGTGTTATTCCAGTGTCGATACAGCTACGATAGTCTATATATTATATAGGTACATATCTACTATATAATGCGTAGACTTTATCATCATTAATTTTAATGGAGTCGCGTTATAACGCGCCTGAATGGTTTCTCTTGGTTCTTTATATCTAGGTTGTTTTATTATTTTTTTTTTTTTTAAATTGGAAAAAAAATCACACGACACCCTTTTAATATAGTAGGTATATAATATATATAGGCAAATTGTAGAACAGTATCAGCGAAGACGACACGTATGTTTAGGGTTGCCGCATTTGAAATTTATGTACAATGATGAAAAATAGTGACACAATATTTTTGGCGATGATATAAATCTTAAAGGTCACGACATTATTAAAATTGGACTCTCCGTGCAGCGCTCGCTGCCGTGCTCTGGGGAGTAAAGTTGACTTGGCGCTATTGTTCCGTCGATTTCTTTATTGACTATGTTATCGGTTGCCTTACACGGTGATAACATTATTTATTGCCGACGAACTTAATACCGAACGTCTTTGAACTTTTAAAACTTTATCAGTGACACAAATCGTCGATAAACGCGCACATCAGGACGCTCGCCAAGCACATGCTTTGAACATTGTAATACACATTAGCCGTCTTATCTTCCGTCCATTTGGATATTTCAAACGTTCTAATTTGGGGTCTTTCCAAATCCTGTACGGTTACTAAGCATAGCTAAAAACCGTTTTAAAACCGTGTTATCATTTTTAGTGCCTAATAGTTTAAATTCTGTTGACGATCTATAGTCAACAGAATTCTACGTTTATACTGAATCAAAATTTAAAAAAATCATTCCGCCCATAATATATTTTCAAACGAAAATATGTTTTCCATTACCTATTTGAAATTATTTTAAATTTTGTAGTTCACTTATTTTGACAAAATTGTACGCAGACCACGCGTTGGATGAGACTGTATAACGTGTTTTTGTAATAAGTCTTATAATGACTTATGGGTACCGATGACTCTAGTTCAGTACATTTGAATTGCCAACCTATGACCTCCGAAAAATAAAATAGTGGTGAAGAAGGTCATACGGGACTTTTGAAAGGAAAAATAGAAAATAAAATAAATGAATAAAGGATCAATTTTCGAGTAATTGGAATGTTTATTAATTTCATGTTGAAAAAGCCAACTGGTGTACAACTTCAACAGAAATTAATTTTAACTTTATGTAAAACAGGTCGACCAAAGCTTAAATCGACCCGTAGTATATATATAAGAATCTAGTGAGAAGAGGTCGACCCGCAGTGGAGTCAATCGAACAACTACACAAAAGGTGGTACCACGTATATACCTAGTACTAATGCTAGCCAAGATAGATTATCAATTCGAAAACAAACATTTTACTCGGTGTGCACATGCGTGAAAGGCACTGAAAGCTGTAATCGCATCGTGTGTCTTACACGTCGGCGAAGCTCACTGCGGGAGAAATTTCCGAGTATACTACTATAATTAGAATACACGTACAAAATTAAAAAAAAAATTACGCGATCGTACGACTACGGAAAACTACAAGTAAAAAATTATATGGACAATTCTGGAAAATATTGAGTAGTATTATTGTAAAATAAAGTTGTGTATTTTATTAAAATTGTCACAGAATTACATGGACTTAGGATGGTGGATATCAAACACCATACCTGGTTGGTCAACAACAATATCGATAGGAGGTGTCAGTATAGATAAAATGAATACACACATTATGTTACTATATTTGTTCACGACCGAATTTCTTGCTTCAATTTCAGTCATCGAATAAAACCATAAAATAATAATACAAAAACAAATTTAATAATCAAGGTAACATAATAAATGAATACCATTCTTTTATCTCTTAAGTGCTAATAAGATGATAAGAATTCACAGTATGTGTGCTCGGTTGATTTAGGTCTTTTCATATTCCCCAACCCAAAAGTAATTAAACATATGAAAATTGAGCTTATGAGGTACTTAATATCCATCCCCAATTCGAACTCCACCTTAATATTTTTTATTTTGTTATAACTATTTGGAAATCGTGTACTCTTATTAAACATTTGTTGTTATAATTGTTATTTTAATCCAATTTGTATGTACAATTGTTACCTATTCATAGGTCTCGGCGTGTAAATCATAATTAAACAAGCACATAATTACGATTATATGAATAAAGTATGTAATAGTTGAGTTGTTGAGCAATTGCCGTTTTATTTTTTTTCATTTTCTAATTGTAAAAATCGAAAGGTAAACAATTTTAATCTAGTTATTGTTATATGTATAGCAATTCGGTGAACTTATGCCGATGAATTGAAAATAATGAAAAATGGTGTAGTGCGCTGTTAGAATAAGATACTGTCTCTTTTTCCAACACGAACAAAAAACAATATTTTTAAGATTAATAAAAAAAGACGAAAATAAAAATACAAAATTCACTAAAATAAATCGATATAAGCGACAAGGGACGGATATCATATTATTATAGTTATTTTCGTATTTCTGTGCAGTGTTTTCAGATGATAATATTAATAACAATAATAATAATATTACAAATCCCGCGCGTGCCTCTTCGCAGCGCTTAGGCGGTGATCCAAAAGACATTCGTTTCTGTGGGAGAGATTTTCGCCTCATCCGAAAATAATAATAACAATAATACGAGATGCATTTCAGAAAATTACAATAATAATATCGAATACGAACAATTCAATAGAATCTTTAGTCGGTATTAATTCAATTTATTTATGAATCTGTGGAATTAAGAATTCCGCTGCCGCGACGTCGAACGAAAGGAGCAGATAAAAATTAACTGGGAAAATTCGTCTGTTTTAAATCATCGTTGTCATGAGCTCTTTTGTTTTGGTATCATACAATCACACTCTAACCGACAATAGATGAAGAATGACAGATATTTTTACATATGATCAAATAAGACATTTTTCATATCATTTTTTCGTGTTCAATATTAAATTTTTTATTTGTTATTTATTGAGATTTGAATATTTGACATACATTAATATTTACTTAATATTATATTTAAATACTCGTTCATGCATTTTAAACCCTCAAACGTAATCTCTCGAGATGTATCTTTCTACCATTTTACTTTTCTACTTACATTTTTTCATTTGGAATTACTATTGCATAACACTGCGGCTATAATATATGGACTGATGTTCGTTACCTTTCGTAATTCTCTTAAAAAAAATTAACGCAAGTGCAGAATATGAGCACAATTGTTAAATCAAAGAAGTTATATCAGGCTTTGACAAAGCCTATCTCCCAGTGAAAAATATTTATAAGACCTCAAGCCTAACCTCCTTGGGTATCTGAAATAAACACCATCCATATTTTCTTGTATTGAAAACAATTGTTATTTTTTAAACGTCATTTAAATCGTTCAACATAAATTGTACATTATACTTATATTATTCTTAGTCATTTATACAGTTGAAGATTTATCAATATTTAAAAACGAATTACCATATTTAGTCTAAGTGTATTTATTCATAACAATTAATATACATTATACAAGTCATGATACAATACCTTAACAAATAGTATACACTTAAAATATATTTGTATCAAAAGTGAATATTTAACAACCACTTATTTCGTGTTAATACACAAATGAAATACATTAAATTAAGTTGTTTTTTGCAGATATCATTGAAAATATTTAAATAATTGAAGGATTAACAGTATTTGAATCTTTTGATCACTTTTTTTGAAACCAACAGTAAACAATACAAGCAATTTTATTAATTCTTGACGTTCTTGTTAAATATATGTACTATAACTTCTATACGTTTTTATAAACATATGGTAAACCAAGTAGCTTCTATTAAACAAATTTATTGATAAACTATTTATTTTGTTAAATATAATAAATAAAACAATTAGGTACTTAAATTAATCACCTATTTTAATAAGTAACCTAATCAATAGTTAACTGTTTAATGATATTTGTAGTCCATTAAAATGTATTTGATTTACTTCTAATGGACATCCTATCAATTTATAAATAACTACAATTTGAACTACGGTTCAGAAACATAATCTCTGTGATTTGTTACAATATTGCCACATTATCAACAACAATCAAATCAAAACGATAACGTGCATTTTCTTTCCTATAAATTTGACAATAGGTCAATTCACTTGATAAACACGAAAGCTCACAACATACAATTGGTTTTGCTGAACACGATTTCGCAATATTCCGTACATCTGTAAGACAGAAACGACACGTTATGTGGATGAGATGTCCTCTTAATCAATTTCTACGAAAATAAAGTATACAAGTCAGAGGTGTTAATGGTGATGTAGTGGCGGGAGGGGGTGAGGCAAAACCCTTTTGTTTTCTCATAAACAAAACATCAATAATAAGAGCACTATTCTACTAGCCTCACAACTCTTAATCTGACACTAGTTCTATATTTATATAAAAATATTAATTCCCGAGCAAAATTTTCGTTTTACGACTTTTCGGCTGCAGGCTGCTAAATGGTTACATTTAGACAGAGTGCGTCCAAATCGTTAAATCAACTGAACTCGTAGAAAATGTTTATCTACGAGTAGCTCGTTTAAAATGGCTTTTAGCCAGTTGCAAGCGTATAATATATCAGAATGCGTTTCACTAAATTCGTATTGTCATTATAATGCGTCTTACTAGAGACAATTTTTTTACTATTATTATTATTATTTTTATCGTCGTCACGCGAAACGCCCAGCTAAGATAATCGAATCATAACGATGAAAAGATAATCGCCATTAGAATTATTTGTTTATTTTTTCTACTCTTATATCGGATAACTTTAACTCGAAAATGTGTTAAATTCCCAGCATTATGATAATAATATTATGTATATTACACTGCAGAACTGGTACTTTCACGGCGTAAATAAATAGAATATTTTTCCCAATGCAGAAAATGTATGTTATGGATTTTTTTTTTTATTCATTTGTCTTTAAATATCGGAGATACCAACAACATTTTGTTTATCCATAGTTATGCAGATATTTTATTTTTTTGCAAAGCACGTACATACGCATTATATTATTATACTTTTCATCAGCGGAAATGGAACATATTCTAAATGAATACGGCTATACCTACTGCTAGGTGATATAAAACATTTTTTATTCTTTAGTACTTTTTTTTATTATTATTATTTCAATGAAAACGTTATTTATAAAACAGAAAAATATAACATACATAGCAATCACACGAAACAAAAGCTTAGTTAACGAAACCGAATAAACTCAATTTTTACTTTTTAGTATTATTAGACATAAAATCGTCAAAATTTAACGTTTGTACGAGGTTTTTAAAGTGAGTTGACCTTACAATCACGCATCACACATTAATTATAACTAGCCGTCTCTTTCCAAACTGCATAAAATATTAATAAGTATACACGTATAAGATTACAGAGGTTGCCTGTCCGTTGTTGAGACTTAGAAATTATATTTAAATTTAACCACATACATTATTCAGATAGAAAATGCTTATTTTTATCTGCTCTAAAATAAATAATTGTACAGCATATCTGTTATATATTATTTTAAACAGATACACATATCGAAAAACAATGTTATAATATGAGAATATACTTTACGCAATACCAGCTTTCGAAAACATCGATTTGATTGTTTTATTACAAGATAGAATTAAAAGGCTGAAACATGAAATTTTCTTAAATTACTTATATTAGTATTTTCGAGGTAAGATATTAATTTTAAAATAGTAAGGTTTCTCGTAAATAGCTAATTATATATCTAAAAATTCAAAAAATTATATTAACATTATTGTTTTTATTGGCATTTTAAGTTCAAAATTAAATATCAAAATATAGAAAATTTGCAAACTACTTTGTAATTAAAAATATATAAAATGTTTAATTCTTATATCTAAGGATTGAAAATTTAAACAAAGTTTCTTCTTGTAAATAGTTAATGTTATAACCAATAAATTTAAAAAAATTATTTACATGGTTAATTTTTTATAGACATTCAGAGTTCAAATTCAAAAAAAAATTAGGTATTTAAATAAAGAATAACAAAATTTTTCAAAGTCAACACATCCATTATATATAGCGACCTCACTCGATACCCACTATACAGCAAAGCAGTACCCATTTTCCGAACTTTTATATGTACAAATATACAATGATTTATCGAAATATATTGAAATCTGCTATGCAACAGAAGCGAGTTCACTAATTTTCATAATTAATTTTAAAAGTAAGGAATTATTGTTGAGATTAAGATACCAAATAATTATTTTAATAATAATATTAAAATGTTAACACTGTGGTGTCATAGCAAAAGCTAATATATACATTTTTTGAACATTCGGTAAAACGAGTTTAATGATTTAGAATATATTGAAAAATACAATTTGGAATAAAATGCATTTATTCTTTATGATTGTAATCAATGATCTTTTAAGAATTAAAATATAAGAACATAAAACATAAATTAGTTTTCCAAAAGTTTTTCAGTCAAAAATAAAGACATAATTTTTTGCCAACATTTATTTTATTAAATTATCAACATATCAAAAAAATAAAAATTATAAAAGTAATCTTTTTTAAAACACAATATTATAGCAAACATAACATTTTTAGAATAAAACATCACAGTACATAAAAAGTAAAATAAAAACATAAAATTGATCTTTTAACTCTTGGTCAATAAATGAAAACAACGAAATTAGCCTTTTATAAAACATAACAATATTACAATTAGTAGTTAAATAATTAAAATAAAATACAATAAAAGTAAATAAAAACGTATGGCTTTAAATATATTATAATATTATCCTTCATCTAATGAAGAATTACTATTGTTTGAAGTCAATTCAGCAGCATCTTTGGACTTTTTAATTTTCGATAGAAGCCTTGACAGTCTTCATGTATTAACGGTAGTAAACTTAACAAATCTTGTTTTTTTTTCGGTTGATAGATATAAAACTTGTAAAATAATTGGTTAATTTTGTTGAATATAATATTATATTTTTTGATCTTCCTCTTTTACCATGTTGTGAAAGGTCTAAAACTCTAAATGGATCTCTTAGCTTGAGGCTATACTTAAACTGAAACTCGACATAAATTTTTTCATATCCACCTTATATGAAACCAATTTACTTTATTTCCATTAATATCTACTGTTTTCTTAGTCAGTGAAGTGCTTACTAAATTTTAAAATAAAAAAAATGCTCTTGTTTCATTTCAATTACTTTAAATGATTGCTTTCCTTTTACAGTTCTAACAAATTGATATCAATCTCTTGGTATCATTATATAAATATCTAAAAATTTTTTCGGAAAATTAACCAATAAAAAATTAATTGGAAAATTATTATTAATAACTTAATAATATTAACAAAATCATGTAGGTAACATAATTTACCTAACGGAGAACGGCTGTTCTAAAAATAACATATCAAGTTGCCATCATGTATATTATCAAAAAAATTACATCAATTATATAAAAAACATATCAAGTTTTATCGTCACGTATATTTTCAAATAATAACTTATCAATTTTGGTCTTTGCACATAGATGGCGAAACACACATAGGAGAATATTATATTTAGCCACCACTTGAAACATACGATTTCTCAATTATTTAGATGATAATCCAAAAATCGACAAAAATAGCAATCAGCTTCTACCATAATACAGGTACTATAAAAACAATTGTTCGTATTTTTTTCCTCCAATTATTTTAAAAAGTATTGAGAAACATCTACTTTTGACCAATCAAAATACAAAATTATAGATCCAAATTATTACCAGAAGTTTCCCTAGAAGTTGATGATCGGAGCATTTTCTATTATAAAAAGTATCTTCAGACACAAAAATAAAAAAACAAACATCATTGTAAAATCAATACATTCATCGCTCCGCTCGCAGTATCTAAGACTATAATTTTTGTCAGGGACCATTACTTATCTACAAATTATTATTTATATCAGAATAACGTACTAGGTTTTATAAATATTATAATAAAGTTTATATCATTGTTGTTACATATTATGTGTATAATTTAGGTACACAAAACCGCAAATCATCGTATTATTGTTATGAACATTGACATTTTGGAATGAACATCTTAGTTGGAAAGTTCTCGGGTTTCCTTCGAATAAGTTGGTTCGTTTTCCCTCTCCGTCTCGATCACTAAATTAATATTATCCATAGTATATTATTATCTACAAAGTTTTAAATCTAAAAAATGTCTTTAACGCAGCAAGACCAATCTTGTATATTCTATATTGTGTTTTGGTGTTTCAAAATAAGAAAATAATTAATAAGACGTATTGAATATTTAGTAGAATATCTATTATATATATATATCGTTCTTGACGATTAATGTAGAATTATAAATCATATCAATTTTTAATGTTATGATAACGATATACAAAATCGGCTGTATCAAATATTTTAAATAACAGCACAGTTACATATAGTACCTATGTTTTTATTATCATGTTATGTTATCGCAACAGTACAATTAGACGCAGTAAAATATAATATGTATTGTAACGTTGAATATTCAGCGAGTAAGTGATATTGTGATATACAAAAACCATTTGAATTTATAGTTAATTCATAATATAATATTCTATTCAAATATATCATATTTATTATTGTTAATTTTAATTCTTAAAAAAACAAAACTGTTCTGCGGGCTGTGAGATAATCGCAGTTTTTGCGCAGCAGATCGTGAGGATTAAACCACCCCGTCGCACGAACCTTTTTAATAATAATCATATATATATATACATGTACATCGTACAATGACAGTAGAATTTAAATGTTTATCGTATGTATAAAATCCCCGCTCCGCTGTGAAAATAAATCCTAAGCGTACCCCACAAACGCGTTGTAGTATATGCACATAATATATGATATTAGGTATAATTGCATTATATATTATGGATGTATATATATATATATAGCTATTAGCAGTATAATATATATAATATATATTGTAATGTAGCCACCGAGAAGAGACCAAAACAAAACGCATGTATACATCATGCTCGTATTCGACACTGTTGGCCAAAACCCTCATATTATTATTATTATATATTATAACGTATAATACGCATTATTTTTATTCAACGCATTTCGTTGCGGAAACCGCACAATGATCATATAATATGTATAGAATAAAATAATACATTATTATTATTATTATTATATATTATATTCATCACAAAAGTTTTAAGAGGACACGAAATAATACGATATATGCATGGCGTACGATATAATATGTGTATAAAGCTATATATATACCCGAGACGAAAATTGTTAAAGTTCCGTTTCGTTTTCGCGGCCGTTACCCGGATGTCACACGCACCGGAGCTCAGCACTCCGGCAGAATGTCGACGCCTCCGCCGTCGCCTCGCCGGGCCCGTTGAGATTCGCGGTGCCCATAAACACCTCGTGACCGGGAAAAGTTCGGTGTTCTGCAGCTGTAGTTGGCGGCGAGTGGTGGGCGGTTACGCCTCGAACGAGGAATTTGTAACGCGTCCACCCGTCGCAGCACCGCGCCACTTCGCGCTCCGGCGTGCACGAGTGCCACAGCCGGTCCGCAAATGCCTATAATTATAAATTATTATTATTATATAATTATTAAAATTATTTGCGATTGTGTGATTGTGACATAGATTTTATAGATCGCAAATACGCGTGGCAAACGATAAAAATATACCTAGGCACCTAACCAACCTACTCGCGATAGCTACTGCAGTCTCGTTTAAATATACAGAGGTTTTTTTTTTCTTATCTATATTATAACACCGCGGATATCTGCCATAAAGTATAATCGCCAGTAACGCCCGACCCTATCATTAGGTGTAGCAGTCCCGTAATAAGGAAAGAAAAATATTCAAAGAAAAATATTTAAAAATAGTTAGTTATTAGGAAACATACTTAAGTATAGGTCAATTTTATGATTACATTCAGTCACTTAATCATTTTTCTAAATAGCTTAAACCACACATTAATATTGATACATTTTGGTACATTAATATTTTATATTTACCAATATTAACAATTAATATATTAAAAAAAAAAAAAAAAAAAACAATTAAATTTTGAGTTTTGATGGTGAGTGGGTGGGGGTGAGTAAAATTATGCTTACTACCCTGAAAAATATGTTTTGGGCGCCACTGATGATCGTCAATCGATTTTAGTACTTATAAAAGTATCTACCTATAGAAATAACTTTTTTTAACCTAGTTTAAATTTACAAAAATATATATATTATATAGAAATTCTGTACAGGGTGGTTTGCCGAGTAATACATTCACCCCCTTTTTTTTTTAATAATGAATTTATCTAAATTCTGATTTTTGAAATTTTGAAGTTTACTTGTGGTAGGTAGGTACTTAGATTCTCTTGTACTACCTATTTAAGGAGTGTCCTGTGGTGATGACAACTTCTTTTTTTCAAATGACAACCACCCCTTTTTTCTGTAAATTGTGATGCGGATAACTTAAAATGTTGAAATAAACCAAGATTTAATCATTTATTTTTTGAGTAATTTAACTTATATTAACTACCTACTAAAGATAATAGATCCATGATAATAGGTCTAAAAGATTTCGAAATTATGATGATTTAAAAATTGTAAACTGTAGTAATTAATAATATTAATTTATCAACATTTTATAATTTGTGAAAATTATCCAAATATAATAAATATTAGATAATTATATGATATATATTTTCTTATGTCTCTAAAATTATTTTTAAGGACATTTATTCCTAGTATATACATTTTAATAACTCAGAGATGAATTCAAATTTTGATTTAGATACACAAGTATTCTTAAAAAAAAAAATCATTTACACTGATAATTAAAAAAAAGAAGTTTGCACCTCCACGAGACACTCCTTAAATAGTTTAAACGTGTTGTGTCTCAGCTTGAGGACGACCTTTGTGGTGGACACAGGAGTTTGGTCGTGGAAGTAAATAATTATAAGACTGAAGTATTATTAAAATGAGTTATTTTTATTAAATCAGAAATTATACTGGCGTGAAGGTGCTCGTTGTAACCCGGGAATATCACGTTTGAATTGGTACCGATTCGGGCTCCCTTATATATGGGTTACTCCTCCTATTGCTACCTATAACATTCTAGCAAGATAGCGTTGACCTAATTCGTTATCGTGTGTGTGCGTGCTAGTTCCAGAAAATGCCATCGACCCACTCTTTGTCATCGAGTTGAGATAGACCGTGTTATAATAGTAATATTCGTTAATCCAATATTCTTTAATGATTATATTATATTAATAATTAAATATTATTTAATTATCGGCTGGTCCAAAACACCAGTATAATCCTATGGGTATCTATTGTGATTTTTAAGTCCCACTGCTCCCAGATACCCGTACGCTTCTCACAATACGATCTCCCTTGTCCTATTCTCAGAATTTACTACATCAATCTCCCAAATACTTTCTTATAGATGGTCTTAGCTTTATCTTTTCCAAAGTATCTGACAGAATTTCATTAACCGCCTATCAATTAGATTGCGCCAACTACATACGGTTTCCCCTTATCATCGAGGTTATTGCTTATTTATTATTAATCATAAAAGTTATGTATCGCTAGATACATAGCAGACGAATAATTGAGGTTCTACTGAACCAATTAAATTTTATGATGCACTAATATAATACAAAATTAAATGAGCATAGATAATATGTAGGCCTTCGAAAATCTTCTTTTTATATTGTGTGAACATTTTAGCACTAAAATCACATTCATATCTGTATGCCAAGTGTCAGTGAATTTATTTTTATTATATTATGTTTATCGCGTGCAAGATAATGATATCAAATAATCATTATTTTAGTCCACTCACTTGAGCTGTCCAGTATTTCATTTAAATTCATAATTATTTTAGAAGCTTATCCTAACGTTGTTGAAGTTTTACCTCCAATAACATAATATTGCCTACTCTGCGATTGTATAATATTAATGTTATTGTACATACAATATATAAACGCCTAACCTTTGATTTTATAATAGGTACCTACACATCTATATGTGCCTATAACGATAATTGAATAACACATTTTTTTATTTGATTTTTAGGTATGTGATATCGACTTTATGCGGAGATCCATGTAGCTTCCCGGAGACACTTGTGACCGTGTTGTTTTGGATCGGTTATTTCAATTCATCACTGAACCCACTGATATATGCCTACTTCAATAGAGACTTCAGGGAAGCATTCAAAAACACACTGCAGTGTGTGTTCCCGTGTTGTCAGTCATGTTGTCCAAAAGAAAGCGACACAACAGCCATGAGCTATGTTTAACATGTCGGCAATAATAATAATAATTATAATTATAAAAATAATAGTTAAAATAATATTATTACATATTAAGCATTTTCGTTTAAATGGAGCTACTCTATATAAGTCGAACATTTTTAGATGAAAACTATATTTACGTTGTACGATTTTTGTTGTTCGATATGGTGAGCTAATGACTTAGCCGTTAATATAAAATTTCATTAAAATGTTGTTGTATTAAAAAATAATAATAAATAATTGATATGCATGCATTAAAGAAGCCGCGCGTATTTCTGCTGTAAAAATAATAACGTACATCACAATTTGTTTTATAATATATATATATATATATATATATATATATATATATATATATATCGATACTGCGGATAACTACCATCTAGATTACTATTGTATAAATACGTACTTACTATACCATTTGTACTAAATACGATACGAAACAATACTCAATCTTAAACGTTTTTATTTATCTATAATGTGTTTTTTTTTTTAAAGCAAATTAATTTTTATGAATCTTGTAAAGAGTAATTTCGATGCGTAGACTAAATAATATACGATTATATCAAGTATAAAATGTACATTTATATACCACACGTCATTATATATAACATAATATATATATATATATATATATATATACAATATACATACATATTTTATTGTTTTATTATTATTTTTTTTTTATTATCCCGTATGAATATACTAGGTGCCATTATACTATAACGGTTTTCAGTTTCGTGTAGATTTGTAGATTTATTTGAAACTAATGCAATGGCAATCGTCCATCCGTCTAAATAACTGGCGTGTGGTCAACGCAGAAACCCATATATTGTAGACGTGTGGTATAAACCACCACGTGTACGGTAACATATTGGACAATCAACCCGTTCTGAATACAATCTACTTTCCCAAGGTACATTCCCATTTGACGGCTATTCTAGGTCACCAAACACTCACATGTGATTTTTTTTTATTTCCCTCCAAACATGATGCATACGCGACAGGTACGTGATCCGAGCTGAAAATCCCTACGGGAAAATTTAAATAATTTTAAGTTTTAAATTTTCGAATCCTGTAACCATTATTCTCAACTATGCCTTGTCAATGTTCTGGATTAACTGGATTAACTGCTACAATACTTACATATTATATGGATTTAACATCATCACTTAAGTAGTTAAATATTCAACGTCTTCCAAGTGTTTTATGCAGGATAAAGTTTAATATTGTTTAACAACTTGTTAGAATGAACTACATGCAAAAAAAACTTTAAATATTATTATGATATGTATTTAACATGGTTTTAGAAAAAGAAGCTATGTGTCAGTACAAGTGTCTTCCCCGCAGTAAGCCAAGACTTAAAAAAAATCTCAAATAGGTTCTGGCGCCATGTTTGTTTTTCTAATAATTTCGACATGAAAATTATAAGGTTTACAATTTTACTATAACACCGAAAGTTCAATGTATAACAGAAAAAATAAACAATGATTTTAATTAAAATTGTTACTTATAAACAGTCCAAATCTTTATTTCACCATTATTGAGATCAAAATTAGAAATTATTAGTTTCTAATAAGTTTTTTGAAATTAGAAATCCCGCAAATAACCACTTATAATTTATTTATAAAGAATATTAACACATGGAAAAACTGTAATCGCACGTACTGGATTTATACAGGGTACAAACGTACAGTATATTTTTGTAATTGTTTTATTTTTAGATCATTTTTAATGCTTTAAACATTGAATTTAATTACTATAGTCATCGTTTATAAAACATTAATTACATAAAACATTTTAAAACCTTAGTTTGTAACATGGGCAGTGGCGCAAATCATTGGAATTTGAAGGGAAAGCATTTGCCCCTAAAATAATTTGGTGGAAGGTATGTGTATATATGCTGGTTCGTAGTATAGCTGATAGAGGTTTATACCTACCTACTTAGGTTTAAAATTAAATTGTAAATGTTGAAATGTAATATTTTATGTTTAACTCATAAAGCAGCAAATATAAATGTTTGGAATTGTTGATAATTAAAAATGATGAGCGAGTACCGACTGTTAAATTTCTAGGTAATTTCTTTGTAAAAAAAAATTATTGACACTATTGAACATAGTCACAAAGTTTTAATAAACTGAGCAGTCTATAAATAGTAAGTATCGCCATAGAGAAAGGAATGGTTCGCAAATGCTTTCCTCATACATCATGCTTTTATATTACACATGTTTTTAATTGAAAGTATAGGTACCTACTACAGAAATATTAACGCATTTATAGTGGTGGTTTATTTTTTATAAATTAAAAATGCATTACAAACTTATGAAATTGGTTGGCAGTACAATTGTAAAAATGTATCTGATTTGTCAAAAACCTATAATTAAAGCAATATTTTGCTTATTGATGAATTTGTCAAATTCATGCGGCATGTGGCGGTCTATATTCTTAATGCCGGATTTGAACAGTGGTCGTATTGTTTGTATCTACGAATAAAATAGAAAAAAAAGAAAATAGAAAATTTATGTTTGATTTTAAATAAACGGTAACACAAATTTTATAAATGTGTTGTATTTGTATATATTTTTCATAATTTAACTAAAAAAAAATTATTATTATTTAAAATATATATAAGGGAGACTATTATTCCTACTAAATTATATGAAACATTATTATTAGTCTTTATCTAATTGACCTAAATAAAATAGTCTACACTTCTAGTCATATTTAGCTAGACATGTATATAGTTTATTGTATATGCTATGAATTACATAACTTCCATGTGATCATGTAACAACAGTTTACTGGATAGTAATATTGGAAGAAGTACGATATAAGTTCTGACATGACAATTTTAAAATAGAGAATAACCTATTACAACATAATATATACTATGCATTATTTTCAGGACTGAATTGATTTCAATCTATGCATTGAAAAAGTGTAAAGTATTAATTAATGATGTACTTGTTATGTACAATAAATCAACTACCTAAATATTCAAAAACAAAGGCAATTTAAAAAAATGTAAAATAAATTCAATTTGTTCGTGAATAATGAATACGTAATAATAAAACTACTTTGAATATACTTATATTTATACAGGACATTCATATATCTATACACATAGCAGACAAAATTATAACTGAAATAAATCGTGTAATTTTGAAAATGTCATATACTGGCCTACTCCAACAATAGACATTGGTCAACAACATTTAAAACTTATTTTAAGTTAAAAATGTATATGATGTAATCAAATAAATTAATAACAATTTTAGGATAATTATTTTTTTAAATAGCAAAATAACCAATATATAGGTACCATATTTAACTAAAAAATTATCTGATTTCGTTTTTTTACAAAAATTACGTAACTTTCTATAAGACATGCAAAGTAAACTCTATCATCCCCAATACTATTGAGAAAAAAAAACCAGTGAATCGTTATATTTCTGAGGTTTAATAAGAAAATTATAGTACTTTCGAGAAAAACGATTTATAAACTTTATACGCATAATTTCACCACTGCCTTGTGCACAAATCAAATAACAAAAAAATTATTTTATTACAAAATAAAAATAATTTGTTTATGCATATTTTATTATGCATCGGGTTTAGAATATTTTATTATATTTTATTAATACCAAAAAGGACTCACTTAACGAGTATGTTATACCATCTGCGTCTCAAACTCAACTTTTTTTAATATTATGAATTTGTGATTTATTTTATTTTATTCTGCAAAAATTAATTTTGTATTTCCACGGTGCAAGAGAACCTTTACTCTCTTCTATAGGTATTCCGTATTCATATCTGCTAGGAATGAAAACTTCGTCTGCAAATAACAATTATATTATATTATTGTCTTTGAGCGAGGATTAATAATATTAAGACTTTAAAAACTTTAAACTTGGGAAGTTTTTGCGAATACTCAACTCGTGTACATATAGTTTTCGCTGTGATAAAAGCAAATTTTTACTCAAAAAAAATTTCAAAACACTGATCTATTGGTTAATATAATCAAAAAGATATTGCTTGCTCATGTTACAAAGTAAGCATAATAATACCTATATCAGATGCCGTAAAAAATACATATTGTAAAAAAAAAACATTGTAATTTTCTTTTTAATTAACTATAAATCGCATTCTACCTAATATCAGGTGCGTACACAAGTTTTGCTAAAACTATTATAACTAAAACTTTTATTCAAAGTAGATGATTAGACGTTGTTATTTTCTGTGGTATCTTGGCACATCTGCAGTAGCTCTCTACTTCCAGAACATAATTGTCGCTCACGGATATTTTTTTTTTGTGGGGAGGGGGGGGCAAAAGCAATTTTAAAAAAATAACAATTTTTTAGAAAGAAAACTTCTACTGACAAGCGAATTTATCCAAGTGATCTATTTATAAAATAAACAAATTTTTTACTAGGACCACGCCAGGTGGAACAGCTAGTGATATTAAAGAAAATATATCAAACCATCGATCTCACCTTTACTTATTATAACAGCAAAGTTAACACAAATGTAACGATGATAATTGCAATCGTGTGATAGCTAACATAATGAACAATGATAATATTTTTCAACATATAAGCATATTAATAATATTATATAGACTTAGGGAACTCTTATGATAAAACTCAAGCTATCTTTCTTAATCAGTTTGATAAGACCACGCCTCCCAGTCCTCGGAGAAAATTTTTGGTCTATTTTTTTAAGTCTATGATTATATAAAATATAACTGCATAAACGTAGGCCTTTATTGAGTGCAAGAGGGGCTTGAGTCTCATCTAAAATGTTTTTTTATAACCAAGTAATTCTCAACAGCTCAATAATGTATAAATCATTAAGTTTATATTACATAAATAAAAATATAAAAATACAACGCTTTTATTACAAAAGTATAAATAATAAAATATCTCTAGTTACAAGTGTTACAACTTACGTCTTACACTAATACTCAAAACTTTGGTAATTATTCAACATGATAGTATAATAGGTACACTGAGGTCCTACCAAAAATTATTGTATACTTATTGACTGATACTTACTTGTGGAAAAAAGATTTTTGAATAAACTGATGTATCTAACACATAGTGCATATTATTCAAATTCATTCTTATGTACTTCGTACACACAAGTTTTGTGAACGAGTATTTTAAAAACTAAAATTTGATATCCAAAAAGCCATCAATATATAAAGATAATTTATTTTATTGTTTGTTAAAAAATCAGCATTTAATTTATAAACAAAGGTAAAATTAATATATGTTAGAATCTCCACTTTCTAGCAATAAACTAAAAAACTACTATTTTTATAATAATTTATAATTTATTTTATTTATGTTATTTATATTTATTACATTTTTTTCCTATTTTATGTGTACAATTTGAAAAAAAAGTATGTAAAACTTGTTGGATGTAATTTTTATTTTTTAAATAATTACAATTACAAATAGTTTTAAAGTAAAGTTTGTAGTGTTTGCTCCAAGCTTGGCTCGTGGGCCCCTTCAAATGTATGTAAGCCTCGGGGCCCGTGTGCGCGGCACGCTCTATACATTCGATTTTTGCGGCACTGATATTATTACAATAACAGCATTATGCAGTATACCACAGAGCAGTGTGCAGGTGAATTTGGGCAGGTATACGCACGATATATAATATTGTCGTCGTCGATGATATTAAAAATATTTCATAATATACTCTTTTTTTTTCCTTATATATATATATATATGTGCATGTATTGTCCATGCTTTCCATTTGGTATCCTCCGTAATTCCCCCAGGGACGCGGAAATGTTTAACGATATTCCTGCCGCGTATGTGGTGCACCAAGCATTTACCTTTAATAATATTATGGTCCTCGAACTCACATACCATCTGTAAAATATGAGTCATAGCCACTCGTAGCCCGTAGGTACCTAATACAACAAAATATATTTTCTATGCTTGTTTTGAAGTGTATAATATTATTATCATTATTATATTAGGACCACTATTTAGACTTTAATTTTTACGTATTTATGCATATTTTGACATTTGTTCCTACCTTGTTATATCATTTATCTTTTATTTTTATATTGATTATTACGGTAATTTCAACGACTTCCGTCAACATTATCAATTTGTATACATATTATATGAATATTATTTTTTTATTTTACAGAGGTTATTTTATATTTTCGAATTCTGTAATAAATTTATCAATGATACGTAATAAATCAAAATTAAAAATACAAGAGTGTTATTGCATACGTTAGATTATATATTTATTTAGTTGAAGGTTTGTTTTTCGCGAAGGTATCATATTAGACAAGACAAGTAGATATCACCCAAATACTTGAATCGTGCCGAATATATCAGCCCGTTGAAGCCAAGTGATCGGTCGCAATCGTTTGTTATCAACATCTATCACCGACAGATGTCTACATTATTTTCTCTACAATCACAGGTCCACAACAACCGGTACAGAGTACAGATCATCGGTTCTACACTTGATTAGGTACCTAAAACGGGAAAAGTCATGTCGATTGTTTTGAAAAATACCTATAATTTTATACTTTTAACCGCCTAAAGTATGCCAACCAAATCAAATTTGTAACTAGAAACCATTCTCAAAGTCGAAGACTAATAATTTTTTCTGATCCAAAACGTGATAAGATGCAGATTTTTAAATAAAATTAAAAAGAAACACACAAACATTATTGTAAAACCATTACCTACCTACATTCATTGCTCCTCTAAGAATTTAAATGTCTTGTATGTGAAATAAAAATATATTAGATGAGCTAAATAAACTACTTTTAAATACTCTAGGCCCTTTAATCTTAGGTCAAAACAAAATAAGTTATAGGAAAAAAATTTTAATTTTTTTAACAAACTAAATAAAAAAAAATTAGTTACATTACAATAGGAATGTAGGACAATTTCCCCACACCTATTATTAGCAAATAGTACTTTCCCACAAGTACTTATTTCAATACAAGCATTCCCTCAACACCCCAATATTTTTTAAAAATGTATTTAAATATGAAATTATTTTTTTTTTAATTTGTGTAATAAAATAAAACAATATATTTCCATAAATATAATTTTAAAATAATACTTTAATTTTGACTAAGCATTGTCTATTTGAAACAATCAAATTGTTTTTACAAAATGACAAAATGTAGCATTTTTATTTCGAAATATTTTGCAGTATTTTTTTTTTTTTTTTGAAAATCTTTATTATATATTTAAAATTAAATTTATATTTAAAATGTACTTAATTTATTTTAAACATTAATTATTATTATACTAGTGTTTTATTGTAACAAAAAGTCTATTCAATTTTTAAAAATGTATATAATATTTATATACTTTTATATCAGTATTCATAACCTAATAGTATTCTCCAAATTATTGAACATAACGTAATTACACAATAATGCCCGATAAACACGTTATAATCAAAATATAATATAAATAATCAAAAACAACATTTTCATGTTTTGTGGTTTTTAAAAATGTTATACCTCTCCTAGAAAAAAATGTAATATACCAAAAATAGGTAAGGGGATGGGGAATTGACAATTTACTAAAATATAAAATGGGCCTTTAGATTTTCCAGCTTTTTTTTTCCACACATGAAAAACAAGTATAAGTTTAAATTAATAGTTTTAAGTTTTATAAGTAATAACCTGAGTAAGTTTTGTAATCAGTAATTGTATTTGATTTTAAAATATAATAATTAATGTAAATACATAATAAAAATTAAAGATAATATTAACAGCTCAATAATTAAAATAATACAAATGTTTACAACTATTAATTTATTAAATTATGTTAACAATGCATTTATAGTTTTTTTTCTTATACACAAAAAAATAATACAAGAAAATACTCATTTGATTTAGTTTATGATAAATCTATAATATTCTCTCTATTATAATGTTCTAATAAAATGTATAAAAATAAGTAGAAATTCACAAATTTATAGTTTACATGTATCATTTAATCAAATATAATTAATGCTACTACCAGTTAATAAAGTATATTATAGTGTAAAAAAATAATTTGGCTTGCATTCATGTTAAAATTAAAATTAAAAAAAAATATAAACTATTAGTGATTGATAAAATTTCACTATAAAATTTGGTAAACTAATATTAACTAAAATAGATGATATGTGCAATAAAAATAAATATAATATGAAAATAAAGAAACTTTTGTTTTTTAAAAGTTATTAATATCATAAGTTCATCATACTATAGATTATAGATTCATAAAGAAAATACTATTCAATTGCATGTATTATTCAATTTGACTCTTATATTTGGAATGTATAAAGGTTGATCACTAATAAATTCGGATGTATGATCTTATATATAAAGACTCTTTATATACTCTCAGATATATTATACCACATAGGCAACAAAGATGAAAGTATAAAACAAAACAATAATTGTGTTTCAGTGGCATATTAACAATTTTTTTTTTTTTTTTTTGGGAGGGGTGGTGGTGCCATAATGAATAATTTTATGAACCCTTATATAATGCTAAAAATCAATTTTGATATCAAATATTCTAAAAAAAAAAGTTTGTATGATTAACAATATAACAGTGTTTATATTCTTTATAAACTTAAGAAAATATATAGACAAAATAAATTATCTGGGATGGAAACATTGGAAAACCCCTGGCCTATACATAAATGGCACTAAAAGTTTTTATTAAAAATTTAAATTTCCTTATCTGTAGTTGAATTTTTGTTTTGTTATGTTTATTAATGTACTATGTGTACTTGACATTATAGTAGTCAATGTACAATGTATTTAACTCAAGTTAAAAATAATGATATAAAATGCATTCAAGTACAAAAATGAAATACAATACTTATGAATAAAATAAAATACTGATTAATGTTGTCAATATAAAACATTTGAACACAAAATGGACGGAAAAGGTTACGTTGTGTCAAGCGCATTAGTCTAAATAATAATACTTAAAATACAGTGGTCTTGCTAATCCAGAATTTGATAGTCCAGATATTCAAATCTGTATCAAGTCTAGTAACTGATAACTATACTGTAGTTTAAAAATAAAAAAATAAATACTATATTTCCCTGGTTGATTTACCAATAAACTATTATATCATGTTATACTGGAACAGTGGAAACTGTACTATGAGGAGTAGTGGGACGAGATCCAGCTAAAGAATGTGTCGTAGATGCATTCAGTGAGGCCATAGTTCCAATCTAAAATTAAATGTTAAATTTGTAAATGCACACATAAGGAAAAATGATAAACCACATACTCTCAAATGTGCTAAATCTTCAAGCTTAGTCAAATCAAACAATTCCAAGTACAAAGAATATACAAGTATCCAACCATATACATTGATAACATTGAACAATGCACCCAGTAATATCATGGAGAAATTATATCCAAATATTGGATCATTGACTATTGAAGAAAACAACCAGGCAATAAATCGAAATATTGTAAATGCAGCAAACGAAAATAACCAAGGCACAATTCGTTTTTCATGTTCCTAAAAGTTGTAGAAATTATTATTAATATTACTATTATTACATTAGTTATGAAAATAACTCTTATTTTACCTTGCGTAATGCAGATATTAAAATCAAACTTGTCACAAAAATAACAGCTGCCACAACGAATGAAAACAATGAGAATAAGATCAATAAATTTCTCACTGAAATATAAAAACAATTCATAAAAGAAATAATTAATTGTTGTGTTTGTTAAAGGTTAAACACAAAACACAATATTGTTTATATTTACCCCAAGAGCTTCCAACATATACAAACTGATAGCTCATGACATAGTAACCATAATGTGTAGATCCAGGAGCAGCCATGGCCAGACAATATGTATCAAACGCAGACGTCACCAATGTAAAAATGCTTAGAAACTAGTGGAAATTAAAAACATATTATAATTAACTATAAATATAAAATTATATAAATAATTAATTTAAAATAACTAATGCACAAATGAATTGGTCTGAATGACTGAATACCTACTTACCAGAGAATAGAATGCGATGACAAGTGCACCTCTCTGCGTATCAAGGAAGTAAGCGTCTTTCAAAATAGGACGTTGATACCAGGGCACACGTAAAGATTTCATAGAACGCGTCGACCGCAGGTTAGAAGATCGGATAGTCAGATGACTGGCGTGTATTGAATATACAGACGGCGTTCCCATGCTGGGAGTTTTGCTTCGGGCGTACATTTCGACAGAATTAATGGAATCAAAAATATATGTATGAAGCGTAAAGTGAACAACAAAAATGATAAAACAAAAAACTATAAAACTATATATATATGTAAATTGTCAACCAAGAAAATCTACATAAACTACTAAATTGTAGTAGTTGTGGTTTCTTTTTAACGTCAGATAGAGTCACATTGAATCGTTACGGTTCGTGAACTTAATATTGAAAGGTATAAAATAAAATTAACATCCACCCGAACTTGGAATGCAAACTCAATTGATGCCTAATGCTGTTAACTGTTGAAATTTATGTTTAGTAAACACACTCACAAGTCAAAACACGCCCAGGTTGATAGAGACCACGACTAATGATAATATCATAGGCAGTATACAAATGGTTGAGGCCTTGAGCGACGGCCCAACGGCATGAATCGAAAAGTGGCTCAATGGTTCTCCGGATTTCTAATAACAGTTAGCGCTCCCAGTGAATGATGGCAGTAACTACGTGAAAAACATTAGTTTTAAAATTGCCCGGGATTTAAAATGAAAACGACTATATTTAATTGGCCACGGCTATAGATACTAAGCAATGTTTATTTAAATACATTTCCCTTATTTTGATGTTTATCAAAATATGCATTAACCACTGTCCAATATAAGAGTTTTAACATATAAATTACAAATATCAACGTTATTAACTTATTCATCTATTAAACTGAGAGTAAGAAACCCAATATAATCAAATAATTTTATATGTGATTTTGAGTTTTAATAAAATATAAAAATCATAATATTTTGAAATGTCTCATTGTTGCGTACGAGAATCGTCAACAATTTCCGAAAACACATTTGGCATTCATAAATATGACCAAGTAAAAAAAAAAGAGGGAAAAAGCATTAGATATTATTTTTAAAAAATGGGATCGTAAAACTAGGTTGCGCTAGATGGTATTAGAAAGACGGAGGAACTTTTCGTGGACGCCTATCGTGAATCGTCTCGCAACCATAATATATATAAGGCACGCGTCTATAGGTACGCATCGTACGTATCGGTCGGATCACATGAAACGGATTTTAGAATTATTAGTATAGTAAGTTATACATATTCGTCCACTGACCGGCAGCGATAATGCCGACGAAATTGATCGAAGGAAGCAACTTTTCCGACTGGTGCGGATGACATCATACGGATTACCAATAAGTGGACGCGTGTCACAACCAGTCGTCACTGATCGTTTCACTGATCATTTGATTTCTGTTGCATTTCGACACTCGGTACATCAGTAAACAGTGTGTGATATTCTCCAAATTGTGAACTTTTTTTGAATATGTCACGTATCCACATTTTATGTTTTCTCTTATTTCCTTTTCTTTCTTCTTCTAACAACAAAGCAATAATGGCAAGTTCTTCATCACTTTCCATTTTGTCTTGCACACTACACTGTTTCCGATCGTCCACTCATAACGAAAATGCGAATGTCAATGAAAAAACCGACCGTACGCATCGGCAATCCGATTGACATGGATACAGTGGACGCACTACCACATATTGATCAGTTTCATACGATCCGTCCGATACGTACGATGCATACTTATGGACGCGTACCTTTAAGCAGCGCGCACACCACATCCGTTACGTTACGTCACGTCACGTCTCTATACGGTTTGGAGACGGTCGGAAACGTGATTTGACGGAACGTTAGCGGCACGCACACTAGATACGTCTATAGATTCCGTCTTATTTGTGTTGTTCTCCCGATAATCGTCAAACTGTCGTCGTCATTCTACATTCTCGTGCATTCCTCAACAATCGCATATCGGCGTGCCCTTTTTCGGTAGGATCATAAATAAATGTATATCTACGTGTGCACTCAATTAATATTTCGTCTTCCATATTTTAGCACAAAGTAAATCACAATATTTTTTACATGGAGAACAGATAAATAGTATAATATTGTAAGTATAATATAATATTAACAATATTGTAACAGTATAACTACTTGTTGTACAGTTCCGCCATACGTCAATTTTGCTCTAAACAGCAATATACGCGTCTCCTTACGTATCCGTCACGCGTTAAGACGCGACGTGAGGCAACGTGTCGTAACCTGTGTACGCTTGTTCATAAGTTTTCACGCTATGCAAACCTTAGGGTTAGTTCACATGAGAGGCGTTTAGAAGGTACAAGGAATGTCCATAAACTGTCCACATGCTAACGCTTGAAAGTTGTAAACGCGTGTTCACGTGCGTTAACGCACGCTTACAACATGCACTGACCTGTCATAAAATGTTCACATGAACGGCGTTTTTTGTGGCGATGGACGTTTCAATTCCACATTTCAAACTCGAATTTAATTGTGCATTGCCGTGTTTTGTAAAAATGGAAGAAGCATCGTTTGACACAGAGCTATTTATTGACGAAGTAGAAAAACGGCCTGCAATATGGGACATGACGTTTCTTTTATTTCTTTTATACAAAATCCACAAACATACAGCTGTTTCTATGTTCATCTTTATATAGTGACGGAAGTATACTAAATGGCAAATACAATATTTCAGGTTCATAGCTCAATTAACAAACGCAGGTTAATGCTCGCCATGTGTACTAGCCCTTACGGTTTGACGGAAGCCGCGACGTGACGTAACGTAACGGATCTGGTGTGCGCGCTGCTTTAGCAGTGTGTATGTCTTAAATCGTGGTGTATAGCATAGAGTAATAATACTGGTGTATATATAATATACAAAAGTCATTAATAAAAATGATAAGCCGATTTAATTTAGTAAACGTTTTGTAACGTTTCATCACATACTGAAAATATTTTCTGAAACGAAATGAACAAATGATTTCTGTGACACCATACTAGCAGTACCGCAGTTATATCGGACTATTCTACGTTTTCTCGTTGCTTTTATATTTTAATAGTTAAGTTAACGTAGTTTATGTACAATTAAATAAAAAACATTGTTTCAAACTCCATCATGTGCAATTTAACAAAAGTGCAAAGGGAACGAACTAAATTCATAGCTGATTTAACACAGCCAAATGTTACAAGGCATATTGTTGACATTGATAAAAAAAAAATCGTTAGTTTCTCAAAAAAATGGTCAGGAATTTCTCCAACTTGATTTTATTGTATAGATTTTATGGTACATAGAAAATGCTTATACAAACATTCGGTGAAAATTACATGTATCTACGGTCATTATTTCTTTTGTTACACCAAAAATAAAAATCTATTAAAAATTTGCTTTGTGAAAAAATTTACGTTTTTCCTTAATTTTTTTTTTTTGTTTTACCCGATACATTTAAAAACCATTAATTTTTTTTTACTTTTAATCCACCAAAATATCAATTTGATTTACTTTCCTATCAAAAAAGATGCTGATGAAGGAAATCAGATCACTTTTACTACACTATAACGTGATAACAGATACAAAAAAAACACAACATTGTAAAATTATTATATTCATAGCTCCGCTCAGAAGCTAAAAATAGTAATGTATACTGACTGACTGTTTTTGCTCAGAATCATTTTTTGTATACAATGATTTTATATCATTGAATTTAAATTTAACACATCCTTCACAATTACCCTCTCGACACCTACTGTACAGCAAAGCGATATTCACTTGTTCAAATTTTTATTTTTAAATTCAAGTATAAAATCAAATAACAATAAAATATGTTCCCCGTTTTATGTCAAACTCTTAAAACTACAATAGGTAATGTAGCTTAGATTGCTCAAAAATCGTAAAAAACGATTTTTCGTGAATGCATTTTATGTGTATAACGAATGGGTGTAAGTGAGAAAACACATATCTTAAAATTCTATTCCTTGTAGAGTTTAAGGGATTTTTACTACAAATCTATAATATAGCAAATTTCTAAGTATGCCACTGATGTCCATTGCCCGTAACATTTTACAGTGATATGCCATAAGCAGAGTATCTAATTAGTTTTTCAAATCTAGCGCCAAAAAATTAATTCATTTTGATAATAGTTGTTAATTCATTTATAGCTAACTTTTTGTCGTTGTTAATACAGTAACATTATCGTATTAATACGGTTGGTAGTGTGGTATGATAGTTTTTTGTCAGGTAATATTTTGTCGAATTATGATGATTGTGTTTTGTCGTTATCGCGTGGCTTTATGTCGTGAGGTTATTTGACGGGTGATTTTTTGGCGCGTTTCGGTACCGTTCTCCCGATTTGTTTATATTCAACTACTACTATATCTGTTCAACACTCGTATCACTGCCTACCGATTCGAATTATTGCTTATCATTTTTCTGATAACTACTCAACTCTGGACGGGCTCGCGCGCCTACCAAAAGACTATTATAGATAATATCACAGAATATAACTCATAATTTAATCTGTGATATAACTAAAAAAATTAATATTAAATATTAATACGATACGTAAAAATAATATATAAATCTATTCTAATCTATTCTGTATTTTTGTGATTCGATTATAGTAGTTAGTTTGTGAGTCTGTCCACAATATATTTATTTAAACTACATCAATTATCAGCCAATATCCAAAGCATAATGGTTGTAAGTTTTTTTTTTAAACCACATACTTTATTTTAATTAATCAAAATCTATTTATTTGATTTTGATTTAGCATTTATAAAAAAATTTGATACAAGTATATATATTATAGTATATACAAATGTATAATAAGCAAATTACATTTATAAGGGCACTACACAAAATTCATTAACAGCAATTCAGAATTTACTTATTAATTTTTTTTTTCTTTAATTTATAGAAAATCGCATTACAGATTAAAGCAAATTTAGAAAATGTGACCGAATTAACACCAGACGGTGAAGACTTTCGATGGTATTTAAAAGTACGATAAAAGTTTTTTTTAAATAGCAATTGAAATTCAATTATGTTTTATGAAAATCGTCATTTACCATTGATTCAAAATATTTTATTTTTAATTTGAATTTAATGTTAATTTAGTTTCGATGTACAAATTGTGGTGAAGAATCTGACAAATGGATTTATTTATCTCAAGATGTTAGTATTTTTAATTATAATTGATTTAACTGATAATTTAATTGGACAATTTTTAGGTAACAGTTCCAATGAAAGGAAGTAGAGGCCAAGCAAATTTAGTTACCAAATGTAAAATGTGTTCAAGAGACAGTTCATTAGGTAAGTTTTTTAGGTACATAATATAGAAATAATATTTTTATCAAACCAGTTATAAAATAATTTCATTTTCAGATATTTTACCAGACACTATTTCAAAGTATACAATAGAAGATTCAAATACATTTAAAAGTATTGTCACATTTGATTGTCGTGGTTTATCAATTATTGACTTTTCACCTAGAAACGGGTTTAAGTGTTGTGGAATTGAAACAAACACTAAATTCGAAGATGTCAATTTAGAAGAAAAAGAATGGGTTGATTATGATGAAAGACAAAATCAACCTGTTGGAATTTATGATGTCCAATATCAGTTTATAACCACCAAATAAATATTTTGTTGTTAAACCATAATTTAGATATAAATTCAACATGTATATAATTGTATGAAAAAACTAAATAATTTGATCCATTTATTCAATGTCTAATAAATTCAGGAACATAAAAAATAATATTAAAAAAATGACTAATTAAAAAACTTTACGATTAATCAATCTTCATCTTCTTCATCGCTTGTATCGCTTACCTACAAAATGTAGACTCAAATTTAAAATCTATAGATCTTATTCCATAATTATTATAACTCACACTAATAAGACCAATTTTAAATGAATATATAACCATTGTAACAAGTGTGACTATTCCAATTAAAACATTTTTTGTCTCATCTCTCTTATACCAAGGTATGACATTCATTTGCTGCTTAGACTCTTCAAGTTTCTTTTTTTCACTGCATTTGTGAGCTTGCCAATCTATTTTGAAGTATTCCCTCGTTATCCTGTCTATCCAAATGCACAAATTTTTACACGTCTTCAAATGTAATTGCAATTTGTTGTCAGTTAGGGGTGCTTTTAATAGTGGCCCCAGATAGCTGTAAGCAACAGCATCTATTAATGTAGGATGAGTTCCAAAAAAATAGAAATTGTTGCCCAAACGACTTTCCAAAACATTCATACACTTAATGGCCTCTGTGTAAATCTTAATGCATAACATAATTAATAAATCATTATTAAAACTGAATGTTAACTAATTTACCTCAGTCATTATTTCATTGTCAGAATCTAGGTGTTTGTACAATGTATAGATTTTGTGTTTGGCTTCCCTCTCATATGCATTTGGATAATACCAATTAAATGGAAATTTTAAAGCATTTCTATACAATGGTTTAGTAAAATTAAGGCAATTACTCTCATCCATCCACCTATAAAATAATAGTAGTATCAATTAACATATGACAGAAACATGAATTTGAATTGTTTTATTTTTAAATTTTGATTACCAAGCAAACAATAATGCTGGTTCAAGTTGAGCATCAATCATACTAATAGCAGCATGTTCCTCAGACAACTGACGATCAGTTAAACCAAAATCTGGTGTGAGATTCTATAAACAGATGAATACAAAACAATATTAGAAGAGTATTTATTAAATTTGGTATGTTATAAATTAATTTACCTGCTTATCAAGGCAATCGATTAAACTGCCTCGATCTGTTAATAATCGTTTATTATAACTCACAACTGGCAAATGACCGGTAATGGACTTGTACGGATTGTTTGAATGGTATATATTAATTGGCGCATTTGTAAACCTAGCAAATGCCTAAAACAAAAATTTTTCCATCACTTCAATTGTAGTGTTATTCTATACACTATATAAGATCTATATTACTGGAAAAAAAATTTATCAATGTACCAAAACTTCAAGGCATTTATAATCGATAGATGGCAAACCCCAATCGCCTTTCCAACTTTCTACTTCCAACTGATGAGGTTTAAACATGCTTGGTTTTGAATGTCAGCTTTGGCAAATGAATAACGACCGTCGAAAATTATTCCCACGATACTAACAACTACTGCTACGGAACAGTAGATTATTTCACAAACTTAGGAAGTTTAATATTTGTACTGTGGATATTCAATAATACCAGTATTCAGCGGATTATTGGAATTTAGTAGTGATAGGCACTATCGAATAATTCGATAGTTTATTCGATAGTGTTATTCGAATGTTTTTAGCGATTATTCGTATATCAAATTATTCAAGTGATATATTATTCAGTTTATTCCAGTTGTAGATATAAAAATTAAAAAAATTACTTGTCTAATAACTGATAACTGATATTTATCAGAAAAAATATCCGGGCAAAATTTAAAACACGAGACACCATTGTATCCATTAAAAGAAGTGACATTAAAATAAGCAACAATACCTGCTACATCAGTTCCTTCAGAACGTATACTTTACAAGACCGATCAAATTATGCCAGCAAGGCGTAACAGATTATTGCCCAAAAATCTTGATACACTTGTTTTACTTAATAGAAATATGTAGAAAATAAAAATTATTTGGTGGTGCAGATTATTCGAATGTTTTTTTTTTTTAAATTAACGTTATTCAGATGCATTTTATTATTCAAATGATTATTCGATAGTTTGTTGGAATAATCGGACATTATTCGATAGTACAAATTATTCGTTACCGCCCATCACTAGTATTTACTATTTAGTTTACCTTTACTATAGAACAATATAGAAAACACAACCGATCAGCTGATTAAACCACTGTATCCCTAAAATATGAAGTATTAGACACAGAAAGATGAAACCGTGCCGTAATCTGATAGAACGTTGGCGATATGTTTGATCCCGCTTTTTTACAAAATTATAAAAATGAAAACAATATAGTGACTACGGGCGACGACCGTTATCAAATTTTCGAATTTTTAGATTTCAGTATTCTTGAGTCTACTGTATGTTATTATCAATTTTTGTTGTTTGACTCGTGTTAACTATCGTTATTACTGTTATTAATTTGAAATGTGTTAAATAATTTATAATATTAATATGACAGATTTGGTTAAAACATAAGCCCCCCTGGAGACCGTGTTCAAACCATAGCCATCCAATTTGATCAATTCACGCACTATCTAATTTCTTTTCTTTGGTCTAAACCCTGCCATTAAATTACGATCATAAATAATATACCAATATACAGGATTATAGGAACAGGATAAATGATAACTACTATAATAGAGGTTTGTGTTTATCAATCAACTAATTTAATGATAAAAAGAGTAGAAATGTTAGTTCCAAAGACGTTCTCTCTCGCACACTTGGTGCTGTTGGTGACACTGTAAATTTGTCTCACAAACTTGTTAAACATTACCATTTACCACATTTATACATAATATACCTTTTCATTATTTCTTTGATTTTGATTTTGTTCAGAAAGAAGACACGTTTTTCCTAAAAAATCTTTTTGGACTACCTCAGACAAACATCCACATCAAAATGGCTGAAAACACCGTAAGTTTGTTTTATTATAATTTCAACCTGATGGCGATTTGAAATGAACGTGCAACAATCTTGAAAATTCCTGTCTACAGTTAACCATTTTAACCTATAATTTAAGACCATTGAAACATCAAATTTCATTTCGGACGTCTCCACGGGTCTAATAAATTTTCTTTTGATTTGATTTGTCACTCTAAATAACATTTACACTCATATTTAACACTCGATCTTAATCGTTATGATTTTTTGTGTTTAGCTTTTTCAGTCGAATTCTGATCTTCTTTAACGTGCCCCTCTGGTGATTGAAAAATATTAATTTGAAGCAATTAATATTAAATATTAAATTTTTAAAATATGACAAGTATAATATAAGTATGCGTGTACAGTTTTCGGCGATAGCATTAACACAATATTATTTTTGTGCTATGCTACTAAATTCTCCTCCCACCCCTACCATACAATCTTGTCAAAGCCCCTACTGAGTATTACATTGCCTTTTATTTAACAAATACATATCTAAATTTACTTGTAATTTCATATATATGTTTATTTTAATAACAGTTTAAATGGTTGTATTTCAGACAGAGGTTGAGCACAAGGCTAAAAGGCCTTTCCGTAAATTCACATATCGCGGCGTTGACTTGGATCAGCTTTTAGACATCCAAGGGTATATTGTTTTCTTTTAGCATTCATAACACATTTTGATTAAACGATTATGTTCTTTAGAGAACAGTTGATTGAGCTGTTGCACTCACGTGCTCGTAGGCGTTTCTCACGTGGTGGTCTTAAACGTAAAGAGTCTGCTTTGGTGAAGAAATTGCGCCGGGCAAAGAAGGATGCTCCACCAATGGAAAAACCTGAAGCTGTGAAAACTCATCTCCGCAACATGATAATTGTTCCTGAAATGGTTGGCAGTATCATTGGTGTTTACAATGGGAAAGTTTTTAATCAAATTGAAATCAAGGTTAATAAAATGTTATCATTTTCATTATACTCATTTTATATCTTCAAAATTTATTTATATTTGTGTATAATTGCTTAATAAAAGTATTTAATTGTATTTACTTTATTTTTCAGCCTGAAATGATTGGTCATTATTTGGGTGAATTCAGTGTGACATACAAACCAGTTAAGCATGGAAGACCTGGTATTGGTGCCACTCACAGCTCTAGGTTTATTCCGTTGAAATAAATTATATTTTTTTTTCACAATAAAATAACTCGTGTGGTTCTAATGTTGGATTTATTATATCAGTTATCCTCCTTTTCCTATTTTTTAGTACTTGCAATCAATTTTAATAGATATTTTTTTTTCAATGCATATTGTTAAAGAATTAAAGAATATAGTAATATAATTAAAATATTCAAACATAATTAAGTTCCTTAGCTAAAATGTATAGATATTTACTTTGTTGGAAGTTTAGATTTTTTGATTATTAAAAAATTATTTTATAATACAATTAATTGAAAAGTGACATGAATAGGTAGTTCAAATCTTTTAGTATTTGAAAAATTTGATAAAACATCACATCAATTGTACAAAAAGTAAAAAATAATATATGAGAAATAAGGAAAAGTTATTTAATATTGACTTAATTATATGTAGATATTGAGTGTGATAAGTTAGTTGATTTTTAGGATTTTTTTAATGGAAGGAAATTATAAGAAATTATTGGTGGTGCAGAATATTTATAAGACTACAACTGAAAGGAGACTGAATCTCTTCTTTTTAAAATATATTGCGTACCCTTTCTAATTATATCCTAATCATTAATTAATAAGACATTTAAATATTTAGGTACACAATTTTTTTTAATTTAAATTGTGAAACAACTGATTATATTTTTGAAAAGAATCATTTCATGTTTTTTTTTTTATATCAATTTTATCAACATTGTAAAGAAATTTCATAATAGCTTTAAGAAAAGAATGTATAATAATTACAGTTTAATATGACTAATTGGAGATGGGAAATTTACATAAAATAAAATACTGGTAAATTACCAGAAAAATGATAGAAAAGGCTAAATCTTAGAGCCATCTTTTTTATTAGTAAGTATGATGTTAATTCTATTGTGTAACTTGCCAAATTGAATTCTTTCTATTAATAATAAAGAACTCAAAATATATCTATAAATGTTCTGTATCAGTATTCAGTAAATATAATGAATATTTTATTCTTGATAAATAATTAAAATTAATGCAACATTTCTTTTAGTATTTTATGTTCAAAAGTTAAAATGTTTATATTTATTTATTTTTTCATTCTAAATAGTAATTAAAATGTGTAAGTTATAATTATTAACAAATTCCTACTTTAATTTTTACTTTAAATAATGTGAATATTTTAGACTTCATTTTTGTATTAATATATTAAATTATCTTCTTAAAAAAATATTTTCTAATCACTAATTTCTAATATTTTTTATTTTTTTGTTATTTAACTGACAGCAGAGAAAATAGAAAATATGACTAACACAATAATGATTGTATTGGTACTTATTAGTAGTTGATAAAAATATATATCTCTATTTACAATCCGGGAAATGCGTTTTTAATTGCTTTTAATTAAAGGGGGTCACACAACATTTTTTTGGTATAAAAAAAATTAGTAAAATTTATGGTAAATTTTTTACCTTTAAAAATTTACGGCTCTCACTGCACATCTCTATGATTAATAAATCAAAATTAAATAAATTATTTTTTTTACAATTTTCCTTACGTCATGAACTCATAAATCTAATAAACTACCTATTCCGTAAAATTTCACGAATGCATATATTTTGGATAAAATATATTATGCATTTATGCCTATAGTCCTTAATATTATAATATCAGTTTACGTGTTTAAATATAAATTTATAAAGTAAATAGTTCGAAATCTACAATTGATTATACGATATTGCAACTATAGGTACATATATATTTTACATAGATATAAACCATACACGGCAGTGTGACACAACTACGCTTTAAGTAGGTAAATAATTATTATTAGATTATAAATTGCTTGGAGTGACATATTTGGTCATCGTTAAATGGACTGTGGAGAGGGATATTTCGCATGTAAAACATCTTGTCGAATCATTTTATTTAGTGTTAGATAGTGTTGAATAAGGTAGGTTTATTTGCATATTATTCTGCATGCTAATTATTATAATTGACCAGTGTTTTTTTTTTTTAAATTAATTTCGAAAACTAATAAAATTGTATATTCTATACTCAAATTGAATTTAATATAATTTTAAATAGGAAGGTACCTTTTTTTAATCTTTAATAATATTGATCGACAACCTAAATTTTTTACCATCTATATGAACGCTCTCGAAATTTGTTTTTTCTGAATTAAGTAGTCAAATTCAGCTTATATGGTTGTATGTGCACCGAAATGACTACTGACTAATATTGTCTTACACTCTTACCTGTCTATAGGCACCTACTGCAGAAATAGACTATATCATCAAACACTAGTAGGTAAGTCCTAAATTGTAATCCTGTTATTATTATTCCTACCTAAGTAGAGAATGTACACAACAAATATTTACAATAATATAATATTAAGTAAATTTTAATCAAATAGCTAGGTACCTACAAGATAAAAGAATTCTCGGGAAAAAAGCTGATTAAATTTATCTGAATTATTTTAAAGAATGTGACAAGTAACATATTTTTATTATGTGCAAACGATTGTCGGATTGTCACACCTATTTATATAAACAAAAGGAAAAATGTTCTTTATAATACCTACATAGCACAAAATATATACTATTTACCTATATAGGTACATTAAAAATCAAATAAATTTCTACTTAATTATTAAAGGTTAATTAACAATAGTCAACAATTAATAGGTAGGTAAATATATGAAATAGTTTTAGAAATATAAATAGCAGCATATTTACAATTATTAAGGTACCTAATCTACAAAGGTACACATATTATAACGGTTGTCCTATTAAAGTATTTAACACCAATGAAATTTTACAAGTAGTTAAATCGGTTAATTATTCAGATATAGTAGCTATTCTATAATAAATAATTAATGTGGTAGCCACGGGTAGATATATCATATAGTGGCGAATAACACCGACTAACTATTACTATGATCTGATCAACCCTAAAAAATGTTGTAAGATCACCACCCAAATTTCATTCACCGGAGAGATAACATTGCTTCTGAAAGAACCTCCTCCTATGAACCTACTCCACCTCCTACTCACTTACAATCTCTTCAATCACCTACTATTCCCATAGAGAATCATCTTGTACAGCACTTCACCGCCGTCATAGCAGATAGGTAATTATGTAAAAATAAAAATACAAGAGTTCATAACTCATAAATAAAACAAATTAAGATTTTTATCATCAATAAACAAAATGTGTTTATAAATTACAATTTATCGTTACTTATGCCGTTATTATAATATAAAAGTATGACCTTTAACATTGATCTTTATACGAATATACTCGTATGTGAAATATTGTGAACAATATAAGTATAAAACATTTTTTTTGAAAAAATTTCAGAGGGTTTAATCCCCTCCCCTATTTTACGTGTTTAGTTATACTTATAACCACCATTGCCTCATAAATATATATAAAAGGACCGTTTACAGAGTAGGTTTGTAGGTATGTTATTTTATCACATATTATACGTTGTATAAATTATAAATTATATATATATATATATTATTCTGTATTTTTGTGTAAGCATAATTAGTATTGTCAGTAATTATCATATAAAAATCGTCTCATTATCAGAAACTGTAGTGTCATAAAATAGTACCTCATAAGAATATTATCTTAATTCATGGTTGTCATATATCTACCGCCAACACTATGGTCTAACTAGCTGTCAATTGTAAATAACAGTTTCAGTGGCTGATTGTACATAAAATGACAAGTTGTCAAAACAGACTGATCCAATGTTAGGAAATAAGCTAACACCCTACTTTGCAAGATTTTTTCATATACACACACAAACATAATATATATAAAGGTATATACAATTATACATGCACCAAACAAAATATGTTTTTTTTTTTTAATTATAAATGATTTTTACAATCAGCAAATTCATGAATCATACCTCAATACCCAATGATGTAACAAGCGATTTTTTAAAATATTATATCAACCCCGTGTTATACAACTGCCAGACAAAACTCAATAGATGAATGAGCAATACCCATTAGAAATTTAATGATATTGTAAGTTTAATATTATTTTTTTTTGTTTTATATATATTTTTCATAATGCATATTTTATGTTTAGAGGTGAATAGCTTTGATGTTTATTTGATTGAACTCTTTTCATTTTTTGAAGAAATACTTAATTATCATCAAACTAAATCCAACACAATATAAATTGGTAATCAATCCAAATATCCAAGGACAAAAATCCAAATTTAAAAATTTAGAAAACTGTTTTTGAAATGTTATTATTATCAAATAATATAAAACCAAAATATAAGTTAAAATGTCAAATAATACAATAACGAAGATTACACAATTTTCTAATAAAATTAACAATGACATTTAAATATTTGAAATATCCCTACAGCCATGATTATATTTATCACAGATATGTTTTCTTTTTTTATCTGTGGTAGTTCAATGATACCCAGTCCGCGTTATGCAATTTTTGTTTCGTCAGGTGCAATTTCCAGTCGAATTTTTAATATCCAAATTTTTGAATATTTATGATTAGTAAAATAACAATAATAATTACTTTAATTTTAATGGTATTAGTGCGTGTATGTTATGGGTTTACAGCGCGTCTATCCATGTTTTGAGTTTGGTGGTGAGCTTTGACCACATTATATAGGTATGTGTTTTATTAGCTTTCACAACAAAAAGTTAACATAACTCAAACATTATTGCTTATAATCTTATCCTATTATTATAATTAATATAAATTTATTAAGGTGTATATTATTTTGATTTGAACATTTTGACAGTTATATATTTAAACTGTTGGATATTTTGGTTTGAACTTTTTGTCCCTGGATATTTTGACCTATAGATTCCATAAGTTATGTAAATGTTAGCTTAATAATATTATTAATACCGTCGAACTATTGATTCATTCAAAGTTGAAGAAAGTAAGGGACCAGCAAAAAAAATGAGTCAACCAATAGCATAAAAAAACAAAAGTACCTACCTATAAAACTGATATAATAATAAATATACATTTATTTTTTATTTTTTCAAATGTATTCATTATTATTTTCAAATAATTATTTATTTATACATATTATTACAAGTACTAATTTTTGTTATTGATCGTAGCATATGCAATAAACAAGTTCATCACTGATCTATTATCAGTATGTACCTAGTTTACGTACGTAGTTTATAGATCTCTATAGTTTAATACCTTATTCAGAAATATTATAAATGCAATGGACAAACAGCAAACAGTTTTTGGTATTTAATTGTGGAAAAATACCATGTTTATTATCAAGTTAATAGAATAATTATTCATCCTCAATAATATTGAAACAACGGCAAATATTATATTTCTTGGGTCCGCTTGGTTTCTGGAGACATCAGTTAAAGTCACTCGCTCTAGCCATTTGTCACGTTCACTGGAAGAAACTTATAGATTAGGCTAAAATAATTGATTATTTTAATTTGATAGTATTATTGTACATTCTTACTAACGTAATTCGATGCTGGTGCACTAATGTTACATAGTATGTATACAAATCGGTAACAGAAACGTATGGAATTTAAGGATTCAACATTAGTCGTGAGGCCACGATACGCGACTAGTTAATGCGAACATTATTCAATTATTAACATAGCCAGTAACCTAGGACTAAGGTTTAATTAATTTCAATTCTTTAGAATTTAATAAATTTAAGTTAATCTTAGTCCGTGCCCGTAACACATATAATATATGTACACAGATTAATCTATTTTCCATACTAAATTTGGCATACATGTTTAATTTTATTATATGAGTTGAATTTCTAAAAGTATTTTTTGAAAACTCGCTTACATTATAATATTATATGACACCACTATGCAAAATGTCAAGTTTCTAGGCCCGGCAATTTAGGCCGTGTCCTGTGCGTTTGTACATCAGTTTCTTCTTTTATATACCTCTATTATATTACATATTTATATAGATATACATTCTTCAATTTTTGTCCGTTATAATGTTATAAAACTGTTAAGGTTACATACAGCAACTCTGGTTTAATTTTGTGTCCTCGATTTAATAGCTAATGAATAATTTTGCGAATACAACGATGAATGAATCAACAACGAACCTCAGAACCTGCTAATGTGACGTGTCATGTGAATTAAATGTAAAATATAATATTATTATAATTCAATAAATTGTCAACTTATGAATCTAAAAACATGCATAAAGATTGCCTAGCTAAAACCCCTCTCGTGTTGTGGAGCGCAGACCTTAAAATGATATTGTACTATTCAAGACGTATAACAACTGTATAGGTAGGGTACTTCGTGTAGGCCGCAGCTGTAGTCCTTTATTGTAGGATGACGTACGACTCTCAGCCATTCAAATCGTGTTATCAGCTAATGTCAGAATCATGCAGTGTTGGTATTACTTCTGATAAGTTTTTGTTTTTCTTCTGGCAATTACTATTATTATTTTTATTATTATTAGTGTGGTTTCCAGATGCGACTAGTGCGCCGACTCTGACCGCCGAGCCCCCGAGCGGACAGCACTTCAAGTAGTAAACGGTGAACCGTACTACCGTAGTGGCTTATTATTTATTTATTTATTAGTGTTTAGGAGTCAGTGCTCAGTAGTCTAGTGTCGTTAGTGCGCTACCGGCCGCTGCGGTTGTAGTCTCGAGTCGATATGCGCGTGTAGTCCGTAGGCGCTTTCGTAGTGGGTAGCCATACTCGATTGTCCATAGTCCACCGTGGGTATTTACAAATATTTCTTTCGTACCGTTTGGAAACTAAGCCTAATAATGCAGGGTATGCAGTAAGCGGCTGCGACCACCGGACAACGTATGATTGTTACCAACGAAAAATGTGCCGGCGTTCCGTCTTTCTCGATCTATAATAATTACTGGATCTTTTTTTAATAATATTTCGAATATTCTCATCGGATCCTGACGCCGTTACAAGATGACCAGTTCGTCCTAACATCTACTACCCACCCGGCTGACCGTATCCGTTTATTGGCGTTGTTGCGCCATATTATCGTGCGATTTCTTCAAAATTCTACGTTCGGGTAGGTACAGTAAATCATATAAGGAGGCTTAGCCAATAGGACGGTGCCAATATAAAAAAAAAGTTGTGTAAGACATTGGAGCTAAAACATTGTTAAAATACCATCATCTCTTAAATACATAGTATAGACCATATAGGATTATATATGGCTCATTTTGCATAATATATATATATTACATCATTTACTAATTTATTAACACCTTAACCCAGGACCTTAAATAGCTCTTAACAGTATAATGTTTGCAATTTAAACACCAAGAATTTTAATACATGTCACTCACTCATTTAGCACTGTCTACACACATTATCCGTGTCATTTTTATTAATTAACTATAGATTCAGAACCCCTAGAAGATTAGATATAAGAATAACTAGGTAGCTGTGGTAGGAAAATAGCCAACCCTGTTAATTTACCCCTGCAAGACTCGTTACCTGTGTGTGCTTGGCATGCTTTTCTAAAATAAGTGTTGTATTCACTTGATTCAGGTGTTTTGAATCATCAGCAGTAGGTACAATGTCAAAAGCCATCGATCTGTACGAGTTCTTGCTGGAAGCAGAACTCCATCAGTACTATTCAGAGCTCAAGAATGATTTGAAGGTAAATTTAGAAACAACTAATAAACTGTGGTACTAGTTATAAATTGTTATACTAATCGTGGCATATCATTTGGTTTTAGGTTACAACTGTGTCTCAAGTAAAGTTTGTTACTGAAGACGATCTGTATCAGATAGGCATGACAAAGCCAGAGATCAGACGCTTGAAAAAGTATTTCCAAAAGTATTACCCACAAAATTATTTCTCAAAGTTTAAAAAAGTAAACAGTTACTATATTTTGTTTTGTGATTTTAGTATATATTGTTAATGTGCATATCTACATTTTAGTTAATTTCTTCAAAAGACAATAAAGATCAGTGGAGTGATAGTTCTGGTTCACAAGATACACTGAGGCCTATTTATGAAAAACGACCACCAGCTAGTGTTCCCAACAAACATATTATTCCTGCCGATTCAATAACTATTAACAAAGAATTAGGTATAGGCGAGTTTGGTGTAGTCCAGCAAGGTGTTTGGACCAATGAAGGAGACAGAGTTAGTTTTAAAGAGTGATATTTTTTTTTTTCATAAATATTAATTTTGGAGTTTTTTATTAGATTCAAGTTGCCATAAAATGTTTGAGCCGAGAACGTATGCAAAATAATCCTAAAGAGTTTTTAAAGGAAGCAGCTATTATGCATAGCAATGACAATGAACATATTGTACGGTTGTATGGAGTAGTTTTGGATACTGATGCCTTAATGCTAGTAATGAATAATTTTTTTTTTTTTTTGTAGTATTTTAGAAATAGATAATTAATTAGTATTAAAATTGTATGGTTCAATTTTTAGGTAACAGAGTTAGCACCTTTGAGATCTCTTTTAGAGTGTTTAAAAGAACCATCACTTCGTGCAAGTTTTCCAGTTATGTCTTTATGTGATTTTGCCATACAAATATGTAACGGAATGCATTATTTAGAAAACAAAAGATTAATACACAGGTATTTTATTTAAAATTGGGTGTTTCAAAGAAATGTTTTTTGTTACTTTTTTTTTTAGAGATTTAGCTGCTAGAAACATATTAGTGTTTACAAAGAACAAGGTGAAAATTTCAGATTTTGGATTGTCCCGAGCACTTGGTGTTGGTAAAGACTATTATCAAACAAACTTTAATGTGAATCTGAAATTACCAATTGCCTGGTAATAATATTTCAAATTTTATTTATTCAATATACAGTATTTGAATTATGTCTTGAATATGTTAAATATTTGTTTAATTAAGGTGTGCACCAGAATGTATAAGTTATTTACGTTTTACTTCAGCTTCTGATGTATGGGCATATGGAGTCACTTTATGGGAAATGTTTAGTTATGGTTTTCAGCCTTGGGCAGCGCTCACAGGACAACAAATACTTGAGGCTATTGATGAACCTAATTTTCAGGTAGTTTTAGCTTTGAACATTTTTATTTTAATTTTTTTATACTATGCATTTTTTTACATTTCAGAGATTAGAGCAGCCCGATTGCTGCCCTAAAGAATATTTCAATGTCATGACTAAATGTTGGCAACATGATCATACTAAGAGACCTAAATTTGCTGAATTAGTATCAATTTTACTTGATGTAAGTCTGTTAATATTAAAAGTTATTTTTGATTATTATTAATTTTCATGAAATGCTTATAATATTAGTGTAAACCAGAGCAAGTGCAAACTGTTATTAATTTTGAAGACAAAAAAAGAGACATGCTCCACTATACTATTGGGGAAGTTATAACAGTACTTGATAAATCGTAAATATACTATAAATTTAAATAAATAATTATTAATATAAAACATATATCAATAATATATAATTTTTGTTTTATGTAGATCTGGTGTTCCCACTTTATGGAAAGGTGTATTGTGCAATGGAAAAACTGGTTTTTTCAATCCTTCCAATACTGTGGCGTATTTAGGTTTGAATTTACCATCTAACAGAAATTCTGAATTCACTAGAAATGGTAATAAATAAATTTATTTGTTTTCATTTACATTTAGTTATATATACTTAAATTGTATTACAGACTCAAAATATACATCTCGCCGTAGTCGTCTAAGGATTGATATGATATCTTGTCCTCAAGGTGATGTTAAACATATGGGACATGTAGGTTTAGATGGTGCATATTTTGGAGATGTTGAATTTATGAATACAAATGCACCAAAAGTAATTAATAGTTTTTACTATCAAAATAATAATGTTTTTTTTATTTTTGGAATTTAAAATTATTCATGTGTTATTTCATATTCCATTTAGTATAATCATTTACCACATCAAGTTGTAGCTCCATATAAACCACAAGAAGACTGTGCTAGTGTTAGTGATTCACCAACTTCAATTAAGGCTTGTTCAGATCGTGCTCCATTACTTAATGGTGATAAATCAGAAAGCAAAAAGAATGGTATTTATTAATGATTGTAATATTTGCAGTATATTTATTGTTATTTTTATTATTATTAGTAGATTTGTCAACCTGGTTAGATAAAAATAAGTTGTCAAAAATTTTAACTGACCATGAATACCATGAAATTAGTGATGAAGATAATATTGCTGAAAGTCCTAGGTTTGAAGTAAGTCTTTTGAAAAAGTTCTGAATTTAAATTATTTAAATATCTCTTATTTTATTAAAACAGACAAAATTATAACATAATATGTAATATTAATGATTTAAGTAACCTACCTAAGATTTAAATAAAAAGTTCAAATTTATTATCAGTAGTAGTTATTATTTTAAGACAATATTCTAAATATTTTTTTTTAGAAAACTTTTGACTTTGGACCAAGTCTTGTTGAAGAAATGGAAACTATGTTTAGAACTATAAGTACTAATGGAGTCAGTAACTATGCTGTGTCTCCTCCAAGATCACCACTTGATCCTTTAGATACAAACCACAGAAATGAGTTACGAGAAATTGCTGCTACAATTGCTGCTGCCGTGAATTCAAAAACAAAAAAGAAACAAGCCACGGTAAATTGCAAAATTAAATTATTTTAAAACTAAAATTTACACTCAGTTTTAATTAAGGCAAAGAATACAATTTTGTATTATGTGAATAAAAATTTGACACAATACACTAATATTTTTTAAGGTCAAACCGATATCTGCTTCTGATGAAAAGAGTCTCGATTCTGCTATTGCAATGGCTAATGAGATGGCCAGTCGTTCAATGGGATCTGATATAGAACAACCGCATCATCAAATACCTGAATCTCCGTCATCTCCAAGCAAACGGAAGTTCATGTTCAAATTTCCTCCTCCAATTGGATCTCTCACGAAATCTCAAAAACACGAAACAAAGACGTTCACTGACGAAGCCGCTTCTATTCCGGACATCCAGGTAAGAAATAATTGGAATTATTCTATAGATGTGTTCCTAACTGTGTTTATAATACTAATTTCTAAAATATATCTCCCTCATTTACTTCCTTCCGATGCGTTATATTCATCGCTTGTAGTCTTGCAGTAGTTTGCATTCATTTTCGTCATTTATCAGCGCCGAGTCTTTGTTGGACACTGCACCGTTTCGTCTACCTCTGTGGGATAAGGCGTCCACAGAATTCTATTTTGCGCGCTCTAGAGAGTTATTGACTAAAGCCTCTCCCAGTATAGGTTCACTTGACTACATTTCTTGTAACTCATTAAAGACTATTGAACGGTCTAATGTTGATTCTACCGAGACGCTAGTTGGCGAACAATATTCATGTCCTAATTCACCAAAACTAAGGAATAAAACAAAAAACGCCGAGACGTTTCGAGCAAATACGCTCCCCAATAGCAAAAAATGTGACAAACTGAGACGTAGTTTGTCCGATTCCGAAAGTAGCGTATTGTATATTTCCAACGATGTTCTAAACAAAGTTCCTATAAATATCTGTTTGATCGATGACGAGACTGCTGAACTCTAAATAGTAGTATTTCAGTATTTGTAATTGCTTGTAATATTTTGTAGTAGGTATAGATATGTTGTAAATAGTAGCAGTATAGTTGCTGTGCAAGCAGTTGAATTTTAGTGATGTTATCATGAGATTATTGTTTTATTACAATAATTAATAACGTATTATTTCAATTTAATTTTCTTTTATCAAATAATAAAAAATTATATTTTATAATTTATAAAAACATACGAAAAGCATCAATATGTTTATAAGTTAAAAAAACAATCCTTTGCCTTTACCCGTGTACTTATATTTTTGATTATTATTCAAAATATAATAGGCATTCACATGTTTAACACGGTTTGTTCGTTGTATACGGTTTATTAATATTCAGTCAGCTGTAAATCATACTATTGATATGCATCGGCGGACCTGTCGATAATAATTATAGTTATTTCTTTGCCTTAGCATTCGCCGCTGCGCCTTTTTCTGTGGAATAACTCTTAAATTATTTAATGGAATGCACATGTGGTGTCGACACACTTTGTTTATATAATAATTTATATTAATATGATGCTTGTTGCACACTGTACACAGATGGTGCAGTAATAATGTTTTGTATTTTACCAAAAATGTTGTACCTACTTACTTGTAAAGTAAAATTTAAATTGCATGCTAATATTCTCCATTAGTGATTTTTTTTTTGTTTATATATCTGTGGAGTTTTATGTATTTTAAATTATAATCGAAATTAATAAATTTTTAGTTTATAATCAAAACTTTTTTTATATCAAGGTAAAATTAAAGTAAGGTAATTGCTTGTAGAATGGTTGTTAAAATTAAAAAATAAACCAACGTGAAAATGCAAAACAAATTCATTGAATTTAATAGTTTCGTATTAAAAGTTTATTTCGGGCGTATTAAACACACATGGAGGCATAACATGCCGTAAGGCATAAGCATTACTAATTTGTAACTGATATATTTTATTTATTAGTTTGTCGAAATATCTAATTAAAAATTAATAATGCATATTAAAATGAAAATAAAAGCAATAATAATGCATATTGTTTTACTTTTACGGATATATAATAAACAACTGCCCAAATTTGTGCACATGCCACATAATACATAATACACGCACATCGCACATAGTACATATACATATATGTATGTGTAAAATAATATAATGCGGCCAGCAAAACTAGAAGTGTGACCGTCACGCTCCCGATGACCGTTTTTCGTTAGGGTTTCGAAAAATGCTTTCCCGCTTAAAACAATTTCAAACACGTTTACACGCGTTATTTAGACCCGTTTCACAGCGACTCGTACGGTACGCGCGCATATTGTACATTCGTACATGCGGCTATGAAACGGGCCTTTACCATAAAGACATAACATTTTATATTTCTGTATTACACATTCATTATTAATTTATTATCACATTATTCAACTTAAAATAATAATAGTAACATTTAAAATATATACAATTTTTTTGAAATTTTATAATAATCATAAAAAAATCTACTCTTCGTCGTCGTCATCATCGTCGCTTGACCTGCTGTCGTCTGGATAAATTGTTAATATTATTGATTCTAATACAAGGTGGGGCAAAACAAACAGTGCAGCTTTGAAGGGATATTAAAAAAAAACTGCGCAACTTAAAAAAATGCGGTTTGTTTTATTTGGTTCAGTAGTACATCCTATTTTTTTCACTCAAGTTTTGAAGATCACATCAGCAAGATGATGGCCTCCAGCAGCGATGCACTGATGGAAGCGATTCCTGAAGTTTTCAACCGCCTTATGGCACATATCGACGGGAATCGCGGCGATTTCCTCTATAATTCAGCTTTTTAGTTCTTCCAAAGTGTGAGGACGGTATTTGAAAACCTTTTCCTTGAAGTAGCCCCATAGGAAAAAATCGCAAATGCTCAAATCCGGCGATCTCGTGGGCCACCCCAGGTCACGTTTCAGAGAAACGAGGCGCGTGGGGATCATCTGCCGTAGTTTCGTCATCGAAATAATCGCTGTGTGGGCCGTAGCCCCATCTTTCTGGAACCAAATGTCCCCCAGATCTGGTTCTTCAGCCAACTGCTCCAATTCTGGCTCAAAAAACGTTTCCAGCATGGAAACATAACGCTGAGCGTTGACGGTCGTGTTTCGCCCACCCTCCTCAAAAAAGTAAGGCCCAATCACCCCGAATTTCAAAGTGGCACACCACACAGTAACTTTCGGGGAGTGGAGAGGTCTCTCGTGAACTTCCCATGGATTATTTTCAGCCCAATAGCAAAAATTTTGCTTGTTGACGGCTCCAGAGAGATGGAAGTGGGCTTCGTCACTAGAGAAAAAAGTTGACCTTACTGGGATATGGTTTATCATTTCTTGGGCGCGATTCACACGGTTTCGAAAGTCCGGAGGCATCAACTCCTAAATGATCATCATCTTGTAGAGATGGAATTTTATGTCTTCATACAAAATTCTCCTTAGAGAGCGGTTAGACATGCTCAATGCTGTGGCATGCTTCCGGACAGAGCGCTTAGGCGACTGTTCGAAAGCTGCTCTCACTGCACCCACATTTTTGGGTGTTCTTACCGATTTTGGTCTTCCCATACCCCTAGGCCTTGTCGTGGATCCAGTTTCTTCCAACGCACGAACCCAACTCGCGATAACATTGCGATGAGGAACGCGGGATTACGACGCGGAACGTTGAAGTGTAGTCGGAAGGCCCGCTGGGCGGCGACGAAAGAACGGCCATTTTCGAAAAACGAGTGGACGGCGAAGCCTCGATGCTCTCCGGTCCAAACCATAATATAACGACTGAAAATGGGGCTAGTGGCCCGACACAATGAGACACCTCCCAGATTGGTACCACTACCACAACGGATGTAGCCAACCTTAGAAACTGCACTGTTTGTTTCGCCCCACTCTGTATTTCGTCCCTTAGTCCTGCTTTATGGAAATCGTCCTCTTATAGTTTTGTGCAATGTTCCCCACATTTGGCCCAATCATCAGCAGTTATCGCGTCAATGTCTTTATTTACAAGTGCCTTAACATCAGCTATTTTAAATGTTGAATTTTTGTCAGCTATTCTTCCTTTAAATTGAGCCCAAATAAATTCTATGGGATTATACTGACAGTGGTAAGGTGGAAACCTTACCACTTCATGTCCCATTTGGTGTGTCAGTCGATCTAATTTATATATTTTTCCACGCGGCATCGCAAGTTTAACTTTCGCTCGTAACTCATCTAGTGTTTCTACGGGAGAAAAGTCTTATATTTTTGTCATGTAACCATTGCTGAACATCCACCTTCCTACTATTTGATTTCGGGTAGTTCTCGAGTAAAGCAGAATGATATGACGTGTTGTCCATAACAATAATACTGGGCTCTTCCAAGTTCATAAGCATTTGCAAATACCACTTTTCAAAAATTGTAGCATTTATCTGTGAATGATAATCTTTGTTATTGCTAGAGTTACAACGGAAAATTAATTTTGAGTCTTTGACAAAACCAAAGGAAGGAGACCCAGCGTGACAAATAATAAGACGACTGCCTTTCCCTGTAGGTACTTTTAAACCCTTTGTATTTTCCTGGTTTTGCTAAATATGTCCCTGAATATGGTTCTGATTAACCCAGGTCTCGTCTAAATAGACTACTGGCCGAGTATCACCATTTGTTCGAAGCTCGTTCATTTTACGTAAAAATTTTACGCGCGCAGCTACTATGTCCGACCACTCCATTAAAAATTTGCGACCGTCATTACATTTTTTGTATTTAAAATTAAGTTTTTTCAAAATTATTTTTACTGATGATTTTGACCCCCGATAATCAGTTTTTTTCGCAATGCCGCTAATATTTTTGCACTTGTCGGAAATTTTCCCTTATCATAAAAACTGTGGACCACCCTTCTGACCACTTCACCGTCAAAATCGTCAAGTTCAGTGACGGGTTTGTCACGGCTATAACGATTTCTAGGTGATCGAAATTTAATGTCTGTAGAACTTCCAACACCTAACTCTTCTTCAACACCAACAGATATAGTCTTACTTTCTTTATAAATTCTCTGTACAGTAGACAGACTTACGGTCACTAGATGCGTGACGATCACACTTCTAGTTTCGCTGGCCGCACATAGCACTAAATGGTTAAAATAAAATTTACTCTCAACAATCGTAACTCTTAAGTTTAGTAGCACAAATCTCAACATAATCTATGAAGATTGCATGTGATAAAAATACAATGAAATTATAATTTAAATGTATATAAGTATATAAAATAATAAAATATTATAGTGCCTTTATACAACGAAACTTTATACAATCTAAAACATTTTGTAATTTGCTGTTGCCTGTTGGCTTGTGTACCAATATTTATCATTTATAAATGTAATGCTCAAAATTATTTTATACGTATTAAATAGATATTGTTAAAAAAAGATTCTCACTAAAAGTAGTAAACATTTTTTAAAAGTAGATATTTTTTAACGCTGTTTTTCAGTTATTTAGTTTTATTTTTGTGTTTTATTTTTTTGTTTTTATTTTTGTTGCATTCCATTTGTCCTTCTATCACCTTCCATCGGTTTCCTACGCTCGCGCTTGTACCTATAGGGATGTCTAACCGAAGAAGCTAAACAAGCTTACAATGGTCTTATCGAAAAACCAACGACCGCGATGGATGGTGGCGTTACCAACTCGTTGAGGATACTGAAAAAAACCACAACCCCGGTGGCTAAACCAAAGTTCAGACTAAACAAGAACGACAACGGGTAAATATAATCAGTTTGTTATAGTAAAATAATTTTGTCAGCTGTATAAATGTGTGCAGATACATAAATAGGATTCGGATGCAGAACGAGATCCTCAATCAGGTTCCTAATTTTTTTTATATAAAAGCTTATCTACCATAACTCATAAACATGAAAATAAATACACGCATATAAACGTAACCAGATTTTTTCAGCAGGTGTTACTAAAGTTTTACTTATTCTAAAATAGTTTCGAAAAATAATTTTTATTAAATCATGCTGCTGTTTGACACGTGCCGTTATGGTAAATATACAGCAAGTTTTATTATGTTTCTGTCAGGAACTTTTACAGAAGCCAATGTTGAGAAGGAGGTGGTGAAACCCCAAAATTTTATCTGTATACCGTTTATATATTGGACTGAATATATTATAAAACAACTAGATTTTACCAATATTTTTATACATGCTTCGAACTATAGTTTAAAAACGGTGTTCTTTGAAAGTTATTGTTACTAATCTATAGTAGGTACATATATATATAGATTCTATACTAATCAACTGTATACAAACGGCTACACTGATACAAGGATGAAGATCCTATGTAGGAGTGAAGAGATATTATTATCTATATATAGTATAATCTTCTAGAAGTAGGAAATATAGTGTTTGAGTATATACGGTGTATTTCATGTGTTACACTTATGTAGGTATAGGTAATAAATCGGTATTGAATTTAGATACCTATATATAATATTTCATGCGAACTTTATTCTTTACTTTATTTCAACGGACTATGTAAGCCTTCACGTCTAGAAAATGTTTATTATTATTAACTAAAATTGAACTGTTTATGTTCACTATTAGCATTGATTATAGATAGTATAATATATATTAATATATTATTATATATAGTATTATACAATGTTGATCAATGCTATTAGTCATTTTTATTTATCAATGGAAATGTATTTTATATGATTGTGTTTTACAGATCTTTACAGTCTAGCGGTTTCATATCATCCGAAGACGTCGAAAACGATTCGAGTGAGTCTCAATATTTCTACGCTGCAACAATTTCAAATCATTTTTGTATTTCATACGATATTGATTTTAATTTACAGACTGTAACATCATACCGTTACCACCCAAAGACCCAAGGGCCGTACAGCAAATGACAGCGTTGAAACCAAGACACCAGAGGAAGTATCCGTTGGTCATGCCAAACACTAGCGGTGGTGGTTCGTCGTCCCAAGTGGCCATGACGGTGGTTTCAGATTTGGAAAATAAAAACGACATTGTAGAAAAGAATCATTTCCAAGATCAGATGTAAGTGTGAACAGCCCTTTTATAATTATCGAAATATAGACGAATAAATTTAAATTATTATAATCAGGATACTGCTGATAAGTTTTCACCATCTAACGAAATTGATTTTTCATTTAGACAAAATAAATATTATATTATTTAAGATCCCGTTGTTTATCAGTATAAAGGTCGCCACACACTGCAGTAGTGGCGGTAAATTGCAGCAGAACATAATTTACCTCCATCACGGCGGTACCGCCAAGACAATAGAATTTTACCGCCACTGCCGCAGTGTGTGACGACCTTTATACTGTTATATTTGATATAGTATGTACTATGTGTATATGCATATGTATATGTATATATTTTTATATGTGTATATGTGAACATGACCGTTAAAGCATAAATAAACAAAATCTGTCTCTAGGGACGTCGTTCAACATTTGACTACAAAAGGTGTAACCGGGTTAATAATAATTTTTAATTTTTTCAATTTTATTTTCATTATCATTATTTTATTATTTTATAGATAGGTAACTTCAGTGATAATTTCATTAAATTTTTTTCGTATTTTAATGTGTCTTTATCAAATTTATAAATAACTAGACCTTACTTCTATCGTTTAAGGAAATTATTTATTCGTTAAGAAAATGTATTTATACTTTGTATAATTTTAACGAGTCCGTACCCAATAAACTAGTTTTCCCACAAACTGCTCGCTTACCATGCATTTCAAAGGAAATTTAATATTATTAAAAATAATAATCGCATCAATATATGTAGAATTATTTTAAATTTGAGCTATCTTAACGCAATCTGTCACTTTTAGTATGATTCTTATATAAGTGAATTGTCAGCATTAATAATTATAGGCGCGGTAGCGGCTACCGTGTCGTCTCAAACGAATATTTTATATTATTAATTTTACCTACTACTTTAATTCTTAGACCTGGTTCAATTTGCAGCGGGAAGCGAAATCGCATAACGTGTCGTGATATATTTGTTATTGTCATCATTTTTTTTGATCGGTTTCTAATTTTTATTTTTAAATTAATAATATTTTTATTAAAAATGAATACAAGTGAAGACTATAGTGGCTATTGTTGTTATGAAACCGAAATTGCTTATTGTGGGATTTAGTTAGCTATATTGACAATTGTGACCAGGTTTATTAACAGAGGTTACGTGCAAGCAAAATGCCATTTAAATATTTATATCTATGTCCTTCAGTTAGGATTCCAAACTCAATACCTACCACTATACCAAAGTGAACAGAAAAGTTGGAATAAATTGATGGATATTATTTTTGAAATCGTTTGAAAATATAAAGATTTAAACAATATTTAAGTTAACAATACTACATTTATGAAAGTTCTAGGCGGATGAGGTTGAAGTACTAAAATTATAATGGAACATCACTATTTTTTGCATAAAAATATTGGAGTTTTGTGAATGTGGGACCATTGGAAAAGGGGGACGCTGATTTCAAAAGTGGAACAACCTCCCCATAATAGCGTCTGCTCGTGGGCAACCCATTTTTCCCATGCTATTATACTTGGTGATTCATTTAATCTAAAACATTCAATATATTGAAAAATATTGACTTTTTCAAAACAAATTTTTTACATGGTTTCAAGTCATTACAAAACAACATTTTTTCATATTTTTTATTCTTAAATTTTTTTAATTTTTTTACTTTTTTGATTGACAACATGGTTTTAATTTAATATATCAAAGCAAAATATTTTTTCAATTATCTCGATACATAGAAATCAAATTTTGGACGAGAAGTTTATGAGTTATAAATATTTATAGTATAGATAAGCGAAGTGGAATGGTACGCGGTTACTCCGCAAAATATTGGTTCACAACTCCGCTCATCTAAACTTTAAATACTTATTACTCATAATTTATAAGTTATATTTAAATCGGCCGAACTATTATATCGCAACGAGACTCCATTTCCCAGGCGGCTAGGCCTTGATAAATATACAAGGAAACTTAGCATCGGCAAGAGAGAGACGTTACACACAATTTTCATGCTTTCATTTAGATCAGTGTATTATTTAATCTAGTTATATTGATTTTCACGTGGTTTTCTAATTTGTTTATAGTACCACTGAAGTAAGTTTCGACGAGAGAATCGCCTTAGAGTTAGATGCCTTGGATCATTTGGGCACCGTCGAATCACCAGTGGCCGAACGGCAAATGCACACCTTTCCGATGCTGCTTGAGCCCAGCTGCGACGAAGAGGAAAACTGTGAGCAGCCAAAAACGTTTGACAGAGGTACTGATGTCTTGGATCGACCGGAACATGGCCGGGGTCTGGACTGCGATGAAGTCAGAATAATGATCAAAGTTCTCGGGACCAAAGTATGTATTTATTTCATTCATAATAATAATGATATTGTATTGATTTCCGCGATATTTTTTTTTTTTACTAATTGCAGGTGTCTGGTGAACAGTGTTTGGACAAGTTAAGAGCTACTGGTTGGGATGTGCACCATGCGATAAAGTTGGCCAAATTAGAAGCAGCTCTGGAGGCAGGGGGCCATGTCAATATCAAGCACAGCGTGTGCTTAAACGCTTTAGAAAGTACCAATTGGGATATAGTTAAAGCGGCGAGTGGTATTATCGATAGCATGGTAGCAACAATCAATAAAAGGGGTATTTTAGTGTAAGTTCAGCAATAATCATACTATGTGCCAAACTACTTATCCTAACGCAATATTTAAAATATATGTCGAATATTTTTTTTTCTAGAAACGTATTCATAAATTAAGTATTTTTATTTAACATGGGATATAAAAAACTTGCCAATTAAGTATATTGTAAGATTTCTTTTATTCTTCGACCAATCATTTTTTTTAATTTTTATTGTTTTTTTATTTTATTTTATTATTACCCTGTATAAGTTCCTGTTCCTACTTGAATCTTACTTTATGTGAATGAAAATCAAATTATAAAATAAGATTAAACCTTTATTATTATTATTATTAATATCAAAATACATGTTATAAAAGAAATATATATATTTAAATAAGTATAAATATAAGTGCTATTTTTAATCGCTTATTTTACACAAAAAGTAATTTAATAATAAACTTTTGTATTACTTTACATTTTTTTACTTTAAATATATTACATATATATTTGTATGCTCATAGTTAATTTATCATGTGCAAAACAAAATTTAAACAACTATAAGGTTGTCTAGAATGTTTTTTGATATTTATTTCCAATCTGTTAATATAATTGGATAGACATTTGTTTCTTATTGCTTGTCACGTGTAACCACAAATCCCTTGATGAATGGTAAGCCGATTCCGACTTTTTCCTGATATAAAATGTAGTCTTCTCCAAAGAAATTTAAGAGCGTAATTTCCTCATAGTAGATTCGATCCTTGAAAAATTTCCAGCTAGCCAGCGCATATGCCACTATGCACACAGGATTGATCATGATGATCTAAATGTGTAATAAAACCGTGTAGTCTACTAGTCTATGTGTTTTGTTATCAATAATTTGTATACATTACCTGTGTGCCTATAGACCAGTAAAACCATCCAACATAACTAGGATGCCTGAACCACGAGTACACGCCGTGTGTGACCAGTGTGTGTGTCTGCGTTTTTTCTTGCTGCACTAAATGCGTGAAATTATCTCTAGCAGTCCATATGGCACCTTTCCTCAAAGCCTCACCAATAACACATAACACAAGACCAAAATAACTGATTTCATGAATAGTTTTCATATCTGAAAAAATGAGAAGAATCTAATTATCGTTATGTGCATAGATTTATAATATAATATACAATATTATAATTAAATTTGGTTTTTACAAAATTTTACATTGTGCATAAAATAGCCTATATCAAATTGGCAATATTTTAGACTGAACTATTTAATTTTTTTTGTTGGAAATAATTATTTATAAATAATATTATTGTATTCCTAATATGGATAGCTAAAAAAAATCATTAAAAAATTTCCTTACTCTTAAATTTATTAAACACATAAATGGTGAAGACAATCTAATGTCAATTAAGGCTTCATTACCACATAAGAAGTAATGCCACAATAAATATTCTATCCAACTGGTTGCAGCAGCTACACCGTACGCGACACTGTGATTCAACATGAACGATGAAGATGTAAGAGTTTTAGGATTACACACTGCTATGCTGAGGAATTCTGAGTAATGAAATATGGCCATCACACATATGTACCTGTATGTAAAATAATTTAAATAAACTTGGTTATATTTTAAATGAAGCATAAAATATTTTAATTTATTTATAAACTACACAGCATTTAAAAACAAATGTAAGTTTCTACATATTTTTGTAATGAGTAATAAGTAATAACTAAACTGTAATGATTATGTAGATTATAAGAGTTTTCATTATAAAATAGTTGGTTCATAATAATTAAAAACATTTGTACAAAATACTTTTTCATCTACCATACTATACTCTGACCAACGAGAGAATGTAACTCTCTCTCGCATCTAAAAGAACGTATTCCTCCATATTGAGGTTTAAATTCTCCTACCATGCGTCACCGGTATGTGAATGCAATAGACGAGTTTAAGTTGCCATCTAGTTATGTTATTTTGCCAGACAGAGTATAGTATGGCAGATAAAAAAAATCATATATCTGTTATTATATTCATATCAAACCTTCAAGATTATAATAATAAGTCAATTTACTCTAAAAATTAAAGCTAACAACATAAGATTGGTTAATGTAAATTGTCTATGTTGTATGTTTGTAACACATGGGGGTGTTCCAATATTAGATACATCAACTTAACTTACAAAAAGAGTTATTCTGTATTTTAATTATTATATACAAAACTAGTGTCAAGTAGAATATCTAATTAAATTTATGATGAGTAAACAATAACATTTTTAATCAATGATCCTCACAGTTCAATTAAATTTTTTCTGTCTCAGCATTAAACAATAACCAATTTGTCATAGTAAATTACATTGCTATTTCAAATATATTGTTGGAGAACTACATTATATCAAAATAATTACAATTACTGTTTGTTGCATTCATAATTAACAGGTATATTTGAGTTTTTAAATCAACATTAATTACCATCCAAAAGGCTTCCAGGAGACCGGCGCTTGGATCGAAATCAGTAATCCTGCAGCCAAGGCCAAACCCAAGAACAAGGCCTGGGCACATACCTGAATGATTAGCAGACATGATAGAATAGACTTAATTATACACTGTTGAAGACACAGTAATCCATATGGCAATCACAATACTCACTTTATACGTGGTTCCTCGGTTGAAGACACGTACCAAGACATTAGAGATAGCCGTGTAGATGATAAACAAGTGCAACGGGTTCACAACAGCATGGTCCACATAGGTGTCCAGAAAGGAGCTTTTCCGAAGCAACCACCACACAAATAAGATGGCCAAGCCCAGTAGAAAACCGTAAACACTTACGATACCATTTTTCGAAATCATTTTCCAAATATATAGTCAAAAGGTGGTTGTGAGTCTACGGACTATGGCTTTGAGCGTTTCATTTTATCATTCATTTAGTCACGACTCACGGATGGGGTAGTATGTTATAGTCAGCACTCAGAAACATTATTTGAGATGATTGATATCTTCATCGATGCTTATTTGATGGTGAACACTAATCACTGGTCGTCAATCATCAAATTATATAGACTCACGAACAGCAATCGCGTGTCCGTTTCAAATCGCACCGATTAGCGTTTCCGGAACATTAAGCATGTCGGCATTTACATTTAATCTATTCTAGAGTATTTACATCACGATTATAGATAAGATTATATCTTATCTATTTAAAGTTTTAAAATATTGGTATTTGATATTAATAATTATTATCAAAATTCAATTTCAATGTTTGCATCAAACTAATTGTGACGAACTGATCGGCGATCACAGGCTGTTGGCTGTTGCGATTTGCGGCAGAACCGACTTCACATCGAAGTATTGAACCATCACAGGTCTACGGACTTTATAATAATGTATTTATTATTTTGTATTCTATATTTCTATGATTCATACCTATTGTCACAGAACAATACTTTGTTAGGCCATAAGTCTCCACTTTTTGGTTTTACAATTTTACACTTTAACCGTAGACTGTGATTCCAATGTCAAGGATTGACAAACATTACTTCAGTTGATAATTGTTGTGTCATGAGTGGTGTTTTTTAATATGAAATCAGCAGAAGCTATCAATAAGTTAAAAAACGTTTAGTTGCAATTATTGATGATTAAAGACTAATGATTGGGGTTTCAAATTATTCCATAAATGTATGTAATAATATTTATATTTATTATAATTTTATAATTCTAGTATTTGAATTATACATCTGACACATATATAGATTCTAAATCAGGAATTGGTCAGGTTTTCTGTGATATACAATTCAATTCTAACATAATATAGAATTATTTACATAATTAATATAAGTATAACTAAAGAAAAATGCTGTCTATAATTAGTATAAACTCTATTGTTGTTGTTGAGGGAACAAAAATTAGTTAACTAGTTAATTAGTTAAATTTATTTCTAGAAATTCAAGATGTTTGTCAACAAAGAGCATTCTTTAATTGTAAACCCAGAAACCAAACTAAATATTAAGAAATGTAAAAATGATGAAGATTCTGATTGGACTGAAACTCCAGATAATAAAGCTGAAGAAAAAACGATTGTTAAGACTGAGTAAATATTATTTGTTAAAAATAATTTTTTTCTACCTAATTGATTTTTTAACAATAACATACTGAGTAAATTTGTGTAATTAACATAAAATATTGTTGTCAAGTTTATTATTTATCAGTTAATTATAATATGAAAATATATTGATAGAAGGAAACAAAATTCTTTAGCAATATTCTGTATTCAAAATAAGAACAGACTAGGTGGTGGACGAAAACACATTGTTATCCATACATCCATTCTCACTACAGCTGCCTCGATCGTAAACGATAATTATCGACTAATTAACGAATTCGCCACCATGTGGTCTGGCAGTACCAAGCTCAGTTGTGATGTGCAAAGGTGGTCTGTTCTTATTCTGAATAAAGTATACTTTTATATTTCTGTATTATGTATAAATAATTTGATTACCTATACTTTTTCTTAGAAAACGTTGGTAACTCATTTAAAGTAGGTATATTTTATTATTAAATATTTATTATTAATTATCTATGTGTAAATCATATTTTTCCAACTGTAATTTTTTAAAATTATTTTTATTTTTAAATCTTTTCATAAATTAAATATATAAAATATTGTTTTTTTTATTTTTAGAACAGAACCAGTAGTTGAAGAAAGACCAATTTTTGTGTGCAAAAACTGTAATCTGACTGAGCAATATGATTGTTTTAACAACCACGTATCATTTAATCGCAAAGTGGGAACAAAAGTTGATTATTATTTAGCTAGAGATCCATTTTCTCCACGCAGCAAAAAACAATTCTTAATCTTAGGATCAGTATGTTCTATGTGTGATAAAGATGTTTGCATAAAACCTGAATGCAGCATATTTTATTCAAAGTTTTTCTGCTCTGTTTGTGCAAGAAAATATATTTCAAATTTTCCTACAAGTATTCAAGAAAAAATCAAAACTACAAAAATAATTTAGAAAATTAAACATTTATGAATCAAACAATACATTAAATTTATACATTTTTGAAAATGGTTTAAGTTTTGTATTGTATATTGTCGTTATAAATTTGAACACGGGTAAAAAAGGTAATAAGATTCAACTTTGTTTACTGAAACCTTTTAAACAGAATTATTGTGAATTATTTTTATTTTTTGATACCACAAAAGATTAAATATTTCAATGTGAATTGATTTTTGCCATTTTTTTTTTTTTAGTACCTACTTATAAGAAAAAAAAAGAAGATATAATTATATATTTTGTTGTAGTTATGCTAATATCACACCTGCATCAAAATTGTAGGTCGAACATATGCCTATGCGGAAATATGTACTTAACCCTACCTACTACTACCTATATTCACTTAAATATGGTCAGTCTAATATTTATATAGTTATATTATTATGGAATTAATATATTTATCCCCCTAATAATTTGGTTTCAAAACACTGGTCCTTCTTGCTAAGAGTAATATCAATAATATTAATGAATATAATGATATGTTTTGTGGTGATCGCATTGTAAAATGAATGTCTAAAACTAAACTAAAGTTGTAACTGTGGAAGTCACTAGCTATAAGTATAGTGGCAACTATATGGTCCCGAATGACTGACGATAAATAGGTAATCAGAAGTGAAATGACAGCCATTATGGTAATTGGTAAATTAATGGTTGAATATCGTTGATGATTCATGAAAGTACGCGAAAAACGGGACGTTGTGTACCCAAAAGCCTATACAAAACGCCGTGAATCGCGAACATTATTTTATTTCGTGATCCAACTCTTCATTTTGATAAGCTTCGATGTAAAAGGGATACTATATCTCACGAGTCCAACCCACCACATAAAAAATAAAACAAAATTAAATAAAAACTTGGATTTACCTATCACATGGCGATACTTAAAATTAATTTTGGTCGCACTGGAACGAGTTACGTGGTAAAAAATCATGGGTTTGTGTGGTAGTGAATAATTAATGCCTAAACGCCCGCCTGAACAATAACTAAATGTTTAATGGATAATTGGCGAGCTAATTGCCCTCATTAATCTTCTAAATAATACGATTGGTTCATCAAGTTCTAGCGATTCAATATTGTTTATGCAAACGGCACGAGCATCTGGCCATTTAAGTATATTTAAGCCGGGGATCTGACCAATGTGGGCCATGTACTGTAGAACTATGCGTGTGCGATAGACGAGAAATTAAAACATGTCATCGATGGAAGTGCAACTGCGTCTAGTGCAAGCTGATTTTGTGCGGGCCAGTGAAAATTTAATTTGTAAATAATCTTTTCGGTGGGTACATTGTACTTGGCCACCTAGGTTTCAATATTGAACAGTTGTACTAGGTGGCAGGTACAAATAGATTCACAGAATAAACGAAATCATATTTGTCATGTATTTTATTTCATTATTTGTTCGGGAATCCTGCGGTATATTCGCTATTTCGGTCACCGGACCAAATCGAAGTAACCAAACGATCGATAAAAAAAAAAATAAGAACCAATCAGTGTAGCCGATTAAACGCTGCAAACGCGTCCACCGTTATCACATACATTTACATATGGCTGCCGGCTTTCGTGATAACGCGTGACGGAAACGTCGACCGCGTAAGGTTTTCTGTATTTACTGTTTACCATTTGAGTCATAAGCCTTATAACTTATAACGATAAATCTATATTCTGTGATTTATTTTTCAATAATTACTCAGTTTATCGTAGATTACAGTTTTGGATGACAGGCTATACACTGTTCGATTAGTTGACTGTTCTGTTTGTCATACGCTTTAGATACTTTAGAATCAAATTATATTCGATTGTTATATATTTGCACATATTTTGGTGATTCAAAATACTTAACGATTTAAAAACTATCAAAACACTATCCTATTAAAGGTATACATTTTTTTTCCTTTATATACTTTGATTACATTACTTTAGTGAAGTGCCTATAAGTTATCTAGTTATCTGAACAATATGTTTTTCCACCTAAGTAGTAAATTTAGTTGGTTTATCAAAAGTTAATATATCACATATATTTATTATTTTAAGGACTACTTTTTAAAAATAATACTCTTGTTCACTAAAGATGTAATTGTTTCTTTTCATTGAAAAAATAATTTTGAATCTTGAAAACACTCGCTAACAAAAATTATTTAATTTGTTTTTTACTTAGACATGTATGTGCAAGTATCAGCAAGTGAAAACAGTGATCCCATTGACATGCCTACAGAAGGTGATGACAGCCTTCTTTTATCTACTTTAGAAGCACAATATCCTGGAATAATTGGTTTGAAGTATCGTGTTAACAATAGGTTGCGCATAGTACGTCTTAATGAAGGCAAATTGTACCCTCCCGAAGATGGCTGGTTAGATCGTATGTATATGTGTAATTTTCGAAATACACCCGCAGAAAAACGTAAGCACAGTGAAGTTGATGATTGTAATAAGGCAGAAGATGATAACAGTGTTTCTGATATGGATTTGGTTGTACTGGGTTTACCATGGAAGGTAACTGAAGAAGATTTGAAAAAATATTTCACCAAATTTGGTCAAGTAGAATATACTCAAATTAAAACTGATCTTAATGGTAAATCAAAAGGGTATGGATTTGTCAGGTTTAAGCATAAGAAATCTCAAGTTCGTGTTATGCTAGAACGACACAACATTGAAGGTCGATGGTGTGATGTACGTATACCAAATAGTAAGGACAAACATGTAAATAAAGTTCCGCGTAAGGTATTTATAGGTCAAGTGTCTGAAGATGTGGATGAAGATGCATTAAAAAGATATTTTATCAAATTTGGAGAAATATCAGATTTATTTTTACCTAGACCACATAGAGGTTTTGCATTTGTGACATTTACTGACCCATTATCAGCTCAAAAAGTTATTGGCAAAGATCATAAAGTTGGCGATTGCAGTGTAGTGTGTACAGAAGCTATACCAAAAAAAGAAATGGCTCCCAAATGGAATGATTACGATAGTAGAGACAGAGTTAAGGATAGGAGAAGAGAACGATCACCTAATCAGCCACAAGCCTGGGTCCAAGATAACATTTGGGACTATGATCAGGAATACTATGACCGGCTATATAGCCGAGGAAATGGGCATCAATCCGTCAATAATAGTTATACAAATGATAAGAATATAAGTTCAGACATGGTAGCTGCAGTAAACAAAGCAGTAATGGGAGTGATTGGAAATTTGAAAGGACAGGGTAATCAAGGTGATAAATTACCAGGAGCAGATGATTGGTGGATGAGGAGATGAATATGTGATTGAAGTCAAATATTATTTTTGACATACCTTTATAAATAAACCTCTATCAAACTAGTATTGATACCATAGAATTGATTTTGACTACCCTAAAATAATGGCGAAAATATCGATAAATACAGCTATTCAATTATTAATAAATTTAAAGTTAATATACAAGTCATTGTCTATCATTTATAAGTTCCTCTATAATATTTTTACTGTAGGTACAAAACAAACTGTATACAAAGAAATTTCTATGTTTTATAAATAATCTGTGCATCCATTTATATTACTGACAATTATTAAACATCTGTATCACATTTTTTTTTTTTAAATCTCTCAACTGATATTTAATGTAAACATTACATCACAAATTATTCTCATTTAATTTTGTAAGAAAAAAATTGTTATATTACGCTTGATGTTGTAATTTTTTTTTTTAATGGATTTTATTCAATTGTCGGTATGCAAAAATGAAACAATCATTTTTTTCAGATTTTTACAAAATTTTGGTTAAAAAAAAATTTAATATTAAATTACACATTTTTTGAATATTTTTTCTTATGAATGTAGATAGATTTACATTATTATAGAATTTGTGTTATTTAGCATTTATGAAATATTTATTTTCCTGTGTCTTTTAATTAAATTATATTTTCATAAATACCACAATAAAGTAACATACACAATGTTTTTGAATTTAAGAGTTAAGTATGTGTATGATTCACATTGACACTTATAATAAATATAAATCTTTTATTATGTGATATTTTTTTAAAAAAATATTCTTTATCAATTTTCATAAAATATGAGTATATGGTCAAAATATCTTAATTTATAAGTTAGAAAAACGTTTTTATAAATAAACAAGTATTTAATAATTATTAATTAATAATAATTCAATTACATAGATTAGTAATTAATAGAATAAAACTGATTCAATATACTGTATTACAAATTAGATGAGCTTTGTGAGTTTTAATAATAATATATTGTTTTTTATTATTAGCTTTCAACAAAAATTTTATATAGCTCAATAATTATATTATTATATTATTATTAATTTAAGTTTATTAAGAGTATATTTGGACCTAGGTTCAAAATATGTACTTATTTATATCTCGGTTGGCAATCTCCGACCTGCTACTGCACTCAATGCAGCTGGTAAACTATTATTTTAGTTTGTAAAATAAATAAACATGATATAAATTTATATTGAATGTATACCTTTATTACCGTTGCACATTTAAATTTTTGGCCCACCATTTAGTTTGTCCATCCCTGATATATGTAGCACCCATGTGATAATTAAAACAAATGTTTTGGTTATTTAACTGAAATTTTTATGGCTACACACAATATATTATGTCCATTACATTAATCATTTATTAAAACATAATATGTCAACGATTGTAACAAGAGCATGTTTTTGGAACACATATACTCAACACAGTTATGAGTCATTTAAATAAAACCTACAGTTATGAAATAAGCATTTTATGTATTTTTATGAAACGCATTTAAAAAAAAAAAGAAATATATATTTTGATTAGATGATACAAATTTTTGAACAATAATTAATTCAGTTTATTTAATGCGCTGTGCGCATACCAAACTTAAAATAAACTTAAATAATAGCATTTAAGAAATTCTGTTGAAATTATTTTAAAAATATAATCAATGCAAACACTCAATTTACACTACAAACAACACTAGGTTAAAAATTCAATAACTTTTATTTAGTTCAGACAATTTGGCCTAAATGTCAGCAGTTTCATTCAATATACAATAACAAATTGGTGAATCTATTAGGAATAAATTATTATATACTGATAAAACTTATTTTTTATTTTAAACAGTTCATACAGTGTATAATTATGTATACCATTATAATATATATATATTATATAAATAGTAGGTACATATATATAATATAATTTATATAATAAATATATATACAATAATATTATATATTTAAAACATTACTTACTACAACAGAATAGGATGATAATTTAAAATACATGAACAACACTGGCCACTAACAAAAAAAAAAAAAAGGAAAATAATATGTATAAAAAGAAAAACATATAAACCGTACATTTATACAATTTACTTTAGGTATTTCAGTTTTAAAACAAACTGAATAAAAACAGCGAAGGAAGAGATAAATACATTTACGTCGTGCATCGCGGTTATATATGTATGAGGTTTTGTTAGAACAATTTTTATACATATTTATTCCACTAATTAGTACATCATGGTTATGTAAATATTTCTTAATGCTAATAGTATACACATGGTACATTAAAACAATACTTTGGTACTTAATCTCACGGAAATTGTGCACATTCGGTCATTATTATATCCTTCACGTCTAGGGGAACTATTACAAAAAACTAATTTAAATACATTTTTTTTTAAATAAATTTATACATACAACAAACGTTATCAAAAACGTATTAAAAAACAAAAAGGTTCGAACGATTCAAGTTGATAAATTAATGAATAAGTTAAATGGTAATTTTTCCCATGAAGTTATTAACAATTATTTTTAACTCAACAACAATCAGAAAAAACAATTGTTTCAAAAATTATTTTTGAACTCAAAAATGCCACTTAGAATATGAAAAGGATAAAATAAAATAAAAAAACAAAATGTTGCTTTTTAAAAATGCAATAACTATCCATGCCGCTGAGACAACTTAAAGGAGTGCTAATGCGGCACAGTTAAAACAGTCAATACCACTGGCGCCTCACTTTAATCTTGAGAGGCGGATGGGTAATATCAGGAGGCTCCAAGATCACTACAACTACTGTCTAATCTTCGTTCTGTCGAAATGGTCAATAGTTTATTGAACTCTGTGTCTAATACTTGGCGAGCCTATTAATAAAATTTGAATAAAAATAAAATAATTACAGAATTTTTTTTTTTATTTATCCATTAATAAATTGTCAACATACTTGTGCGTTTTGTGGAGGTATTTGAAGTGCCATAGCAAGAGTGTTAGAATCAAAATTCTTATCAAGCGCAATGATAGCACCATGCACACCAGATTCAATTAAATTGTTAACATATTCCTAAATTTCAAATAGTCAGTTACATACATAGTCGATCAACATTTCGATAAAGTTTTTTTTAGTTACAGTCAATATACAAACCTTCAAACCAATACTAGTAATCCATTTAATTACTCTTTCATTAGACCATACTAAAATGTCTATAGTTTCATGTTCAGCAATCCGGCGTCTTTCTTCTAGTTGACTTCGATCAAAATTCACCCGTTTTAAGCATGTTATACCAAACTGTAAGCTCGTTCTAAATAACAGTATAAAATTAATTAAAAATATAATAAACTAATAAAAATATAATTCAAACCTACCGATGGAAACCATCCAGCATTTTTAACTGTGATCTAAAATCACGTTTTGTTAGATGATCAAGCATTCTAGCGTCTACAAGGCATTCCATAAATGTAGATCGATATTGTGGCAATCCTAAAGATGGTAACCAATAATTTCCAACCCATTCATGATTCATATCACCAAAAGCTAATGTTGAACGAAGAGATTTTGCCGGGGCTGATGGACTTGTCAAAGACACCATTTCCTGAATGGCTAATCTAAGCTTTAGTCGGTGCAATGGATTGCTTATTCCAATCTCTCTTTGTATTTCAGTATCCGATAAAGCACTCATTATAGCTCCAGACTTAACATTAGCTCTGCAAGCTGCCACATACCAAGCTGGCATTCCAACCCATAATTCTAACCAAGCCACAATAGTTGGTCCATTCCATAAAGCAAATGGAGTTCCAGCCTTCATTGCTTCTTCGAGTAATTCATGCCTAAAAATAGATATATTAGATGTGATAACTATTTAATAGATAATTAATTTAAGAATATTTACTTTTTCTTTTTTCTTCTGTCAAAATCACCTTTCTGCCCTAAACTTGCGCTACATAAACTAGAAGTATCATCTCCAGCATAGGAACTAGCCAGTGACATATCAGAAGAAGACATGTGACTTAACATACCACTCATTCCCTCTTTGCCCTTTCCTTGCTGTTAAAATATCAATAAAAAAAAAAAAATGATAATATATAAATGTAAAGTTGATTACATTTAGTAAGTACAATACCTTTTCTTTTTTACTAAAGAATCGTCCAAGGGATGATTTTATTCCTTTTTTCTTTTGCGCTGCTGCAGATGCAGATGACGGCAATGTGTGATGATATGGTTGCATTTGAGAGACACTGAAAGCACTTGATATACTTGACAGACTAGTTCCAGTTTGACCCATCATTGTTGGCCCATGATGCAAAGAATCTTGACTGCTGTGACGAGAGGACAACGGTGATGGAGGCGTAGAAAACCCACTGGCACCCCTATATTACAAACCCAAACCAACGGCTACTACAAACAACTAAAAAGCACTAAGGAGGACATATACAGCTTACATTTAATAATTTTGTTGTATATACAAGGAAATTATTTATCTATTCAATATGAACATCGCAGTAAATGATTGTACCTCATTTAAAACAGGACCATTAATAATTCATTAGAATCGTGATAAAAAGATTTATTTTCAAAACATAAATACTGTGATTTTTTTTGGCTTGCGTGCCTGTACATTAAACTAACTTAACTAACTTTTTATAAAATATGGGTTGTAAATATATGTACAATATATGATATATATGAAATAATATGCCTGTACTACATAGTTTTTAACCATATATAAATTTTCTAATCAGTAAATAAGTAAATTTAAATTATTGCAGGACATACCTTAATGATGAAGAGTTGTAATTTATCATATTTAATGTTGATGGAACAGTATTGATGCCAGCACGCCTATAGCAAATTAAAAAAAAAATTAGAACTCTTTTTAACTTTAAAAAATTGTTACAAAACTAACCTGCGCAGTTCTTCTTGACTGTGAGCTAAGGCTTGAGCAACTCTCTCTAATCTTATTGAACGTGCTGTTAATGGACTTGCTGCTCCATTATTATCTTGTGTTGATGCAATACCCATGTCATCTTCTTCATTAAGTTGAAGCTACAAATTATAAATATTTGTTGTTATTTAATTAATATAATACAAAGACTAAGCCTTTTATACATGAAGTGTTTGATGTATAATAAAATATTACATGATTAAATTTAAATTAATAAAAGCCCGCAAAACATAAAAAGGAACAGTAGGTAAAGAAAAACGCAGTTATCTTTAAGCATATTAGCAATACAAGCGGACAAACAACTAAATTTTTCCATTCAACAACAGGTTGAGAAATTAACTTATAGTACGCTTACACTTAGCCAAAAAAGATAGGCCAAGCATATTAGCAATTAGGAAATAATTATGAGGCGTAGAGGGAATTTTAAATAAATAACTGGTTAAGTACAAAGACTTCGGCTCAACTCTTCAAGCTGCCTTAAATTGCTAGCATTATAATGGGAATTTCAACAAAAATAAGAACAGTGGAACTTATAGACATACACAGCAAATAAATGGCACACATGAAAAATTAAAATATTTTTATATTTTATTTTAAATAATAATAAACAATAAATATATTATTTTCATAAATAAATGGCACGCTAAAATAAAAATAATTTTTGACATGTAGCATCAAAAAAAAATTGTCACCCACATACTAGGCTAAAAGTTTTTAGACAACCACATAACACATACATATAGAACCTATGTTAATGTTACAACTGGTTTAAAGTCAAATTATTATTTTTGAAATTATACTTAATGGCACAGATGACTAAGTTTATGCATTTTTTTTAACTTTGATAAATTAGGTTAAAAATTAAGTTATAAGACACATATTAAGTTAACAAATACTATCAACTTAACTTAAACTAATAAGTTAGGTGAATTAAAAAAAAAATGGATGGCAAACTTGGATAACTATGGTCCGTGTTTATGTACAATGAGATGCAAGTACAAAGTACTAATTCAGATATAAATAAATAAATTCAATTTAAAATTAACTTAATTAGGAATATTAAAAAATTATAAATTTATTTTAAGTTAATTAAAAAATCAACTGGAAAGTCAAGTTAATAAAATAAATCTTAAATTAACATACATTTTAATTTATCAACTTATTAATGTTTAGTTAACCATATTTTAATATAAACTTAAATTTTGTGTACCATTTAAGAAGTATCCTATAGCAATAATTCTTTTTGCAAATGAGAAACAACCTTTTTCCCTATAAATTATTTATTGAATGACTTTTTTAAAAATGTTTATGTATCAACCTAAATCGAACAAGTAATTTTTAAGTTTTAACTTTGTATACTAAAGATAATAGGTCCATGATAATGGGTTTAGAAAATATATGGGGCTATAATTTGAAAACTTAAGCAATAAATATTATCAATATTTTATAATTTGTAAAAATGTCTTAGTATAATAAATACTAGAAATACTAAATAAATAAATACCTTTAAGCTTTTGGGTCATTCTATTCAAAAAATATAACAATAACAAAAAATCTAATTGTAAAACCAACCAATACACTTCTGCATCATTTATATTGTACAAAATTATTTTACTTACAGAATGATATTTATGTAAATACTCTCTCTGAGGAGTAGACCGCCCACTAGCTGGAGGTGACTGCCGATCATAATTACGATTTCTAGATAATAGATTAACATGTTCCATGCTACCAACTCTGGATTCAAGCTCTTCTGCTCGGGCTTCTGTATTTTGCTTTTCAGCTTGAATTAGTCTTATCTCTGTATTGATTGCATCTAATTGTTCTTGTAACATCAAAGCTAATGTTTGAGCATCTGCTGCCGAAGGAGACAGTGGTTCACCTGTATCACAATATATGCCTGCCTCATCATCAAGATCATCATCACCACCGTCCATATCTACATCGCTAGAAGCATCAAATGCTTGCTGTACATTAGCTAAGACGTGGGCTTGTTGTAATTTTTCCCATTCCTATAAAAAAAGGTAATAATTAAAATATCTATATTGAATAACTTAAAATATTCTACTGAGAGTACAAAATTGAATACAGTGAAACCTCCCATAACAAACGTCTCCTAAATAGTGGGCATTGTTTTGAAATCAAACTACAAAGATTCTACAAACTGAACTTAATCTAACCTAATATACTGATTATTCGGTATTTAGAGGTTTCACTGTATTAAATATATTAATATGATTAGTTAACAGTTTGATCTTTTTTTACTATTGTCATAAACAAAATAATAAAAATATGCATTTAAGTACTTTTGCATGGTTTGATTCCATTGGAGACATTCTGGATTTCATTGATCGACGTGATAGTGAATGAGTATCAAAGTTTGAATGTTGACTAGAACTTTGAACAAAACTCCCTTGATCGGGACCACCAGGAGACAAACTTCTACATATTTTGTTCATTAATAAATTTAACTAAAAAAAATGTAATTATATACTAACCTTGTTAATGCATCAGTCTGTTGAATATTAAAAGCAATCTCTTGTTGAAGCATTTGCCTTTTAATGTTATCGATTTCCATACGTGCCTTTCCAAGTTCTTTTAACAATTCAGTCTAAAATTGTATTAAATTATTTAAAACTTATGTTTGTACAATAATATTATATTTGACAAATCAACCTTTTCTGTTTGAATTTCTTCAACTAGTTTATGACACTTTTCTAGTTCTTGTGTCAGCATGTTTTTCTCTTCTAAAGCATGCATGCGCTCCTTCAAATGTACTTGAAGACGTTCATTAGATTCTAAAACATTTATATAAACATACAATTAAAAAATAATAAATTAAAATTAATGTATATAATAACCTGATAATAATTTGTCAACAGTAGCTGAAAGTCTAGTATTATGTTCTTCATTCATTTTTAGTCTTTGATTGACTCTCATTACTTCAGCATTTTTCTCTTCTACCTGTGATTCTAACCTTTGAATACGGTCTTCAGCTGTACCATGTCTTTCTTGAGCCTAAAATAATTTAGTACTAATTTTATTTATTTATTTCAATATGTTTTATGTAATGTATATAGCGAGCATAATATTAAAAATGAATAATAAATATTCATACATTCTAATAATTTAATTTTTTACAATCAAAATTATCTAAAAATAAATATATATATATATTTTAAATTTAGGGAAAATTTTAAAAATTTAGAATTAAATGAAACTGAAATAATTTTTACTTTTTAAATTTGAACTAAACTTAAAAATTAATTTTAATTATTTATTTACTCTATACTCTATAACATATTAATATTTCGTGTATATAATTTTTAAAGTGTTTAAAGAAGTAATCAAATGGCATTTCAAATGCTTTTAACTCATTCATGTATTTTAAATTTATTGAAAACGAAAATCTGTCAATAACAAAAAAATATTATATTCTGTTTGTCAAAACAATATGAGTGGTCGCAGCAAAGTAAAAAGCGTTTTGATTTGTGAGCAATTGCATTGTCTCGGCAATCAGAGTATAGAAGAATAAGCATTTGTTTGTTTGAACAAAATGAAATGTATAAATGATTTACAGACAATCTGATTTGAACATTCAAGATTATTCAATGTTGAAAAGATAACTTAATATAGAAAATTACAGTCAAAAGCTTTTAAATACTAACATATATTTTTTAGTAATTAAATTTCAGATTGCATTCAAACATTGGTTCTTTTATTCAAACAAAAGTATTGTATTCTATATTATACTGAAACTATAAATGAATTAAAATTAAATTTTTAATTAGCATAATATTTGATATTTGTTGAAACAGCAATGTAGTTTGGTGCATGTGAACAGGTAGTATAATTCTACTTTTAAATAATACAGTAAAACCTACTTAAAACAAAATCACTTAGTACCAGCAGGTTTTTACATTATAAAGAAGTTTTGTTACAGGGAAATTCAAATATACAGGTTATAAGTTATATGGGAACTTTTTTATTTCCATTAAAGGAAGATTACAGGCTTATAGTGGGTTCATTATAATAAGGTTTTACTGTATTATAACCTGAAGCTGTGAATACAAATATAGGTTTCCATCTGAATAATAGAAAAATAAAATTTTTTAATAACTAAGTTCTTACCAAATAAAAGTCATACAATTATTATATTTTAAAATATTTACATACTATATCTAAAAAATCACCCTACTTATACATAAATATATATTCAAAGGGTGTTTTCCTTTGTTACAGTATGTAAATAAATGATAAAACACAATAGATCACCCTATATATAGACACTCTAGTTTATATTTTAAAATATCAGAAAATATGCATTAAGTAAAGAATATATTTGATTGTAAAAATAGCAGGAGATCGTGCTTAAAGCATAAATAGAAGAAGTAATAGGGTATTCCAAGACTCAATAAAAATTGAATATTAAAAGTACAATACTATAACTAAAGTCTAAACTAATAAATAATACGAGTTCGACAACAGGTTGGGTGAGAAAAACAAAAAGAATAAAATTGAGAAAAAGTTTGATCTGTTGAACGAATCTCGTACCTGAGCCCTTACCTGGGTAAGGGCTTCCATTCGCTGTTTTAGTTCTTGTTCTATCTCAGGCAGCGTTGCGAATTGTGCCAATTTTTGTTCACATAATTCTAACTTTTCATGAGTTGCACGTGTCTTTTCTTCTTGTAACTGAAAAATATATTTACAATATTTAAAATTAAATACACTATTAAAAACATTACACATACTTTTAACTGAGCTTCCTTATGCCTAAGTTCTTGCTCTAATTTATCATTTAAATCATGCAAAGAAGTAGATTCTCGTTGCAAATTCATATATTTTTTTTCCAAGGAACTTATCCGTTCTTCCTAAAGAATATAAAATGTATGATTAAAATTAAATACTACTATATAGAATAGTTTCAATATACCTGTTCTTCTTTAATTGAAATATTTTCTCTTAGTTCGTGATGTAAATTGTTACTATTTTCTTGAGACTTATGAAGTTCTCGCTGTGTTTTTGAAAGTGAATCCTCTAATTCAGAAACTCGACTAGACAATTCATTCATTTTCCATGTGCCATACTCAGAATTCTAAGTCAAAAAATTATTTGAAAAAAGTTAGTTTTTAAATTTGTACATTGAGCAATAGTTGTTAATTTTTTATTTTGACAAACCTCTTGATCAATACTATTATTAACACAATTGTCCACATGTGCGTTGACTAGTTTTTCATCTTGTGCATACTTAGAAGTTTCATCAATGTGACCATTCAGTGTTCTATTCTGACATGCAAATCAATCACTTTACACAAAATGCTTAAAAATACTCATGCTAGCATCTTATTTAACTCAAACTAATTTACTACAGTAAAAAATATAATACACATCTAATTAACAGTTATCAAACCAAAAAAAAAAAAAAATGTATAAAAAAAAATTGTTCAAATAAAAGTTAACTGACATATACACATTTAACAAGTATGCATTTTGTTCTGTGGTAGGACATATTTATATAGTCACTTTAAAGTGAATAAATAAAAAAAAAACTAGGGAACTAAATATGCTGTATTTTTAGGTTTTGAGTGTACCTCATCAATGAGTGGGTCTCACTGTAATGGACATATTCAATTTCAATTAAATTATGTAAATAAATCATTGAATAGAAAAAACAATTCTGAGTGAACAAGACGAGTTGGTCAGCATTTATTTTTATGGATAGTTTTTGTTATATATATTATTTTTATTTAAATCAGTATAATGAACTAATTTATATTAAAAACACATTGCAAAAAATATATAACTTATAAATCAATATCAACATGCCTTTGAATTAAGTTAAATATATAAAACATTTCAATGTGAAAATGAGGTAACAGTGTCATAAGCTTGTAGTTTTTACTAGATGTCGTGACTCCATGTGTACCCGTGTTTTACCTATGACAAGGTTAAAGCCAGTGTAATAAAAATAACCGTGAATTTAAATATTCAGATATTTAAATAAAATTGTATATTATATTATTATAAATATTTATATTTCAAGTATATCTGAATTAATATATAATATACACCACGAGGGTAATGATAATTAAATATACAGGCTTTAATATATTTTTTGCCCTCATACCCATTCAAAACCACAACCTCTTGTTTCTACATGTAGGTCAATGGTGTCATAACATAAGAAATCTATTATAATTTTTGTGGTCTACAACTTGTTGTGCTAACCGCTAACTAAACAAATGTTTATTAAAGTTTACTTTAATAGTTTCATACTTTGTACAAACTATTTATACATATTTTTTGGTACATCTATCACTTAGGATATTAGTCAGCTATATATATATAGTAATAATTATGGTAAATCGCTTATGACAATGTTACCAAAAATAATAATATTAAACTTATATTACTTAGTGATAGTAAAATGTTTCTACGGTATTTTTAACTGTTGTAAAAATGACTTATAAGGAATCTTGTATTCAATTATAAAGTTTTTTGACAGAATAGCAATAATATTATAAAATAAATTAAAAAAACTAAAAATGTCATGTCAATAATTAGTTTAAAACAAGACAAAATATTTATATAAACCATTTGATGAAAATATCCATTTTACTATTATTATTAAATCTGCTTTATTAATTTAATATTAATACTACACTTTCTAAATGTTATAACTGTATTTTATTTAAAATTGACAAATTTAATGAAAAATTTATTTAATAATAGTCACATGATTGTATACAAAAATTATTTTTATAAAAAAAGTGCATACCTATAATCTACAATTTTATACTATAAAAATAAATGTAAAATAATGATTTGTCAACTATTGTTTATTAATTAATAATAAGATGAAAATTACTTTTATAGTAAGCAGTTGAGAGCAAGATCCATCCACATTATCAGAACCTCCATTTTCTTGAATAATAGAATCATCTTCTGTATTACCTCCAGATTTTAACACATCAAGCTATAAAATTTGTAATGCATAAAATAAAATGTTTATGACAGAATAATCAAATTATTAATACCTCTTGCATAGTGCTTTCAAGTTTTTCTTCAAGTTTAGCATTGGCTTCTAGAGCATACCTTAATCTATCCCTTACCTGTTGATAAAAATAAAATATACTAATAAATAATTAACACGTGTATAAACTTAAAACATAATTTAATTAGGATTTAGCCATCACTAAAACTTAATGTAACATAAACATTTTTTTTCATACTTACTTTTTCATCAAGTGCTTTATGATGTTCAAAAAGACTTTTAAGTGCTTTTAGAACTTCTACCTCACTGGAAACACCCGAATAGGCTTGTGGATTTTGATTTGTCTGCCTTTTAATGACAGTTGATCGAATTGACCTTTCATGTCTAGACACTAAACTTTCCAAATGTTCTAATAATAACTAAAATGAAGATAATTAAAATATATACAAGTGTATAAGAACATAAATAATAATAATTATGAAAATAAATACTCTTGTGTTGCTTCTTTCAGCTTTTAATTCGGCAATTTCTTCATCTCTTGCAGCTAGTTGATCACGTGTTTGACTTAGTTCTTTTCTTAATGCAGCAATTTCCTAAATGACAAAATATAAATTATTAATAAATAAGAAAATTATACATTATAACCTTACTCTCAAAATCTCAACCGTAATTTAATACAGGTACACCTACTTGTATTTTTAATTTATAATTAATTTAAAAATAACATTTAAATATAATTATTTTAATGGTACCCATAACTTTAGATTAAATGTATAGTACAAACATTTTAATAAGAACAAATCATAACATTAAGTAGGTAATATCATTGAATATATATATCACATTTAATTATACAACTACATTATATATTACCTACCAAAATGTATCGTTTAACATTAGTAATGATACTTTAACTGTTAATTATTATATAATGATTTTAACAAATTATAACAATTATTTTAAAATATAAAAATAAAATATGTTTACCTGAAGCAAGACTAGGTGTAACATGCAAGAACATGTGTTAACATTGTTATTAATATTTGATATACGATTCGATTTATATTGTAAATTATCACAAGTTTCATGTACTGTAGTTGCAGCATCATTTAATAATGATGAAAATGTATCAGAACATTTTGAACGATATAATACGTTAATATTGTTCATAGTTAATTGTTAAACACAATCATACAGACATTAATTAAATATTATCCGAAAAAATATAGAGTGAAATAGAAATTTCATAATGTACAGAAATCAACTGAGCTCAAAGGCTATACAATTCATACTAAAAGGGAAAACACATACTCAAAAGAAACACCCTATTGACTGTTGAAATGGAAAGTCAAAAAAAAAGGAAAGGGAGATTAATCTCAAGCTAGCATATTATTGCCACTGGCAGTAAAAGCTTATATTTTATTATGGATTCTCCCCCAATAATCACAGAGTAGCATATATTACATACGTTTTATTATATAGTGTTTGAATATCCAGAGGGCTTATTACTCAAATATTCAACACGACTTTCTGGTGATTCATTATACAGCGAAAAAACATTTTTAGATTCCAAGTAAACAGTAATTCAAGACGTGATAAATTCCAAAAATGAATAATAAAATTTACAACACACCAAGCTTATCAAATTTTTGATTGTTTTATTAAAATTAAGAAAACAGTTATCCTATATAATAGTATAATCCATTGATATGTCATTTTCAATAAATATTTATTTAGGAGAAATGTAAGTACATATATATTCTAGATTTTTTCTTAATAATTAATAATATAGTCAATTTATAGTTAAAGACTTGAAAATTTGGTATGATTATTAGATACTATAATTTTAAGTAGCAAGTTTAAATCACGGTACATTACAGTATACTATAATATACCGTAGTCATAATGATCATTTTTATGAATTACATTAATTTTTTTTTTGTTTATTATTGTAAAATGTTATTTCTCAATTGTATCAAATATTATTTCTTGATAATAATTATTATTATTAATTTCCAAATCTCAATTTTATTAAGCTTTCCCTGCATTGAAAATAACTAAAAACTCTTTTAAGTAAGTTTATAAGTTTTAAATAAAATTCAATTTAAAATTTTTTCAATATTTGAATGCAAAACATAAATCAATTAATGCTTTTAATAAACTTGAATTCAATTTCATACAGTGAATTGAATAATAATTCGTTTTAAATTGCAATAGGGTGAATTCCGTTTATAGTAAATTATTCAAATATTGGTAATTAGTAATTTATTAACTGTAATTTAAATAAGAAAAATATATCAAAATTTAAAACAGAATTATACACGATACACGGTACATACGGTGTATCCAGACTCTAGACGACACTATAGTAATCTTTTTTTACTGTTGAGATAGTATACTTTGTACACTTAAAAGTGCTACGGTATAAAGAGAATATTATTATTGTATACAATGTATGATCTACACAGAAATATTATAATAGTTAATCTGGAGATTGTGATTAGTCTACAATTTATTTTATGACGATTGTTTATATATTATAAATAAATCTTTTATTTTTCCGAAGAGACGAAAACATATTATTTATAGATGTTCGTAGTGAATAGCACTTGAATAATGCCCACGAATAAAAATACCAATACAAATATTAAGTAAGAATGGATTTCTGTTGTTATTTTTAAATACTGAACAATACTATTTAAATAATGTAATTTATTTTTATTTACCTGTCCTGCCTTACAGATTAAACGCCTAGCTCTAATTGGCTCTCTTAGATCTCTCAATACCCCTTTTAATCTCCATTCCATTCTTAACATCAATTGATCACTTACCATCAAAATTATTATACATTTTATTTTGGACGCTGGCTTTATTATTTAAAATTTCAATGTTTCTTATCTGACATAATTATCTTATTTATTATTATAACATTATGCTCATTATTTTTAATTAATTACCAATTATTACTTATTATATCACCGTGTCTATATCTATCAATGTCTTAATTGTTGAACTATAATAGTTACACTAAAAGTTCTAATTAAAAAAAAAAAAAAAAAAAAATGTAATAATATATATTGTCTTGGCGTGACGCGTTAGCTGCTATCAGTCGCAAAATAGAGTAAGAGTAAGAGTAAGAATAAGAGTAAGCAAAGCCCGTTACTACATGTTCCCGGATGGGTGACCATCTGGGTTTTGTAGTAGTGAAAACCTTGCCACATATACACACGTGTTAAAAAAAACCTACAGTGCTCACACAGGCTAATGACCTTAGTTGCAAAGCCTTACTCCCCCTCCCAAAAAAAAACATATATATTATGTACACAGAAATATAAAGTTTACTATATAAAAATAATAAAATAAGGATAACAAAACGTGATAATGATGTTATATAAAAGTAAAATTTAAAATCAAAAAATAAAAACTGTCACTGTTTTTATATTTAAGTTCACAGTTCTGAGGGGAGAAGCGTCCAACCACACAAATACAATTTATTTTGATTATAGTATTTATAAAACTTGTAGTATCCAGTAGTAGGCTCTCTTATGTCTTGGTGGTGAGGAGGGGGGAGTGGCTGGGCCCCTATCTCACCACTGGTTCCTCTACCCAGTCTACCTTTAACATTTTTTTATCGGAATAAGTCACACAATGGATAATTCATTAATTTATAAAATGTTAAATAACATTTAAGATTTAAAAATATCTAAAATTCGAAGACATAAATCTAAAATACTAAATAGTAATATAATCTTTGTGGTACATCAAACATGTAATGATAAGTTCAGTTTTTATATTGATGAATGTTTATTTTATCAAATGTTTTCATACTCAGTATAGTGATTTTAATTGAGTATTTAATGAGTACCAGTAGTATTATTTTATTAAATAAAATAGATATTAATTTTGTTTTGAAGATGTAAATCATAATTATACAGTAACCGGTAAAAAAGTCCGAAAAAAATATTAGGTATTTATTATATTTTTATATATATAATTTTACTGTGCGACTGTTGTGATAGTGAACTTCTGGACGATTTAACCAACTGGGCTAAAAATTATACCAATAGACTATTTGAGATTGGTGGTGGGGAGATCTTTTTTCAACTTCTTAAAGTGATAATCGCTATAGGCTCATACATTTGTTTCAGCTTACGAAAATCAAATATTTTTTTGTTTATCTACATATTATTGAGCAACTATTGGTTACAAATATTAGAATAATAATTATGATTAGACATGATTTTGTAAATTATATTATATTTTGTCATTTAGGCCATTAAAGTTTTTCTATATAAATATAAAATTGAGTAACAGATATTATATAGTTAGGCATAATCCTTAAAGGGAATCGCAAACATTTATCATGTATTTTAACTTATTTTCAGATTGTCATTGTGTATTGTTTTGCTAAATAAATTATTATTATATTTTAGAGGCAAAATGTATGGTTGAGGTTTATATACTAAAAAGGTGGTAAGTGGGTACAAGGCTGTAATTAAAAACAAATTTTTTTTGGAGGGGGGTCTAACTTCTTTTAATACCTTTATTCTTATTACAATTATAGCCAATAAACCAAATTCACTATTAAAAAGTATCTACTTTTAAAAATTTTGGGGGAGGGAGGGTTCCGGACCCCTAGACTCCCCCAGTTACAGCCTTAGTGGGTACTACTCTGCTGTACATTAGGTATTGCGTAGATCACTATAATGGAAGTGTTAAATTTGAATTCGATGAAATAAAATCGGGTACAAAATTATTGTATACAAAAAAAGATTCGGAGCAAAGACGGTCTACTAGCTTTTAGGCTATAATGCCTATATTACTAAATATATTTTATCATATTTTTGCTATTTAAGTAATTTATTTTACTAATAGTAATTTGTAATACAGTAGGTTGAATTAATTTCTGCCGAAGTACCTACAAATAATAGCAATTAATGTTCGTGATTTTAATGGATTTTGTCAGCATTTGAACTTTAAATGATTATAAAAAAATTATACATATGTATCTTTAATATTTTTATCAATAAAAATAGAAAAAAAAACTAAAAAAATTGAAAACTAATTTTGAGTGTCTAGTTATACCAACTCTAGCTTCTGAATAGTTATGAAGTATGAAACTTATGAGTTATGTATAATAAATCATGTATAAATGTATAGTATAGGTTCGGTACAATTCAAAGCATTAATCAAATCACATGTATGAGAGTTATAATGTGTATATAACATTATACAATCATGAGTTAATACACTAAATCATAAAACGGCGAGAAAAACGCAAATATAAGTATATTATAAACTGTGATAAAGGTTACGGTGACTGGGAGATAATTGATCATTCAATATTATTATAAATAATAGCAAGACACAAGTAAAGAAACGATCAAAGGCTCGATGAATAATAAAACAAAACTAGAAAAAAATTACCGGGGAACTCGCTCTGCTGTACTTGGATTTCGAGTGTATTTGAATCAGTGTCGTCACTGAGTTCACTGTAATGGATAAATATAAGTTTGAGTTTAATGACAAACCCTCTGAAAAACCACTATATTATACGAAAAACGATTCTGAGAGGATCGTGATGTGTTCACTGCCTCAGCCTCTATTTCTAATGATATTTTCAAATATATTTCTAATTTATACTATTGTTTGAAGTACTATAGGTAGGTTGAACTAATTTTTGCCAAAAACATCGCATAAATTATGTTATGTGAATACGTCCGTAGCATAAACAACTTAAGATTAGTATATATATATTATTTGTATTTATAATTACAACAAAAAAATAAAATCCTTTGATGAAAAAACGTTATATTACGCATGAATATTTAATTTCGTCAAAACTTAAACTTTAGATCTCATAAAAATATTGTGGAATAACGCTCAACTTTTTTTTAAAATTTAACAATAACAACTTTTAAAGATTCTAGTATTACATTTTTAAACCTATATAAGCAATAAGGTATGAATATTAAATATTTTATGAATTTTTAACTACAAAATGATTTGCAAATTTCGCGATTTAGACGAATTTCGTCATCATTTTAAATTTAAACGCTTATAAAAAATATGAATTGTAAATTTCAAGTTTTTTTAACGAGCAAAAAATTTGTATCGACATTTATAGAAAAAAAACTAAAAAAAAATGTTAAATATCTATAATAGTTTAGAACCAAACATTTTGAAAGTTTTAACACGTAGGTATAGAAAATAGTAATATTTGATGAAAATTTCAATTACCTACGGTTTCTGTGATTTTTTTGAATAATGAAATAAAAACGAAATTTTTATCGAAAAAAGGTTGCGTTAGTATTCCCGTTTTTCATAATTTGTTTTAGGTTTTTTACTTAGGTATTAAGTGCCACTATAGATTTTTTTTTGAATGTTTATCAACCATTTAGAAAAGTATATTGAGAAATTTTTACTTTTGACCCTTCAAAATACCAATTAGATTAAATTAGATATACTAAAACTTTGAATCATAAAAAAAACGATTTTACGTGAATACGTTTTATTTATGATGCGCGAGGGTCTGAAAGAGAGAAAACAAATATTGTGCTTACATCATCTTAAGGTATTTAGTTTATTTATTCATAAGGAGGAATACATTTTCAATAATTATTATTTCGTTATTATAAATTTAAGGTTTCTAAACATAAGTTTAGAACACCTACATATATCCTTGTTGTGTCCACCCATCCGTTAATTGTCAGTACATAGTTACGATTATTAATACTAAAATATTAATTAATTATCCTTAGTTAATGTAAATAAATTATACATGGAACTTTAGGACACTCAAAGAGTGAGCTTTCCTAAATTGTTGTATACTATATATTACTACTATAATTGAATTAATATTTTAGTAATATGCACATTTCACGTATCCAGCAATTATTTTTTACAAAATTAATGTTCATTTTTAAAAGAGCCATCATTATATGATATATCGCATAAGTAGATAAATAATATATATAATGAACATTTAATATTATTATGTTAAATTAATTCAAAAAGAAATTTAAAATCAAAAATCTAATATCTATGCTATATAATCAATAATACAATAGTTTCGAGTTTGAGATTAAATAATAATAGTAATAGTAACATCGCCAATCATTTAAAAGTTAAATGCGGAAAATCCTAAAAATGAAGTAAAAGTTGTATTGAATAAGCCAGAAGTAGGGCACCAGGTCAACTACCAGGCCTATTGATCCAATAAGGGTGCGCATACAATGGAGTGGAAAAAGGCAATGGATGATGCACTAGACTTTTCAAGACGACAAAGAAATAATGTACCACGTGTGTTAATCTAATTAAATTTCTATAATATAATAAAACATTTTCAAATACTTGATTGTTTAAAAAAAAATCGATTTCTTCAGAACATTCTAATTTTAGAAAATGTTTAAGTATATTGTTAAATTTGTAATATTCATGTAAAAAAAAAACGTATTGTACAGAGAAACACTTTATAAATATAATAATATTATAAATATATCGATTGTTAATTGTAATACCTACCTATATAATTTTACACAGATCAAAATTGTGATTTTAACGAGATTTTAACAACAAATAGGTTCTTAAGACAATAACTTAAAAATTAGATTATTTATGGTTATTTAAATATTATTTCAAGATATCCAAGTTAATTTATAATTAACTACTATAAATGTACAACTTTGAGTTTAACATTAAATTCCATAGATTTTATCTAATTTTTAATTTGTACCTAGTTTAAAACAGTTCAGGCCAAAATCCAATTAGGTACACATAATTATTAATATACTTTTAAAAAATTTAATACATAATTTATAAATAGATAAATATTTAAAAATACAAAATAAATTTAAAGTAAGTATTTGAAACAGTTGTCATGGTATTAGCTATTTTCCACCTTAAGTATAGTATAAAGATTAGAATTTTTTGTAAGACATTGAAAATTGTGTATTAATTTAATTTAGAAATAAGATTAAAATTGAAATTATTATGTAGTATCATGAGTACTGACACTACAGTAGCATGCTACTTTATTTGAAGCGATTAACTTAGTATTTTATCAATTTACACAATGAAGCAAACTACTATGCTTAGTGAAAATTTTCATTCGGTGCTACCTAGAATCTATTTGATAATAGTTAAAATTAAATTAAATTATTTAAATTTATATTACTAGGAAGCACATTACTTGTATAATGCAAAATAATATAGCATATCATGATAACTATTGTATTATATGATAATGATGAGTGTATTTTGAATTAGTTTTAGAGTTTTTGGAGTTATGATTATTACATTAGGTGTACAATACTATGAGTCAGGATATATTTATCGCTCACATTCTGATCTAATTGTCTGTGAAAGAATTTGCTTATCAAAGTAATGAAAGCTATTGGCTTAACAGAATACAAATTATTTTAAATATTCTGGTTGAGTTGATAGGTTGCTAAATTATGTATTATTATATAGTTTTTCAATTTGTTAAGGATTCAGCTAAATCTAAATGTGGGGGCTAATTTATACATTATTATACAAATGAGAAGACTTATAAAGGTAGATACACAGACAAACATCATAGGTACTATATTATTATCAATATGAAAGGGATTAATTGGACCCTTACCACAAATATAAATTTATATAGAATACAGATATAACTGGTAATACCTTTGATCATGTATTATCGTGTACTATGAATGTAACCAGACCTGTATATGCCAGTATCATAGATATGATGCTAAAATAACTGGAAAAGATAGAGCCTTGGTAATTAGTTATTACTGTGCATGCGTGAATGACTGATAATAAAATATTAAGTTTGATTTGCAAACACGCGCATGCATACAAACCGTTGGGGCTCTACTGCTCTAGATTTATTTTGGCATCAAGAATTAGTTTGATGGCTACATCCATAGTACATGATATAAGGGTAATACATGAAATATATATTACAAACCATTATCAAGATTATGCTAACCACAGATAAAATAGGTGCAAATAGATAATTATTGTTTATAATAAACTTTGTGAAATCATACAATATATATTATAACTAAATAACACATATATTATAGGTAATATGATGATGTATAATATTAAAATAAGTAATTTTTAGATATGGAACATTCAGTATACCAATAAAAAATGGAATTATATGGGGGCAGCTCAAAGAGTCTGTCTCATACTGGAAATATACCTTCAAGCTTGACCATATTTGATATTTTTTTTAGATAATACACTTAAAATATTTTCATTCGCAATGATTGAGTTTAAACTTATTTAAATCATTGAATTTAAGTGATGAACAATATTTTTATGGACTTGTGGATTTTACTAAATTAAATTTAATAAAATAGGTTTAATTAAATACATTAACAAGTATTCAGACAGACTAAATTATTCACAAGAAATTCTAACTCAAGAAGTACAACAAAAGTGAGACGCACAGAAGATTAAGTTTTGATTAATAAAATGTATATGGAATATCTATTTTATAACATTTTGATATGTTATATAATTTGCACATTACAATTAAAATAAATAATCTAATAAATTCTTAGGAAAATAAATGTTTTCAAGCATAATAATTTCATTAAAAATTATACCCATTTATACCTTACTCGAGATTGATTATGAAAAATGATCTAAATTAGGCTTGGTATTATTAAGCTAATAGGTTACAGTAGATAGGTGTTCTATACAGGTTAAAATGAACTACTTTTGCTTATGAAAACTGTGTTGCTGAACACTGTTTGAGTCTCTTAACTGTTGTCTAGAAGCTTTGTCATATATTGATGACTATCATACATAGATGTCGTATTGTGTGAAGCCTACATAAATTTTTGTGTTTTGTGTTTTTTATGGGTGAAATGCGCAATACAACCTGTTTTTATCAGCTGAGCAGTTTACCCTTAGTCTAAATAAAGTATAGTGTGTGTATAAACACGAAGAGTAACATAAATAATTAATTGAACAGTGTACAATGGGCAATTTAGAAGTGTGTTTTAATGGTAAAATACCCTTACTATTCATAATCAAAAAAAGTACTATTTTGCACATAGAATAAATGTTTTTGAGTTTAATTACTATTAAATTTTACCTAGGTAATATTTTAGTGGGTCAATATAATGATAGATAGCAGAATACCTAATATAAATCTGATTAAATTTATTGGATGCCACAAACTATCATACCTATTGATATAATCAATAACTTATAGACTCACTAACTTACCTACCCAGGTTTAAATATAAATATAACTCATTGAGTAGGTAAATATTGATACGAGTTTATGTAACAAAATAATTAAAATTGATTCTTACCTTTGGAAATGTGGCATCAATTTGTCTTTGTAGAGCATTTCTTTCACTTTCTACTTCGGCCAATTGTTTTTCAGTCTCATCGAGCCTGATTTGACTCTTGCTCAATGTATCCAAAAGTTTGTTTCGTTCCTCGACGACAGTGTCCATAAACTCGTTAATACGAACGTCTTCGCCGGAAAACTGATGCCGCTGACCACCAATGTTGTCTTCAGTGATGGTCGGCATGACGTCGCACATCATGTTCCACATTTTGACGATGTTTTAATTCACAGTCACGTTATACAAACTATATATTGATGAACATTTCATCGAATCACCGTTATTCTGAAACGAAAAATAATCACGTCAAAATCATCGACAGCGGACGGGCACACTAGGTAGGTAGTTGTAGGTACGGGCAAGACACAATGTCAACGAGTATTCCTACGATCGGTTTACTTCAACTACCGATATCGACCGAACGATGACGCAGACAACACGGAACCGACATTTTGGGTTAAAAAACATCGGACGATCACACACGGTTTCATCGGGGATCGGCGTTCTGTTCAAACCGAACACGGACGCGATCGATTTTCGGAGATTAAGATACCGTGACGTTACGTTTTATCAATCGGAACTGCTTTATCACGGTCGGCCCGAGAAAGCATGGCATGGAATGGTATTAATATCGACTGCAAAAATGATCGTAATGCTTCAGTGGTGCTAGCGTTTTGTGTAATTTTTTATTCTGTCTCTTTCTGCGATGGGCGTTGTTGTGTGATACGGAGGCAAGTCAACGACGACGTGCCGATACGTGCACAGAAAACTTTATATATATATATATATGTGTGTGTGTGTGTGTGTGTTATAGGTTTAAATGATCCCACGACGAACAACGTTCGGGGCGCCCCCTCCAACAACACGAACTCCGAAAGATAGCACGGAATGGACACAGTACGAGAAAAGATTAAAGCGGCCTTATCATCACCGCAAAAAATTGGACGCGGCGCCGCGGCGGCAAAAACAAGTTTTTCCGTTTCTTGATCCTCCACTTTTTCTTCTTATCTATAAAACGTGTTTACTTACGTGGGTGAGAGAAATTTTATACGTCGACGACGGCGGTGACGCCCGCGTGAAATCTGTTTTCAGGAATTTACGCGGGCGGTCAACACGGGCATAACGACGGGGCGGCGACGTCTGACAAGTTCAAAGGGCGACTCCGAGACGCGGATGCGGGCATAGCGCGCTGACTCTGCGGCACCGGCTGATGAAAAGCGAATCGAAACGAATTTCGAAAACACAATTATTTCCCTTCCGATGTGTGTCTACGATATTCCGCGAGCGAACATTTGGATCTAGTGAAAGTTTCGGCCATGTTTGCGATTCGATTGGGGATGCGTTTCGGCCGAATTCATGGAAGAAATGTGACGCGGGCGCGGCTGTTTCCATGACGCTCTCGGGTTGACACTGCGCCCGTGTACGGGGACGGGCGCGCGCGGTTGCTGTGGCCAGATGGCCTTGTCACGGCGCCCGACTGTCTGACAGACTATGGTTTACATTTACGGTTTACGAATTTAAATTTAAGACGTGTACTTATGTGAATTCCTGAGCCGTCTGTTGTTATTATAATATGTAGACGTTACACGCACTTAGTTGCGGGAAAGAGTGGCGAAATAAGTTGAAAGTGCTCTTTAGAACTCCGAAATCGCCACACATTTTAGGAGAACCAAATCTAAATGTATAATAAAATATATTTTGCTGATGCATATTTGGCTTTGGTAAAAAAATATAAGTGTGAAATTTTAGCTTTGTTAAACATTTTATCAAATTTCTACCCAATGGGGCACATAGAGGCTGATACATACGTACCAATAATTTTATAGGAGCTAAAGCACCCCCAAGATTTTATATTATATTAATAGTAAATAATAAGTGGCATTTTTTGTAATATTAGGAAATTAATATTTGCTCATTATTTATTTAATGTTAAGTCGTTACTTAAATTCCTATGTAATAAAGAAATTGATATTAAATTATTAGAAATTTTAATAATTAATAATGATGTAATTTAAGTCATTTGAAAAAGATAGAGATCTGCAGTGGACGAAGCTTAATAGCGCATATAAAACGTTCATATTGAGACTTATTCGTCGTTTTTCGCTGTAGTATTGTGGTTTATCCCACGAATAAGATTTCATGATGAAATCTGAATGTGTCCAAATAATGTAATTTATGATTAAATCTTTTGAGGTACAAGAAATATTTATTTTCTGATAAATGAAAATATGTGTTAACTATAAAATGTAAATGTCGACAAAAAAAAAAATCATTCAACTTTACGCCGTTTCTTATTAGCTTTGTTAATTGCTCGTCCGAGTGTCTAACCACAAAATTCCTAGAAAATTTTTTTAATTAATTATATGTATAACTACTTCATGAAAATAAATTGATACCCTCTAACTTTTAATTTTTAGATTACATCATGCGAATTACAAGCAGGAATGAAAATTGTTACATTATGGTTTATACATTTATAATTGGCAAATTGTAATAATGGTTTTTTCGAATAGTAACGTTAAAATACGATTAAACCTTTTATGTACTATAATCTTTATAGATGGAAAATATAATTCAGTTGTTATTTTAAAGAGGTATTTTTTGAATCCATATGTAGTTTCTCCAAGAATAAGGAAAAACTGCTATATAAATATTAAAGAAATTGGAACAAATGTAGGATTAACTATGATCAAACACGTTTTTTGATCGCTGCAATGGTTTATAACTGCTTTCCAATTAATAATTAGTATTTTTTTAATTACTTTAATACACCACTCGTCATTGCTTCATACCTGGCCAAATAATATAAGTGTTGAGAAAAAAGTTTTTTTTTGTAATACTCGAGGAAACCGTATATAATTATTTATAAATTATATTATATATTTTATAACAGGGGTTGACATTTCAGCAATCTTTTTGATATCAAGGGTCAAAAATAAATATACATTTTTTACGGGTCACAATTTGAATATACATTACTTGAAAAAAATGTATAGACAAATATATCTATCAAATTTATTATAACTGTTATCGTTTTATAACTAGGGCAGAGAAGTTATAGGAAGTAAAATTGGTAAAATACGCAAGCACAAAAAATCGAAAATATGTTTTAAAATCCATTAAATATGTAAAAAAATTATATTTTAAGAAAATGATTGAACAAATTAATTGCTTATAGAAAAAAATATGAAAAATAATAATAAATAATAAATAAAATATTGCATTATTTAGTCGTAATTTACTTATTGAAACTACAATCTTGGTATTATTCTTAAAATAAATAAATATATTAATGCAAAGATATTTTTATAATTACTTTTATTCTCATTTGATAAATTATTGCATTGCACAACTTATGTTTTTCTTAATATTTCGAAAAAAAAATGTTATTGAACGAAAGCTTTTTCTACGATATATGATAGTCTACATAGAACTGAGTGGCGGTCGTATAGTTTTTAATTAATTGAAAATTGTGTAATTTTTCTCTCAAAAATGTGTGAATATGTAGAATATGCATAAAAATTACACAAAATAATTAAATATGCATTTTAGTTGAAAATAGTACAAAATATGCAAAAAAAAGTTAACATTTTTACTTTGTAGCTTATGAGTTATGACTTTCATCACCTTGGATGCTTCACTATTTGTTACTTTCTTATAGTTGCTGCTTATTGGTTATTAGTAAATACTTGAATGAGAACTGTAAATCTGACAATTAATTAATTCGTATTCGTATACACTATAAACGGTCATAAATAATACTATTATAAATATTATTGTATTACCATTTACCACAAAATAATAGATATTACTATTTTCTTTTGTTGGTTGGTGCGTGAAAACCAGTATAGGTTTTGAGCTTCATATTTTCACGATTCGTCCTGCAACCATTACATCTATAGCCGTGAGCTACTTTGTTCATCACTGGGATAGACAACAATAATATACAAAAGATAAACGACTTTTTCTAGCACATTCGATAACATTATATTGTTCTTCATTTTTTTATAATTGATTATCCTGAACAACAATAATTTTAAAAGCTCTTTCTAAATGTTGTACTAATTATTTATAAATTATAACAATTTAATTTAATTTTTCAAAATCTAGGTATAGTGTTATTATCATTGTATTGGACATTGCGTATTATTGACAAATGAACAAACAATTCTGATTGACAAAAAGTCGGTAAACATCAAATGAATATATTTGTCGATCGACCGATGATTATCCAGTGTGAACTAGACTATTGTGGGTCGTTGCATGGAGTATGTTGTGTACCTTAGTGTGTTTTGGCAAAAAAAGAAAAAACTGAAAACACTAGGACCGGGTTAACCAAAGATTCAATGCTCAATTTTGGTGTAGCTAGGCAAAATAATCTATGATATTTTTTTACTTAATATACTCCTAGGATGTAGTATATAAAGCGAGCTGTATAAACTTTAATTCCCACCCCCATCCCCAACTATCTTATATATTGAGTACCTATATAACAATAATATAATATAATATATATTATAGTTATTCGGGAGCGTTTATTTATATATGATATACTAACCTATAAGAAATAGTCTATTGTCGCGTTTCGTTTACTGTTTCAAATGTCTATAAATAGTGCAAAAACAGTTAAAATAATTTTTAAATTTAATGGTGTATAGAAAATGACAATTTTTATAGACATTTTAAGTTCAAATTTGGACGAATTTAGATATTTAAAAGAAGAATAACAATGTTATTTATTTCGTTGTAATTTAAAAATATTTTTCATGGGTGCTTGAAACTTTTAAGTATATTATTAGATTTTATGCACTCAAAACATTTTCAAATGTAATGTTTTCTGCAAAAATTAATTCAACCTACTGTATTATTAATAGTAAAATTAATTATTTTAATAGCAATAATATCAAATACACCTAGTTATGTGCGCTTACAGACCGTATTCTCTCAGAATCGTTTTTCGTATACAATGATTTTATATCATTGAATTTAAATTCAACACATCCATTACAGTGATCCCCTCGACACCGACTGTATAGCAGAGCGGTACCCATTTGCCGATATTTTTTTATCTTACATTTATAAAAACAAAATCGATTTTGTCAAAAATTAGCTTTACGTAAAAATTCCAGTTTTTCTTAAAATTTTTTTTTTCTTTTTCTCGACGCTTTTGCGAACTATTAGAAATGTAATACTTTTACCCCCTAAACTACCAACTAGGTTCACTTTCCTTTTAGAAAAGATTCTGATGAAGAAAATTGCAGCATTTTTACTGTCCTAAAAGGTGATGATAGACACAAAAAGAGAAAAAACATCATTGTATAATCAATACATCTAAAATAATGTAAATATATATTCATTCTTTTTTTTTGGTATTTTCATAAAGTTACTTAGATATATGAAGCCTGATTTAAATAAATATACCTACATTTATGATATTTATTGTCCATGTTTCGTTTCAATCAAATGGTGCAAATTTTAATTACTGCTTTAACGACAACATTTTATATACACGATTTCTGTCAGTAATTTAATTATTTATGATACTCTATTATATTTTTGTAAAAAATAAATTTCTATAACTCTATGTATAGCAACTACACAAAACGTGCATAACCTGAAAAATAAATGAATAAAACTTATAAGACGTAACAACAATTAAAAAATAACACAATGTACATAATAATTTAATTTTTAATGGATTATATAATAATATAATTGATTCCTTATACGGTAATTATATTTCATAAATACCGTTTTGTATCGGATATAAACAAAAGTTATAATATAAAGATCTATTATATAGAATAAATAGAATATAAATCGTATAGAAAAAAAGAAGAAGAAAAATAAATAATTATGATTTTTATTGAGCCGATAAAAAAATGTAATATATTCAAATGATGTGTGTGTGGTGTCGTGTCAGTTTAAGGTCGTTATCGTTGTTTTATGCATAAAAATATATATACATTTTTTACCTCACTCAATAAATTATCCTATAATTATTACATTTCAATGGTGAATGTATCAAAGTTCATCACGATTATAAATAATTTATAACACTATGGTTTTTTTTTTTTTTTTTTTGGTGTTCTACTGAAAATTATGTGCCAAATGAGCATTACAAAAAGAAATTACATTTAAAAAAGTAGTGTTGTCATAGAGTAGTTACAGACGATATAAGTAACTATTTATACGTACACATCTATATAGAACATAGCGTATATTGGAATCGTTTACAGCATGTTTCGGAGGTTATATTTCATTTGCAAGTATATGAAAGCGCCAGTTGTTTTTTTTCACTATCAGATGTTATGTTCCATTAATAATTCACAGATGAAAACCTAATCTTGTGTCAAAAACATTTATATGTTTAGAGAAGAAAAATATCATGTCGTAGTGGATAACATATAATATGTTAAGTACTTGTCAGTTTTTTTCTCTTCTCCATGTTATCGAGACGAATTTCGCTTCAAATACGTAAATATATAATATAATATGTTGTTATGCCTTATAATATGTGACACTTGCACATTTTTATTGCATTATAGCCGAAACACCATGTGAATTATAAATCGCTTATTAAATGTCACGAAACGGGAGTATGAAAATGTAATATTATTACTACTGTGATATGTACCTTAAACAGTATGCAAGAATGAATATTAAAAAGTTATAATAATTAAGTCTCAAAGAAAGCACTGCAGGTACCTATACAATAATAATTTAAACGATGTAAACGTCTTGTATAGGCGCATTAAACGCTGCAGTAAAATACTCAGCACGTCGGTATTATACTATTATTACCTAAACATCACGTATTTATGATAGACTGATATTATGAATACCTACATATTATAATATTATGTTTGTCCGTAATAATAATTGAATCTCGGAGTCGGGCCATAAAACGTTACTTAGAAGTTAAGATTAAAATGTAATAAATTATTATTATGAAAAAGTTGTGCGCCTTAATGATGCGATAATAAACAAGCAAAACCGAGTATAAAATTGCATATTAAAAAAAAAAACAGATATGATGTATATATTATAATGGCTCATCGGGCACACGTATTGTTAAGACAAATGATATATTCAACACATATTTATAATGATATATTTTTAATGTAATACATTTTGTATAACTAGATAATATTAATATAGTAATAATAAACGTTTGATATTAAAAAGATATGTTTAAAGTTGTACATTATGATATGTATAGTGTTTGCTTTATTTTTGATATGTATTGTGATTCAAAATCGAATGTATACGATTAAAATAGTATATTATAAAGTTCGTTTTAATTGACCGAAAATAATTAGGGATGTTATGCATGGAACACGGAATTCGTGACGAGAAAGGAATGGACGAAATAATAATTGTTTTTTTTTTTTTTGAAATCTCGGATGGATATTCGTACAGTATAGGTAATATAAATAGGAATAGAAAATTACAGAGAATATTATAATTGTATACAAATCCGATATTTTTTTAATAAATTAATCTAGAAAGCCGGTGTTGACTAGCTTTTCAAGGAAAAACTTCACATCGCCTAGTTCAGAGTCTTTGATGCCCAGGCTTTTTAACATGCCGATGTCGCCGTTCTCAACGGCGATAAACACCGAACGCAAATGCTCCAAGTCAGATCTCATTAGATGGAGAGCAGCACCGAAGTCCTCGATTGTTTGTGATTCTGTTAACATAATATAATATATACGTTACTCATCTGTATAAAAATGAAATATAACTGTTCTGTTTAAATAAAATACTTTGATTTCGATACAAAAAATAAAATAATTCGTTCAATCTGTAACAAGCTATTTGTTAGTAGGTAGTTATATAGTAATTGTTGTACTGTATACTTGTCCTCGGTGGAGCCCATACCTCTTATCAAGTGCAATTGCACTGGTGCGTTCAGTGGTGGAGGGTGGTGTTAACTGTTATGTACAATTTTCCAAAGCAACTCCATCCTAACTATAACCCTGAATTATAAACGGCTAAACAAATTTATCAAAGTAAGGTACCTATTTGTTAAATTATTATTATTTTAGTAGATGGTCAAAATTATCTACTGCATGGGTTAGTGAGAAAAGTTTAGGATCTGCTGATTGAACACGTTTTAGCACTACACAACTAGGTATATATTGTCCATAATATATAATCTGGAGTATTGCCAGAAGCTTCCGAATATAAAGGTAAATCGGTTGTCGAACGATTGAGAATGTTTTGATACTATACTGCCTTCTGGCCGATTGAGAGCGCTTAAAATTCACAAAGATGTGGTGAGCTCTAAAAAAATTAATACGATTGAGAATGAAATTTCGTGCAACGTCACGACATCGATTAATTGGCTATCGCGCGATTCAGAATGTTTAAATTTTTTAACCTAACAATTTAAATGTGTTAATAATAATTCTATATATATTGCAACCTGAAATAAGTCAAAATAAATGTATATATATTATATATATATATATATATATATAACGTGTTATAAAAATGTTCAAGTCATAGTCATAAACTATAAAATTTATAATCTTATAAGAAATATGGCTATATAAATAATGGGTTAATAAATAATAAGTTACTTATATATTAATTCCTGGATAGCGTTAGCCAACATATTCTAAATATTTAAATACATTTAACTGCATTTTTATCATTAATTATATTTATTTTTAATAAATGTTTACCTACAGTGTTGTCTTTTATTCTTTTAGTAATTTTTTTTTACCCTGTTTTACCATAGCTCATTTCTCTAAATAGCATTATCGACTTCTTTATGCTTAAAAATTGTAGACCAAAAAAATGATTTCAGCCACTTACCTAGGTGATCAAACTTTTTATATGCACTTCGAAATTGATTTTCGCTATTTATTTATAGACAAAGACCAAATAAAAATATTATTTACCGGTTCGTCATTGGCTTTAATAGGTATGAACTATAGATTTCATATTAATCATAAAATGTGAAACTTATACTAGTAATATTTTATCTTTTGGCCAAAATGATGCGTAAAAAAATATGTGCTGCATCTGACCAGAAACCTTTTGCACGCTCGGGTCAAGATTTAACACTAGTTATTAAATTTTTTTAACTTCATAATAAATATAAAAGTAACCTACCCACGTTTATCAATGTCCATATAATATAAATTATATTTTATTATTTGTGTATTGTTTTATATATACCCCGACATCTGGTCTTTAGTATTGCAACTCTTCTCATGCCATTGGAATATAAATTTAAATATACATTTAATTTGATCATTGTTTTAATCGAATCTGGGTGAAAGTTAGAGCTGGTAATAAATTCACAATCCAAAAGGTTGCATTTTACTTTAAAGTTTCAATTAGTGTGGTATACAATTAAAATGTTATGTTTTACACTTTTACTGTCAGACGCGAACTTCGCAATTACCACGAAGGCACATACGATACACCAACTATTTTTTAACATAATATAATATTACACATTCTTTAATTTTTGTAAACAGAATTTAAAAATACTAATATTTTTATTAACAAATATTTAAAAAAAAATCAAAAAAAAGCCAACGGAAAATAAATGAAAGTTGTCGAAGACCTTTAAATTACTAAAGTTAAACCATAAGTAATGTAATTTAATAAAACTATTACAAGAAAATGTTCGCTAAAAATATCGTACTAGAATATTATTAATTATTGATTAGATTACTGCCATTACTAGTGTTCATCAATATTATATTCTGTCTGTATATACTTAATACAATTGTTCCAAAAAAATGTCACCAAAGATTGATAACATTTAATTTAGGTAACTGTTCGTGCCTACTTACATGTTTACACAGACGAAATCGTCATGAAAAAAATTTAAAAAGGATGAGTTTGTTACCGGGGTATAAACATTACATCCGAAAAACGATTCTGAACAAAACTTGATTTATCCAAAACAGTCAAAATAAATAAGTAAAAACAATGATATTGGTTACATATTGGTCTTCAAGGTTGTGAGTTTTCCAAAACCTACTTTATACTTAGAAGTTCAAATCACGAGTTAAACCCGAATAAAGCGTTACTACTATACATATACATACCTTGTATAGAGCGCCTAACCACCTGTGTTCAATTTATTGTTGATAGATGTGATTGCAATTTATTGAGCTATTCTACTATTTAAAAACCGTGCTCCGGCAAATTGTTTTGATTTTTATATTTTGGTCGATCACATTGTAATCTTTATAAACTAGTATTTTATACATTATATATAGTTATAAGCAGTTTTTCAATGGGTTTTACTATTGGCCAACACTTTTCCAGGTAGTAAAAGTGTAAAAGATTGCACCTCTATTTATGGGAAATTGATCGCAGGTTGTATAGATTATCCTATCAAAAATTTCTCATAAATATTTCATAAAAGTGTGAAAAACTTTACTGGGAGCCGTGACCTTATAGGACGATGGGGGATGCTCGGATCGATTCAAAACGGAAGGTGTAAAAACATTTTTTCTACAATTTGTAATTTAAAACTGAGAAAATACACCTCTCATTTTTTGTCATGAGATTATAAATTTGAAATGTTTTATAACTATTATTAAATGTATAATAATAGTATGTATGTCACTGATTTACGTCAATATAAGTGAAACGATACGAATACCTGTTATTCAGAATTTGTACCTATTTACTACTCGTGCTTTTGATGTTATAACAAGTTAAATTTTTTAAGGTATTGATAGTAAAGTTTTATTTTCACTAGTTTAGATTGGGCGATGCATTAACTGTAAGTGAGAATTAGTGCTGCAAGTATTCAGATATATAGGTTTGAACTTTTAATTAGTTACCAAAATATTATATTTATATTTGATACTGTTTAAATAGCTGAGTATCGATATTGTGAATAAAATGGTTTCGTTAGTTGAACGAAGAATAATTCGATTAATACTAATCAGATTAAAAAAAAAATATAAATCTGAAAATCCAAATATAATGATTGCCCGTGTTCCAAAGAAATCGGAATATCACGTCAATCCGAATTTCTAAGATAATAATTCTGAATACAAAAAATTCCAAAAATATTTTCTCGCAATAGTTAATCATAAATATAAAATACAATATACATTTTTGAATGAATTTAATTGACTTTAGATTACATTTTTACGCACCAGAAAGCGTGATTGCAACTTTTTCGACACCTCCTAATGGTTCCAATGCGTCCCTGGCTTTACTGCCAAATAATTTTTCCAAGTAGTTTGGTCCATGACTAGCTAGAAGTGACTGTAAAAAACTTGCTGTTTCTTCAACTGGTGGTCGTTTAGCTGAAAATCATTTAAAATAATATTATTGGAAATTATTATTTAAATAATAATAATTTAATTCATATTTGATTAACCATCTAAAATTTATATTATCTTGTATATTTAAACTATAATTATTTAAATTAAGTATTTAATGTAATTCTGTAAAAAAAACCTAATAATAAACAATAATAATTTTTTATCAAACAAAATAAAAATAATTATATTTGTAAATATGTATTGAAATTTATATTTTTAATTCCCTATATATATATATATATATATATAGTATAAATGTTTTTTGATTTTTATTGTTATCACTTATTACATAATATTAATTACAGTGACAAAAAGAATATTTGATTATGAAATCATTAATTGGTATTTGTCACGTAACGTATAATTAATTACATAAGTATTAAAATAGTGTATATATTAAACTCGCAAGTCCTAACTTATTAAATGTAATAAAAAAAAAAAAAAACTATTAATTTTATAAATATCTTTTTGAGTTACCAATTAATACATTATTGATTTATAATTCGTTTCTTTGTTCATAATGTTATTGTACTATTTATATAGTATTTGCAAAGTAAGTATTTATTTTTATTTTCTATATAACATATTAAAAAAAAAAATCATACATCTTGTATAAAAAAAAACAATTTTAAATAAATGTCAATTTACCTCACAATTTTTAAGATATTGTTAATAATTGTTTGAGCTTACTTAGAATTTTTACTTTTTTATTTTGTTATTTTACACGATTTTTTCAAAAATAATTAATAGATTTTTAAAATATGTTAAAATTGTATTGCTCATCAGTTATATTTTTTCAAATAATTATGTTCTTTCAAACTCGTTCAGTTACCATAATATTAACTCAATCTATGTTAACACTTTTTAAGTCATCTACACTTTAATAAAACTTTCTTAAGTACAATTTAAAATATAATAAACTTTTATGCCTTATGGTTTTAGAGAAAATCTTTCAATAATTGTAATTAATAATAAAAATAGTTTTGCTCAACTAGTTCAGATTTCAGAATCTAAAATATAGTTTATCAAAAGTTAAAAATACGAAATATACCAAATGGAGTTTATATTATTTATTAGGGTTACCGATTCAGATAACAATAATAAAGTACTAAAATAAGCATAAATAATAATTGTTGAGTAGTAGACATTTTAGTAAATTAGTTGACATTGAACACGATACATATTACACGTTATGGACGTATATAGCCTCTATTGACCTCATTAAAATATGAAGTTAATTTTGCTTGAATTAATTTGAAAATAAAACCAGTTGTATATATATATAGTGTATTAAAGTTCATACGAAAAGCAGGTGTAATAGGGAGTTTAAATTTGTTTATGTACTATAAACTATTTTGTCACTTGCGGCGTTAAGCAAATATTAAATGAATTACTAGCTATTAAAGGATTAAGAAACTTTACAGTTATTATTTATTATTCTATGAAATACGTTAACTTACCATATTAATTAGTTAATATTAATGTGAAACAAGTACTATATATACGTATATTAAAATAGTTTAAATAGATTAAACTATTAAAAAATACTATCTTATAAATTAAGTCTAATAAATAAAGGATCAAAGTTTTGTAATGTGCTCCAAAAAAGAATATTTTAATACTCAAATTGGGCTGTTTAAAATATACATAAAGTAATTATAAAGCAGTTATGTTACCCGCAGTGCAAAGTCTGGCATCTTCATCATAACCATCTGGACAATCAGGTGCTCCGTCACATAAATATTGAATAGAAATACAAGCACCGTTTCCAGGACATTTGAATGGTTCGTATGGGTGGCATGCATCTAATAAAATGAATTTAGATATTTCCCATTAATAAACCTTTATAACATAACTAACAATTGGGAATTAATTTTCCAATTGTTTAAAATAATTGATTTTAAATAATAAGAAGGTACTTATGTAATTATTATTATATTATTATTATGTAATACTTATACATTTATCAAAAATCAACTTTTCATTTAATAATTTCTATATAATTTAATTGATATTTATACTTCCGATTTAATTTCCTTTAACCATCTAAGTATATAATGATATTTTTCAATTTATTTTTAAAGTATAACTGCATATTGTTACTTGTAGAAATTATATTTAAATTAAACATTTGAAGCTAGATACTATGTTAAAATTAATCCGTGATTCGTGTTGATCAAAAATCACAATATACATATATTATATTAGATTAATTAATTAGGTGCTAAAAATAAAAAAGTAAAAACTGTTTTCATTTAAAAAAGATTTATTTATTTATTTTTTAAACTGTGATTTTTTATACTTTGATTATTTTAAACGTACCTAAATAAAAAAAAATTCAAAAACTTTTTTTTGAGATTGATTATATTTTTTCCAATCATAAAAACGAAGTAATTATTAACAAATTTTGGATAGGTCACTCAAAGATGTTCCATGACTATCGTATGCGAAGAGAAGAATCAACACTGTGTCTAACCTGTGATAAATCTTTTACAGTGATACATCTCCTTATTTGCTGTTTGCTGTCAAAACCACATTGAAACCACAAGTAGCCTAAGAATTCTAGACAAATTTTTTGAAGATATGAGTCTAATTGAATGCAACAGTAATAAAATTATTTTATTACTCAAATATATTGATATGTATAACTCAATCTAAGAAAACCAATGTATTTATTCATATGTGCCATTCATATTTAATATTTTTATATACTTATAACTCAAGTTTGTCGAAGTTGTACGAATAATAATTTAAAAAAAAAATTTCCATATTTTCTCGGACTCAGAAAAAAATTTTTTTTTCTGAAATGTTTTAGCATTTTGACCCTTAAATTAAACGCATTACATATTTATATTAATGCAAGTTTCCTGCAAACGATTAAATATTTTTTTTAAATAGATACTCTATTTGTAATTATAATTCTTCCACCTAAGTAATGTGTTCGTCTCACATATATACGCATTATTTTTTTTACGTTAGGCAAGTATTTTTATGTGCGATATCCACTCTTTGTGATTTGTGTATTAGGTATAATAATAGTGTATAGCACGTGCAATGTGCATCCCCCACGGGTGTCACCACTTCTATAACTATAGTTACTATATATAGTCATGATTGTAGTTTCTCCCCCAAATGTATGGAAATTAATGAAATTAATGGATTCACATCCGTCACGCACTGTCATTGGTTGTCATCAATTTGGAAATGTTGATTTCATTTGATAACAGTCAGATTTCATATTTCTGGTTCTGAACGACAATATGATAATGTGTAGGTACATATACGAGCACCTATATGGACGGTATTGTCATATATTACCTTGTGTGATGACGTGACAAGTCAAAATCAACATTTTGTTGGAATCCATCAATAGCGCTCGCCATGTAAACCACCAATGAACATGATCATAATGACTTCGAGTTTGTTTATTTTACAGTTTTAACTACTGGTGGGTACAATACAATGATAATTGTAAACTTCATCTCCACACTCAATAATTCATTGTTATTTAGTGCGTAATGGGATTACACACAAACTGGGATTTACGCCTTCATACGTTAAAATAATTGAGTAATCAAAAGGTTTTTCGTCCGAAACCAAGACGGAATAATGCAACGTACTAGATAAGATTGCAAAAGCGACAAGTGATTCAAATTCATTCCGATGGGACTGAATGATTTAAAAAAATTAATATTTTTTCCACCTTGCTAGGGATTACACTTATATTATTTTGTCGTCTTGTTATTCGAGTTATAAAATATATATTGTAAGCGCGATCATATTTAATATTATATACCGTTTTCGTATTAAATATTAACCATATATATATATATATCACAAACTGTTGTGTGATACATCCTAATAAGTTGTGTAAATTATTAATTTAAAATTTTAGAAAATACAATAGAACCGCGTGCTGTGGAAAAAAACAAATTCTTAAATCAATTGTATAATGACACTGATATTGTATTGTGGTAATCACGGTAATCGACATTTCAATTCGCGAAGGTGTGGTGATGAATGCTCAGGTATAGTGTTATATATCCGTTTAACTTTGGTTTTGCGAAAATAATGTCTGTTGTTTTAGGAGTATAATATGTTGTAATTCAATAACGGGTATTAATTCGGAACGAAGATTCGATGACGGTGTTGGTGGCGGTTATTTTGTGTTAATTAATTGCCACGTACTAACGTTTGAAATTAAACTCGAGGGTCGATTACTTGCTGTGAAAGATAAACACGGATACATTGCGTACCTATCGTATAGGTACAGTGTAATTATGAAATATAAACTTAGGTAATTATACTATGGTTTGCCATATTGCCCAACGCTTGTTATAAATAATTAATAGTTATTGAGGTGTTAGACTGCTCGTGCAAACCACTTTATAGATGGGTGGGTAAACAATTTCTAATTAATTAATCATTAAACAATATAGAAATTTAATATTTTCCTACACAATATCCATTATAAGTGTATCCCATCATCATACCAAAATAACCTTAGCATTTAATGTTAATATAGATTATTACGTAGTTTATATTCTGGAGCATACGATAAAATATATTTAAATTATGAAAGCAAGTCGAGTAATGGTGTATTAGTATTCCGTTGCAATAACGTTTTTTACATTTTTGTTCCATAATCACGTCAACAACTTTTGATCACTTCTCAATATTTTAGATTCTGAGATATCGTTTTTCGTCAGTTAAGATCACGTTTCTGCCCTTTCAATTGTTATATTTTTAATCAAATTTAGATAGAGTCGATTCTTGACAGAGTGTTAGCTTTGTGTTATATCATTATCGGATTGTTGATCGGTTTCCGTTCACATGGGTAACTCCAAAATACTGATAGTCAGATAGATACTACTCTTCTTTCGAGGAAATGGAATCAAAATATAATATTAAAGACGCATATAACTGTAAACTGTATATCTGCAGTATCAATTAATTAAAACCAAATTAACACCTATTCCAACACGCTAAAAATCAAGTAAATAATTCAAATCTTTTGTAAAAATTATAAGAATATATGAATAATATTTTTAAATTTCTGTTATTTACCAAATTATTTAATTGAGCTAATTTAATTGTCTAAGTTATTATTTAATCATAATATTCAATAAGTTTTTAACCAACGGATTATCCTATGGTTGTATATAAAGTTTTTTCGTAATTCCATAAAATATTTAGGTTAGTAAAAAATATAATATTCCAACAATTCTAATAATGTGAGTTTTTGGATAGTTGTTAAATGTTTGAATCACGATGATGGAAATCTTTAACTAAATAACTATTTATTTCCCATCACTTAAGATAATAACATATTTTATTTATGATCAGATAAGACACATTATCTTTCTTAAATAATTTAGTATCATATTTATACAATATACCTGTATAATATCGCTATATTATAATCATATAATTAAAACGATGAAAACATTAGTTCATTATTAAGTTTCTGTAAATCTTGTTATTCATATACTTATAATTTACAGTTATATCTATAAACTTATTAAATATACAATATGCATACATATTTATTACTTGTACACCGATACTTTAAAACCGTAGCTTTAAAAAGTATGGAAGCAGAAGCGCCTATCTTCGTGGTATAATGAAGATTAAAGTCCTTTAGTATTGTTGTATTTAATCTTGCAAACAAATACTTAGTAATATAAAATGCAAATGTGTGTATAAATATTATTAAAAATATGTTTTGTACAACTATATTGCTAAAGCTAAAATAAAATCGATCATTAAATAGAAAAGACCTACACGTACCTATATAATATGTTTAATTGTTATTCATTTTTATTTTTTCAGTATGTTTTAATAAACTATTTCAATGTATTAATTTATATATTTAATAATATACATATCATGTGTACATAAATATCAAACAATATTTTATTGAACTTATAATCATGTTGAAATTTCATCAAGAGATTAAGTATAAAAACCATAAGGACACGATGCGTTTACTAATATATTTTTATAATAGAAATATTGAAAACATAATTAAAAGTTCAACATCAATGTATTATCTTTAAAGCAGTATATGAAACTCATTCGAATAAATGTTATTATTTAAGACTACAGGGGTTTTAAAAAAGCTTTTCCAACGGCCATTGAAATTAAAATGTAAACATAATATTATAAAAAATAGTTTGACAATTGTTTTTTGTTCAAATGTTTAAATACCTTAACAACTTAGTGATATCTCTACGATAATGAGCGTAATTATTAACATTATTTAAATATTTTTTTAATAATATATCTAAACATTTTAGTATTTTTATAACTGAAATGGGTATGTTGACATCAACTATCATAGATACAACAAAACGTATGATGCAGATATTTTATCTATTAATCAGTTATTAATTTAATATTTGTATAAAATGAAATATAGATTGTTGTTATAAATTGTTATAGATTGTTTATATTATATACCTAAAACATGTATATACATTTTAAATTTATAATATTATACATTTATTCATGCAACTATTACACTCATCAATAACGTATTAATACTATACATATATATTGATGTGCATTAATACACGTATCAAGGACCAATTTAAGAAACTCATATTTAAATTTCAAAGATCAGATGATTAAATTAATTCCCTACTTTGCTAATTATACAATGTATTTAAATTTTTAATATTAAGTTAAGGAGTAATAATAAAAAATAACTATGAATCCGTTTTATTGTGAATAATATATTATTATCCTAACTCTTAGCATACATCATATTTAGTCATATACCTGCTGAAATCTGGACACTCACTTGAGTATTATCATTTTCACTTGAAAATGACAACTCAGTTCAAACACTTTTTATTGTCAAATTATTGCCATAATAACTGATGTTTACTCATGTATATGTATGTACAAATATAGTTTACTTAAATTGTTAAATGTATTTTTCGTTTATAAGGAAATTTAAAATACAAAAAGAAACCAAACACTTTCTAGTAAATTGAAATCGACAAACAGTTATTTAAATATTATTCAGTCCACCATAATATATCATAAAATATAAATATAGATATATATATTAGAAGCACTTTTCACTTTTGACCTTTTCTGTTCTACCTAAATAGTGTTGTCAAAAAAAAAAAAAAACAGTGTTGTTGTTAAAATCAATATATTATACGTCACCATATTTTGTTAAGCATAATAAATACGTATTCTGTTTGTAAATTTTGAGTTGACAATAGTGACGTGCCAATTATAGTAAGATTATTATAAGCTACCCAAAAGCAGTTAAAATATTTATTCATTGAAGATTATATTTAATAGAAATTATTCACACTTTCGAGAAGTTTACAGAAACAAAAATTATCTCGAAAATAGAAACAAAAATTACTTTGTCTGATATATATAATAATATACAATTATGAATTCAAATAAATGAATTATAATGGATTAAATTTTGCTGATCTAAGTTTTAAAAATAAATCTATTAAATTTAATCTTATGTCATATTTTATGGCCAAAAATATATTATGTTCTGTAATTTTTCAAAAAATATTCAATATGAACAAATAACAAACGTCATATAAAATGATTAAAAATACTAATGACACGTTAAATAAAAATGATTAAATACAGTACGTATTGTAATAGAAATACAATTTATGGAGTTTAAACAACTAACAAATTAATATTTCCTATCGTAAATATCGATATTTTGGTTTGCATAATGACTTATATAATGAATGCAACAAACAAATTTATTTTTATTTTTACTATTTTCCAACAATGCCGAAGTGAATAACTACGGAAATAAGATACACACTGGAACTTTTTAAATTAGGTTTTTATTTTATTAAATTCAATTTAATGTCCTTTTTGTAGAAAAAGAGTTACGCCGATGTCATATAGATGGTTGTTTTTTTAACACCGGTGTCGAATTTCCATCGAACGTTCGGTAAAAAAAACAACAAATAAAATAACATATTGCAATATTACGATCGTGTGCTTGCGCATGTTACAACACGTATTCGTCCTATTTTCTTTTAATCCAAAACGTGATGAAATCATCTTAGGAATATAAATTTCCAATTGCCATTGTGATAATAAACTTTTCGAATGCCTACCTATATATATATACCCGTATTGGCATATCGATGCGAACCAGTACAATATAAACATCCGGGGAGTTGGAATAATAACGAAGATATATTTAAAAAAAAAAAAATGTATACTTATAACCAGCTACCTGCACAATATTATTGTTATTATTATTATGTGCACGTAAATCCGGAGAACTTCCCGATTTCCGCCAATACGCTTTATATGTGTAAGTGTCCCGCGGCAATAGTAGTTTTCAACGCGAGATGACTAATCAATAACATCATCATCATTCTACGTGTTTACACGTAAAACCGTTTTCCATTTTATTTTTGTATATAATATAATATATCATGTAACGATAAATACGGTACCTATAGTATAGTTGCTACGGTGCCGCTTTACTTCGCCGCCATCGGTCGTGCGCGAAATATACCGAACAATGCAACCACCGCCAGAGCGTATAATAATATTACAGAGCAGCTTTTATTCGCGCCACATGTTATGTGTATGCGGGTCCCGAAATATTATGATAATTTGACTGTATTATAATATTATGGCGACAGATAAGACTTTATAATATTGCCAGTGTGCGCTGTGCATATATTACGTTCAAGTTATAATTCTAAAACGGTCCACAGTATATTATGTAATAGTGTATATGTATGACTGAATGGGGTGTGTGTGTGTGTACGTGCGCGAGTGATAGTGAAAGATATAGGAGGGGGAGGAAGAAAAAAAGAAAGACAAAGACTGACAAAGAGAGAGAGAGAGAGAGAATGACGGAGAGAAAGAAAATAACTAAATTATCTACAGACGTTTACCACCGGTGCTGTTTGTGAGTTTGTGAGTAGAACAAGATGACACAGTTGTGTTTATGCTATTATGAAATTAATTCAATTGTCGTTGTGCCTATACACACTATTGACTACCGCGAGCAGAGTTCTTGTAAAAGATTATACACACACGTGCTGATAAAAATTTTTCCAGGACTGTATATTATATTTATAGTATATAAAATATATTTCAATTAAATTGAACATTTTTTTTTATTAGTAGATGAGTGTTTGTAATTATTATCAAAATCAGCACTCGTGTGAAATACAATTACTAGGTACCTACGAGTTAACAACTGCATAAATAAATTTTTAAAAAACAATGCCAATTCATGTTTATATATATTATATAGGTACATATAGACAATCCATCAAGCATGCGGCAACCCCCATTTTTTATCCCTTCATGATCTATACATTTATTCAAATTCTGATTCGTATAATTATTAAGTACACAGCATTTAAGTACTATATTTTAAAATACTTAGGGTTTCTGTATCATTAAATTATTGATAATAAAATTTAATAAAAATGTTGTGTGGTGATACAAGAACCATCCTTACTAGTTTAAATTGTTAGACAAATCATTTTTTTTTAAAGTGTATATATCTAAATCGAAATTTGAATGAGTAGTTTTTAAGTAACTTTATAGACTAAGAATAATGAGTCCATATCATGATGAAAGACTTGGAAAATATGAAGGCTATGATGATTTGAAAATTATATTTAACAAGTAATATTAAACTATTGACATTTTATAATTTATAAACATCATTTGAGTAAATTCGTCATAGTATCTACCTTCTGAACTAACAATATTACACATATTTATTATTAAGGACTGTATATTTGTAACACTAGTATATTGTACTTAATGATGTAGATATATTTTAATAACTTAGAAACAAGCCACTAAGCTATATGAATTTAAATTTAGATACATTAACATTTTCAAAAGAATTGTTTACTTAACAGTTTAAAGTAAGAAAATTAGTTTTTATTTAAAAAGAAAACAATATATCTTGACTGCCAAATAGCACATTTAAAATAGTATAAAAAAATCTAAGTATTTTTAAAAATACTTTCTAAATGTCAAAACTAAAAAATTCCAAAAATCAGAATTTGAATAAATGTATTATTAAAAGACAAAAGTTGGGTAATAATTCTTGGTGAATCACTTTTTACATAAAATATCTAAATTACAGATATAAAAATAAAACTTGACATAATACACATTTTCCTAATATGTCACTTTATAACATTTTATCTTAACATGACATTATAATTTAAAAGTTGAAATTAATGATTTTTTTAAAAACAATAAATACAAAAAAAATGATTAGATAATTAGTCCTATCTGAGACAAATAGAATAATTTATTATACATAGATAAATCTTGATAGTATTTCATAGTTATAATTTGTGTGATAAAATAATCATAATATTTTTAATTTTCAAGTAAAAATAAGTTTTGCGATGAAAACGAAAATATTTTTAATTAAAATCAAACAAAGAGCATAAAATGCTTCAAATCTCAGGGGAGCCTTTAAAGGTTTTTATGAATACTATTTGTAGGTAATAAATAATTATTATTCATAAAAGATCATTTTTACTACCTATTTATGAAATGTATACTACAGTAAAAGTTTAATTGCACATTTTAAAATAATGAAATATTATTGAATTATCTACCTATACTGTAAGTAATAATATTCAAAATATTAAATAATAATAATCAAAGTAAATTCTTTTTCTTTTCAATAATAAATTTCGTAATCTTGTTCAGTATTTTAAACTTAATATTTATAATTTTTTTACAATAAAAACGTTTGAATACGTGAATATAAAAAAGTACAATAAGCATGAATAGATATAGTATTGTAGGAGGCTATACTTCTAGATGACCATAAAATAAAAAAAAAGAATATAATCATAACTTTTGCGGATTCATTAAAAAATATATATATATTATATATAACACATGGATATACGGTTTCGACTGTCTTCGGAATTAGACTGACTAGACATCATTATTGTCAATTGCCGTCGATCGTCGGCGGATTGTTTCGCGCACAATTAATAAAGATAGCACAGTAATAAAAATATTAGATTAGCTGTATACACAAATAAAATAAGTTCATACAGTATATTTGTCGTATGTTTATAAATATTTATAAATATATGTGTTTTGGCTAAATTATAATATTGAAGTAAAAATGTAAAATATTATTTTACATATAAGTAAACACAATATTTTTCTACATAATATATATTAAGTTTATTTACTGCAAGTGACATAATTATTAGTTTTTAATAATTATAAGATATAGTTAAAACTATCTAATAAATCTAATAAGTTTATTGACATTAAATCATGTATTTCCTGTGTGAAGTTATAATGAAAAACTTTTTGTCACATGTTTTATTAGATCAAATTGTAAATTATTAAAGTTAATTTAGTTTACCGGGTTCAAAACTTTTTGAATTTGTTACTTTTGGAAGGTTAATAACTATACTACAATAAACTTTTAGGTATTTTAACAGCGCAAACCAAAATATATATTAGTAATCATATATATATCTATATATTTGTGTTTTTCTTTCCAACACGTTTAAACATTTCAGTTATTATTTATAAACTAATTACATATAGACTTCGTAAGTATAACTATTTTTGGTTAATTTTAAGACTTCAAAGTTTGAATTGAAATTGACTGAGGGATAATAAAAATGATTTCCAAAATGTTAAATTATTAATTATCAATTGAGGTAAAATGATTTTCATTCCTATTATTTATTTATATTTTAATTAATTACTAATAATATTTAAAATGTTTAGTGAGATGTTGTATTTTAATATTAAATAAATGATGTACACACCACGTATATCTAAAATACCCACTTGAAAGTATTATTTATTATTACAGCTTGTAATAAAATTGTGTAAAATTCGTCATGGAGATGTATTGTTGAGAACACTTAGTGAAAATTGAAGTACTACACTTGTATAATAATATTAATAATGAGCAAAGCAAAGCATCATTTTACTTAAACAAATATTTACTTACAAGTTTACATTAAAATGAATTTAATATTTTGAAATAAATCCTTACGTTTAACTTAACTGTAAAGGTTACTTTTAAAGTGTATGTCATTTTAAAGTAGACATAAAGATCATGTGTATTAAAACTATGAACAGATTGTCTTATAAAAATAAATTTTATTACAGGCTAGCGAAAATTTTTCTCTTATTTATATTATACAAATAAAGAAATCATAAATATGATCATTGTCGGATAATTTGAATTGATTAGTTTAGAATTAAGTTTTTCAAAACCTTTTTAGTATGTGACCCACTATTATAGACTATTCTTCTGGCAGATAAAGAATGACCCTTAAAAAGATTCTAGTTTTTTTTTATTATATTATTACAGGTTCTGATATAACTATGTAATTTAAATTAATAATTTTGCATGTAATCCATCAAAAAAATGTCACGAGCCAACATTAGGTCGCAATATATAGGTTGGAAAATATTGGTTCACACGGCTAAAGAAACAGGATGTAAATAAAAATAAATGCATACAATATTGTTTGAATATGTCTACGTTTTCAGGTTAATTAATGATCTGTCCCAAATATTATTTATAGCTTATTTGAGTTATATTTATATTTTAGTCAAACCGGATTTTCAAAAGATATTGCTGTGGGATAGAATGTTAAAATCGATTAATCGATTGCGTGTTGTCATGTAACAGGTATATTATATTAACCACACCTTTTTTTATATTTAATTTATACAGTTAGTACTGCACAGTATAACTTTTTTAAATTAACTAAGAAACTTGTTTGAATATTAAAATAAAAAAAAGCGAGTTGCAACATTTTAAATAAAGTAATAAGATTTAATAGAAGATTGTGATACTCTTTGTGGAATAATGTTAGGTTAGGTAAGTTAACGTAATCTAAAAAGTTTTGTAATATTATTATCATTATTTTTATTTCTTTATTTAAGTTCAAAATTAGTATTTTTATAATAAGCTCATTATTTATGAGACTTACATTTGATTGTGAAAACCGCATATTGCTTTTAAATATCTAAATGTAAAATATCGTAAATGTATGTGCATATACAATTTAATATTACTGAAGTTACACATTAGTTTATTATTATTTGTCAAATTGAGTGGTAATAATACTATATATTGTATAGTATATTTTGTGTGAGTGAGCCATGCAATAAAACGGGAATTTTTATATGTTTTTCATTAGACTATTTTCACACATCATACATTATGGACTATTTAATATCTAAGTAAATATATTTCTTTTTTGCATAAAATATTAACTTTATAAATATACTGTGTTATATTATTCAGCGCCCTTAAACTAAAAATTAACCATTAGTTTATTATTAATCTTGTTTGTCAACAGAATGTATATTATATCGTATATGTATATGAGTAATATGATTACGATAATCATTGTTGTTTTTAATCCTACACACTGGTGTAGTGAAATTGCATATTCAACACGCCGTCAATTGTATTATTGTTAAATTTGAATTCAGAAGTAATTTCCTTAACAGTTATATAATATTCAAGCACTTGGCACTTTGAATCGTGATATTTTTGTCAAACATCTTATTTGCTCAACAATGAACATTCATAAATATTTTATTATTAAATTTAAAGTAGTTGGAACAATAGAAACGTCGTAACTATTGACACTAATTATCACTTAAATCATTAGGTACTCACAATAACTTAATAAAGTGACATCAACTCATCATCAGCATATAATATAAAAAAAATTAATTAATATTTACAAAGTGATTTTTGAAATATTTATTTTTTTTTATTTAACAGTTATTAAATAAATAATATATACATATTTAGTATTTACGTATATAATATATACATAATACATATTATATAATATTATAAAAATTGTATTTTTAACAAACTATAATTTATAGTTAAACATAAATTGTGATTGATGGGATAATATAATAACATAATTTTTTTTTATTTATTTATCTATGATCGTAATAATTATTTATATACTGCGCTAGCTTAAGCCATCTGTATACAGCTGTAGCAATATTTATGATTTTACTCGCGTCCCATATAGAAAACAAGTAATAAACAGCACAAATCGTTCTTACAATAATAACATTTTCTATTTTGTCCGAAGCATACATATTTATATAACCCACAATTAGTTATACTTATAGTTATAATTCTATAAAAAGATAAAAACTAATAATAGATAAAATCATGCTCTAGACTATTTATTTAATTGAGTTTAAAATTTAAAAAAAAACATTTGAAATTAATTCAGAATTCCCGGTAGTCCAAACTTTCTAATTTCAAATACAGTGGCATAACTATTTTATATAAATATTTCTTGTGAGTTGGGATTAGATAATAGTAAATAATATAGCTAACACATTAACAAAATGAATTACAACAAATAATATTATAGTTAAATTTTAAAATTAAAAACCAAATAAATATAGGATATTGTGCAGTATCGTAAACAGTATAATCTCGCACTCAAATTTTGGATTCAAATGGGTACCATAGTATTATATTTAAATGGCGAATAAAATACCCATAATGTGTAATTACCTAAGTACATAGTGCAGGTACACTTTTTGAGTCGTTCCGTGTTTGAATTATCTGAAAATAACCTCTTAGAAATCAAAGAACCCAGCCGAGATGATCAAATAATGGACAACGTATAACACATAATATGTACAACGGGACGCTAAGTTGCGGAGCCGGTGCTCGGATAATCGCAATAATGCCTGAATTACCCATACATTTTTAAGGTCGATGAAATGCTACCGAATCGAGTGGCCGAGGATTATTACGAACACGGAATATCAGATATTATACATATTATACTAACGCGCGGCACAACCCCCGGGGATGTGTTGTGTACACACACATAATATTATATTTATCGGATATGACTCGCGAATTTCATTTTATAATATTAAAGCAGACAAAAATCGTAACGTACCTGTGTTCCTTTTCACGTGTATGTGCCCATACAGCTTGTTGAGATCGAGCGCAGAAACGATAAGGCCGCCACCACAGCAGCACAAGATCATCGCGGCGGTCAGGATGAGCTGCTGCTGCCTCGCCATGATATCGTCTGTCGGCTCGGACGGTGTGACACTGAGTGTGTATGCTTGCGTGTGAGCGTCGTGTCGGTCGCGAGTTTCCCGTGACGGCGACGGCCAACACCCAAGCAATGATAGGGCGCCGGCGCCGAGCACCGCAAACAGTCGAACGTATATTTAGTCGTCACCGCCTCTTGTTCCTGCTCCTCGTCCTGCTCCTCGTCCTGCTCCTTCTCATCCTTCTTTTCTACGTCCTGCCCCTACTCCTCTTTCTCGGCACCTCGACGTCCTCCTCTTCCTCTACACTCGTTCATCGCCGTCCCCTTTGCCCGTCCTGTACACTACTACGTCTCTGGCCACCATTGCAGCCGTTGCCGCCCGTCATAGCTTTTTGTGTGTTGTAGTCCGTACGGTAACAGGTAGGCAGCGCCGTTATAGTTGTTGCACCGCACCGGAGGGGTTTTGGCGTTAACAGCGACACAGTCGAACCCACGAAAGTGGTTGGATAGTGGAGGCGGTGTGGTAGGTGAATGGCAGTAGCGATTGGGGTGGACGATATGGGGGGTGAGAGTTTGCTACTAGTATGCGGATTATCGGACATTTCCCCCTTCCGCCGCCCATTGTAATGTAATGAAGAAACACCGCAACCGTGTCGGTTAACCTACGCGTTTGGCTATGAAACGAAAAATAAAATAAATTCATCTCAGTGCTCGACACGACATGTTTGATATTCTCATCGGTTCGTCGGGATTTTTATTTTTTATAAACCATAACATCGTATAGTCTCACGTCTTTTGTCCAAAAGTCAAAACATACTTTTAAAGTTATATTATACAGTTAAATATTGTGTGCGTATTGTATACATACAATATTGCACACAACGATGTAATGTTTATATTATAATATATATATATATTGTGCAGAAGTATACAATTTACGAAGACGCCATAGGCGCAAATCTCCATGGTAACGTTGGCACACGTTACCGCCGAATTCTAAATAACTCGCATGCATTGTTCAGACAATATATACACAATACACATAAGTACGAACTACACCAGACTTGCGACTACCTACTCACGACACGTTTATTATGGCCTCCATGCGTTTGTTGTTGTGGTTAGCGCGCAAAATGCGATATCATTATAAAATGGGTACCAATGTCGTTCATGGGATTTCCAGTTACGTCTTGAGAGATGGTGGCGAAATAATAACAGAAACGTATAAAAGCGACCAACTGTTGGAGGTACCAGGCTAATGCAACACTGCGTCTCCGCCACTACTCCTACCACTGCATACTTACCACCTAAGTGTATATTGTTATAGTATTACGTTGTGAAATGTGTACCTACCTAAACATAAAATAAAATAAATCGCGTGTGAGTGTTTCAAAAAAAAAACCGTAAAAGTCAATAAAACACTACATAAATATTAAATATTATATGTAGGTACCTATTTTATTGTTTTATTATGTAAACACTAATGCATTCATTATTTTATAATGTTTACCCACAATTTGCTAATAATTATTAATTTATTCCATTATAAATGCATATACTATACTGCTATGTATGCAAGGGTTGAGCAATTTGTATACAAACATAATTGCAGTTTTTTTTTTGTTAAGAATCGATTAAAATATTTGTTCTAAAGCCGTAAATAGTTCATGATATTCGTAATTCTTGATATGAATATGCTTTTTATATACTCTGTATTCGTATTAGTATAACTAAATGTCAAATTATTTGGGTAAGTCACTGTATATTACATACGTCATACACTAATTTTATGGTTGTTTTGCATGTGATAAAAATGCATGTAAAACGCTTGAGTCGATTAAGTTTTGTTGTTTCAATCTGGCATTGTTTGAATATTATTAAAAAGATGCCACTGCGCCAAAATTAAAACTTATATAACGCACAATAGAAGTAATTTTTGATGTGTACCTACTTATATAAAAACAAACACTTGGGTTACAGTCCTAGTTGAGACACCAAATTTATACATTATAATGCAGTACAAAATATTTCCTATGACGTAACTTTTTTTTTTTATGTACATTGCACTTATACGAAAAAGTAGCTAGTTTTTGTTTTAAAATCTGTTAAACGTATATTTTTTAAACTTGAATGACTTTTATAATCATTTGTTTTATAATAATAATATGACAATGCAAAACTTATTATTTTCAATATTTTGTATAAATATTGTGTCTTATATATTATGTTAAGTAGAACTGTAATCTAAGTAATTCTTTCTCACGCAAGACGATTTTTACAAATAATTTAAGATGGAAGTGCCACGCTTTCTTAAAAAAAGCAATTTTAAAGTTGTCGTAATATAGTATAATCTATTTTTCTCATTTATTTGTAAAAAAATTTAAATATATTTAACTTTGTAAGATTTTTATTTTAAAAATCCTAAGCTATAAAATGTTTAGTTTATTTTATTTGCAAGAAATATATTTTCAAAAATTACGTTTAAATATAATATCATATGGATCTAATTATTTTTTATTGAAATTTTAGGATTAATTATTTGATGTTTTCAAATCAAATCAAATAGACTAATAGCTATAGTCCTATTAGACGCCACATCAAAAGTAAAATGTGTATAACGTTCAATAGATAAATAATAAATAAATTATTATGTTCTGTATACAAAATAAAATGTTTTTTTATTACAATCGTTTCACGCCAGAAATTAATCACTTAAACAAGATTCCTATAGTTGAGAATATTGACACCAAATTTATACATAATATAGAAATAAGTTAAAATAATATATAAATTTAAATTATTGTAAACTCATAACGATCATTAAAAAGTTTGTCAGTTTTAATAATGCATGGTTTGTTGAACCCAAATTATAATTAGTTAGTAGTTTGAAAAATAATTACTTACTAAGTTTAAAAGTATGTTTAATTCATAAATTATTCAGACAAATACCTTTAATTACTATTATAACAATATACTTTGATGAAGTCTCTAATTTATATATTAAAAAGTATATGACGTGTGTTAAAATACTAAAATATAACATAATAATATACCTAATATTATACATAGGAACATAGTAAACTATTCCAAAACTAAGACTTGAATAACTATTTTCAGATTATTCATTCATCATTAATGAAACAACTAAAATCTTAATTAAAGAAGAAATATTATTTTTACTACACAGTTCATATTATAACGACAAAACATTTTATTATATTTCAACAAATAAATATGTATATTAATACATTGTATTTTATATAGTTGATTTTTTATTGCTAGTATTTTTACAGCATAATATATTATAAATAAAAAATATATTCAATTTATTAAATTTTATGGATTTATTTATTTATTTAATATTGTTTGCATAAGCAAAACAACTATACATATTTAATAAGTTATGATAATAATTTATACGGCATGTCATTATCGAAAGGATTTTTTTATTTATTAAATAGAAGTTTTATTAAAATATCGTGCTTATGCCCTTCACTTATTTGTTTTCTAAATACAAATTAATAATAGAGTAAATTTAAGTAAAATAATTATATATTAAAAATATTCATAAATGTACATTAAACAACTCCAATATATTATATCTTTTGGGTCTATAGTAATAATTAACAATATTATAGAAAAGAGAATTTACTAGACATTAGTTTCAAAATTAAAGAAAAACATAATATTTTAAAAACCTTAGAACGTTCCTAATAATCATGTTATAAATTTTAGGTATAGAATAATATAATCCTAATTAAAATTGAAAACTTAATTTGCACCTTTATTTTTATTGTTTTATACATAACTTTGACTACATAGGATTGGTTTTTTACAAGTTTTTATATTTAAATATTTTTTTAGTTCATTCATTACTAATTTTTAAAACATAATTACTATTTTTAAATTGTTTATTAATATTAATTATTTACAATTATTGTTTGTACATTAGTTTAATATCAAAATATTCTGAGTTAAAACAATGTTTAAAATAATGTTTTTGAATTTAAATTGAGACAAAAAATGAAATTTATGTAGAATTATAAGCAGTTATATTAGTACGTGCAAAGAGAGACGACTAACAAAATGATAATATCACTTTTTATCTGAATAAACCTACTATAAATAAATAAATACTATTAATTTAACTTTTAGAAATTCAAAAAAAGCGTTTTTTACATAAAATATTTTTACCATGTTTCAAGGTTACTCTAGTTTTGTATATAACACAAAATGTCAAGTCATAATACCAGAAACAACAAATATTATTTACAAAACAATTTTAAAATAATTATTACTTAAATCTTAGAATATGTACTATTAATTATAACCTATACACCCTTAACTCCTAAGATTTTGAGTAATAAAATAATACAGATTGATTATAATTTTAAATATATTGGTTTTAAAATTATGCTAAGAATATGTATTAATAATCTATTTTAAAAATAAATATTTAAATTTGACTATTTTTTCATTAAATTATAGTGTTATTATTATTTTTTTAAATTTTATAATAATTTAACGCCGAAAACGGTCAATGTTTGTTGATAAGTTAATCACATAATTTCAGAGTATAATATATGTCATCACTATGTGACGTTTAATTTTAAGTTTTTATCAGTATTATTCCTAAATTCTAACTACAACCAAATAAGTATATGACCATTTAAGCCTAATAGTTTTGCCATACATTTCTGCACTACTTGGCTATTCATCAGTAATTTTGCTTTAATTTTGAAGTAATATACTGCTAAAATCGAAAAATAATGTTTTCGTAATTAAAAATTTAATAAGAAAATGTAGGCTCCCAAGAAAAACTCGACTCAGTCTTTTCATAAAATTAAATGAAAAATTCTCTCTTATTCTAAATAGAAATTAAATAAAAATTAAGAGTTTCCATAAGTAAAAAGAAATTTTTAAATAGGTAACGTTAGTTTTTTTTAATTCGACCATAAATAAAAATGTTTTTTTTATCAAGTATAATTTATGTATAAGATATGTCATCATTAAAATATTTGAATAGTGTTTACAAAAATAATGAAACTAAAAAAAATAATATATTTGTTTTGACATGTGTATGCTTTATGCAAACAAACTTTATATAGTGAGAAATTAACAGCAAAATCAAAAACAATGACCCATGAACACAAGTTTTCATAAATATTTTATACGGGATCTTTGTGTTGAAAACAATTTATATTATACTAAAAATAATTTAACTTTTATACAAAAAAGAAAGAAGAAGAAAAAAAATATAAACCTTATAGTTTTAAAATTAATATTTTCTTATGAACTGTATAAAATAATTTTAAAAACATTTTTATATCATTTGTAAAATTGATTTTATTAACACCTCAATACTATTTACAAAATAGATTTAAGACCTTTTTAAAGTCAACAATTAAATCAGACAATGATAAAAAAACTTTTTAAACCTGTAATATTCAAATTAAAGTGTGTGTAGAATTACATAAATAATTTATTGAACCTATGTTTTAAATTAATAAAATAATATATTTAAGTACTTAAATTGCAAATCAATAGGTATAGTAATAAACTTGAAAATTAAAATTTTCAATGTTAGCTTTTAGTAATATTTTAGTAACTCAGCTATATAACTATTGGATATTCTAAAAGGAGCTAGGCAAAGTGTGACAAACAGTTTCCGACAAAATTATAATCTATGCAACAATAAGCCGACAATTTACTTATTTTGTCATTATGTCACGTAAGTAATGTTTTTAAATTAATTTTTTTTTTAATATGGGTACATAATATTATGTATCGTTACAATGATCAAATTATTTTTAATTTTAATCACGTAATACAATATTTATTGATTGGTCAATGGTCTATCTATTTTACGAAAAACAAAGCCAGTAGCTATAAAAATAGTTCTGTAATATTTCAAAAAATAAACATTTATTAAGATATATACGACTGTTCTGAATTGTATTTTATACACATCTAAGAAAAAATATTATGAATACATAATATAAATAAATAATGTAAAATCCGTGTTGAATAATCTTATAATATATTCATACTACTTTAAAAAAAAAATAAACTTAAAATATATTTCTGTAGAAAAGTAGACTTAAGTTTGAAAATTATTTATCTTTAGATTTCACGTTGTGGGTATTACACATCTGTCCTTTTTTTGTTTAATATATACAATTATGTTTTGCTTTAATTATATTGTTGAAAAGAAAAAAAGTCGTCAGATTACGTATCTAATGTTGTTGAGTTAGTGTCCAACCAAATACCAATTTACCTCGTAAATATAATGGAAATCCCATCATCAAGTATGACGACAGAGACCGACATTTTACACCCAGGGACTGGGATAGGATTAGGTTTCTAACCAAAGGGTCAAATCATGAGCTGAATTACAATGTGAATACAATGTACAACGTGCATGTGATGAAGTTACATTCTGAATACCTGCACGATTCTGAAATAAAAATCGCATTTTTTTTATTATTAAAAATAGTTTAAATAAAACCACATAATTCAGATAAATAAAACTACTAATTTGAAAACCACATCGAAAAAAACTAAATTATTAAATCTAAGTGCATATTTTCAAGAATGTTATCATAATTTTATGAATTATTAATATATTGTTTACTAGCTTCGATTATTTATATTACAGTAATATTTGTTAATTATCTTTGTTTTCAATCAAATATAAGATCTGAAGTTATTGAATAAGGTATTTCTTTGATATAAGTTTTTTCTTATACATACATAAGTGTCTTATTTATCCAACAATCTATTTTCTATTTGTTTAAAATAAATAAAATAATAAATTTTTATTTCGACTAAAAAAATTTTATAAATCCACTAAATAGATTAGAAATTCGACCCAGGTGGTAAGGTACTCTACACGTACTAAAAAACGTAATCTAGGAATTTCCTATTAGTTATTAATAATTTATGAAGTAAAGAGAGAAATTTATGGCAATGCTATTCTGGTTTTTTTAAAAATAATAATCCTAAAAGTCTAGATAAACTTAACTACCTGGGGATGAGCTATGACCATTATACCAAAACTACCCACATTCTAATTATATACTAATTGGTCCTTTAGGAGATTAAACTAATTAATTATTGTAATTTTAGCTAAACCATTTTTTGTAAAAAGTTAAAAAGTGAAATTATAAAGAAAGAAGATAACATTAAGTCTTCGTTAAGTTTACGTCTTATGTTGATGGTTTTACATAACAATAACTGTCAAAATATTTCAATACTAAGCATAACAAAAACCATTTTTTACTGTAGTCTGGAATGTATTTTGCAAAACACTAATTTTATTATACAATCCATAAAAGAAAAAAAAGAAATTTCTACAAATCATAATCGGTATGAACGTTTGAAAATGTTTAGCACTCTTTATTGAACAAGTTATACTCCATAAAATATTACTCACCAGTTATATTATAAATCTGCATAATATCAAATATGTATATTATATATATTTTAAGAATAATATAGGTATATATCTATAAGTCTAACGCAAAAAACCTTAGAAATTTGCAGGTCGGGCTCAAAAAATGGAAAACAAGAAAAAAAACGATCAAGTGAAATAAAAAATATACTTTTAATTTCGTTGAGCTTTGGCTATGATAAATATGACGATAAATTATGTTTAGCTGTGTTAATTTTCTTATTATTACGATACAAGAATGATCAGTATTTCCATGTTCTTAATCGTAAAATTGTAATAATCATTCAAATAATAAATTATTTTATAATTATAAGTTTCTACCTAATGTAACAATTTATTCTCCATATATTTAATTATGTTAAATCTCTTGTAACCAATGGCTCTAGTTGCTGAGGAAGTTATTATCAATAAAAAAAAAAAATTAATTATTGTTGTACGGTTATTAGTTACGGCTAAAATATCACTAACGAGCACGGACCGTCCAAACAACGGCAATTGCCGGTCGGTATAGAACTGAATATTTATTCAGCTTATTAAAATTAATTATCTTATATATAAAATTCTCCGGTCACAGTGTTTGTTATTGAACTCCTCCAAAACGACTTGACCAATTTTCATGAAATTTGTGTGTATATTTGGTAGATCTGAGAATAGATTATAGGGCTATTTTTTAAACAAAAATGTCCATTTTAAAGAGGTGCTTACAAGGATTTTGAGATTTGCAATGGAAATATTTGTTTATAAATGGTTAATATTGATTACAACTTTTCTTATAATCTGTAAGTTGTAACTAATGGCAACCATTAATAAACAAAAATTACTAATATAATCTGTAAGTTGTAATAGTCATAGTATAAATAAATTATAGAAATTAGTATTTTATGTTGTGTATAAAATATAATTGCCATTAGTTAATCGGACAGATGTGGTAAACGCGTGCATCAAATCGTCGAGTTTACAGACTCGAAATATTAAATTATATCATATGAGAGTTAAATATACATTGTCATTTTTTTAAGACAAATTTAAGATTGCCATTGGTTAAAGTTAATACATCTATATATTTATATATATATATTAATGTTTGTTAGTATGTCCTTTATACACTCCTGCACTATTCATCCGATCGCCAAGAAAAATTTTGAAGTATTTGAGTACACTCCCACAAAGATTTCTGTCATGTAACATCCTATCTATATAAATAAACGAATGTCTGTCTGTCTATGCATTTCCAAACCGTTCAAACCGATTGAGATTAAATTCGGGACAAAAATAGATTAGACCTCTGGGAAGAAGATATGCTAATTTAAATAGGGAGAGGTCCAACCACGGGAGAGCAGCTCACACAGGGGTTTTGAGATTTACGATGGAAATATTTATTTATAAATGGTTTATGTTGGTTTATAATAATAATAATAATAATAATAATAATAACAATAATGAGTTGTAATAATAATTAGTGCGAAAAAAATTATTATTATTATTTATTATCACTGAAAGAACAAAAAAAGTCTTTGATATTTGTCTATTTTTATTTAATTATTGTTTTTAAATTAATTATTTCCATGACACATGCATCTATGGCACTCAAAGTTTTAATCGGATTTGTGAATTTCATATTGACAGATTGTATGTTTTTCGTGTTTTTGTTTTGTTTTTTTTTTTTTTTTAATGTTCCGCTAATAATTTGTCTATTGCACTCCGTTTTTTTCATATGAATACTGATTCATTCGCTCAACAAATTTGAATTAATTTTTAACACCATTTTTGATGAGCTCAATGTATGTCTCAAATCATCAGTTTTATTGCAATATATGCATAAATTGAATTTGAAGACTAATATGCGCGTACACTACAAAATGATGCATCAGCTGATGGTTTCGCAAAACAATTGTTGGACATGGGGAATGGGAAAATAACAATCGATGAATCAACACAATGCATCACATTGCTAACAAATTTCTGTAAAACCACAGCAACCACCGATGAATTAATTGACAAAGTTTTCCCAAGTATAGCATAAAATTACAGAAATCATCAGTGACTCAGTGCACCGGCTATATTATTAACAGCCAAAAACAACGATGTAAATACAATCAATTTCAACATTCAAAACGAAATTCCAGGCGACACGACAACGTACAAGTCCATCGATACTGTAATGAATCAAAACGAAGTTGTCAATTATCCAACTGAATTCTTAAATTTCTTTGATTTGCAAGGCATGCCACCGCACATTCTAATATTAAAAATTGGAGTGCCTATCATTCTTCTACGAAACATCAATCTGCCACAATTTTGCAATAGTACCAAATTTTCGGTGAAAATATTGATGAATAACATTATCGATGCTACAATTTTAATCGGGAAATTTAAAGGCGAAGATAAATTGTTGCCACGTATCCTAATGATTCCAACAGATATGCTATTCGAATTCAAACTTTGCAGTTTCCAGTACGACTCGTCTTTGCAATGGCCATCAACAAAGCAAAGGATAATCGCTACAAGTGTGTGGACTGAATTTGAAAAATCCATGCTTCTCACATGGACAGTAATCTGCTCACGTGTCGGAAAACCTACTGATTTTATTGTATATGCATCAGAAGGAAAAACAAAAAATATTGTGTATCCAAAAGCACATCAATAAAATAGCTCTCAATCGAAAACATGAATTGTCAGACTTTTAAATGAATAAAAATACATAATGATCCAAAATAAATTGTGTGTTGTTGTAACGGTATTACTTAGTATAATTTAAATGTTATATTATAAAATAAAACATATTATTCATATAAAATTGGCATCATTCATTTTTTTAATGGGCAATGAAGTGCATAGAATCAGCTAGTTTTATATCAACTTTAATATTTTCATATCTATGGTTATATATAAGTATAATTATTGTTAAAAATAACTATAATAAAAACGAATCTTTCATATTCTTTCGTTCAAACATAATTTATAAAATATATCAGAGACCTTAAAATATATTAATAAATAAATAAATAAATATATTAACATTTATTGTATGTCTATTATATATGCCCTAGCTGTATTGAACTTTGATAATATTCAGCGTGATTATCGAGTGGATAAAAGATAAAAATGATTACCTAGTTAAATATTTATAATCTATAATATACTCATTTTAAATAGAAAAGTATATAAGTATACATACATAGCTGCGTATGTGTCAGAAAAAAATCAATGAGTTATATTGTCATTTGTCAGTATAACAGAAAATTTGTTAATTATGATTTATAAATAAACATATTAAATTAAAAAATACAAATAACTAGATTCTTAAAATGTAATATTAAAAGTACAATTATTGTTTGATTGGGTTAAGAAAATATAAATAATGAACTAAATACATGAAGTGTATTATTTCAGCTTCCAAAAAATTATATACTCTTAAATTATTGACCTTTTTTTTTATTAATCATGAATTAAATTCGGTGATTAATATATATATATATATATATATTTAGGATTTTATTAACCTTTAATGATTTCTAAGTCAATTATAACAGGTATGCGATATTAATATGTATGATCATTGCGTTTAAAAATCGACATTTTTATTATAAAAAAGTAACTATAATCTAAATTTGTTAAATTATTTAAAATTTTATAACTGGAACACTATAGGTTAATATCTTAGATATTTTTATTTTTTTAAATGTCAAAATGATTAATATATTATAATATGTAGTTATAATGAGCTGGTCCAATTGCCGAAACCAAATTTTATATAATTAATAAAAATGATTTATCATTGAATTAAAATGACCTAAGTACTTCAATATCGAAGTACAAAGTGTTTGTAGTTCAAATTTTGACGAAGTTTGATATTCAAACAAAAATCTATTTTTCTTCTAAAATTTTAGTTGAATAGTTGTAATTCAAATATAATTAATCAAAAAAATTTAAAACTTTTCGCAATTACGTATAATAATGTTATAAATTATAATTTATATGTTATAATATTCTTTACACTACAGTGAATTTTTTCAACGAATCATAAGCTGTTTATAATACTAATCTATTTACTCCGTTCTACAATACATTGGTATTGATTTAGGTTATGTTATATGCAATATTTTAGAAGAATTACTTATGCAATAACTAAGTTCAGCCTACCGAATTAAAAAAATAACTGTTAATAATGTACTATAAGCTAAATTCTCAGGAATAGATGCTCATGTACAAATATACAACGCACTTCGCTTAGAATTCTTTTCCTACTTTTCTTATATAAATATATAATGATATATCATTTAATTCAAATTATTTAAATGAATGTACATGAATATATCTTTAATTGTTACCAGATAAACAACGACCACTGACGAAGCACTTTCAAAATCTATTACACAGCTTATTAGTTAAAAGAAAAATGATATTTATTTGATAGGCGTAATTCATAGAAATTCTGTTCTCAAAAGAAATATAAATTGATATAAGTACAGTGTACATATACGAGTTAATTAAATAACATTTAATTTATTGTATTGCAAAATGAAAGTATAAAAAATGTATTACAATTTGCAAGTAACTGATAGATTAGTTTTTAATTTTTATTAACTTAAGGGCATCGTATGAAGTTGTATTAGAATTACAAAATCACATAACTTGTTTAATTAATTTCTAAATTATTCAAAAAAAAAAAATTGTTCAAAGTTTTTGTATGCAAAACAAACAAATTTTCATTTAGTTAAATTTTTTTGAAAAACTAGATTTAGAAATAAGATTAATTAATTATGTATTTTTTGTTAATTATATTAGTTATGTTTTAAGTTCTTATTATTCATATATGTTAAATTATAACCAAATAATTAAGATTATTAAGAAAAAAAATCGATATTTTTCGACTAAATATCAAATGTGATCAACATTTGAAATTCAAATGCCTATAATATAATGATATAATACGTAATATAATTTTTATTTACTTAAAACCCTAAAAAAAAATTCAAAAATAAAAATTTTAGGTACATTAAGACGTTTATTGTTAATAAGTAAATAATAACAAAAAAAAAAAAAAAATATTTCGTAAATTAAATGATTTTTTTTACTACTAATAACTGATAATGATAAAATTAAAATACAAAAGTATATTTGGTCAACATTCAAAATCACTAAAGCCTATATGGGACTAATACTTTATAAATTACAACCAAATGACCAAATATATTTTTATCAAGGTGAATTGATCGTAAATTATACGTTTTTATAATAGTTGTTCATAATTTTTTGAAAAAGTACTTCAGAAATTATTTTTTGTGACTGTTACCAATTTCCAATCGATAAGGCTATATATTAAAGTTAAAAGGCACTCGCTATCAACTAATATATATATATATATATATATATATATATATATATATAAATATACATAAGCAATGCATACCCTAAAAATAACATTAGTGTAAAATCGATAGACTCCCATCAAAACTCCAAATATAAATTATTATGAAAACTACTCATTCTAATCTTTGTCGGGCTTTAGTAACTAAGCCGCACACCATGCGTTGCATATAAGCGAATGGCGCATAAATGTTCATTCTCATATGCGTTCAAGATTTGCTATCGATTTGACTAGATTAATTATTTGTCCTTCAAATAAAATGACCTACAATAGCTGTAATACACCTATAATTAGAGCCTGGCTCATTTCAACTCTGGTGAAACTAATAACCAGTCTGATATAATTTAACTCTGAACTATGAGTAAGGATTATAAATATTTTATGCAAACTTCCTATTAAAGGGGCATACAAAGTATGCCCGTGGGTTTCATTTGCGGGGTTTTTTGGAAAATTTCCTCAGTCTACACCATATGTAATACTCGTATAAAAACCAACTGATTAATTTATTTTCCTGTGGCCGTTTTTAATATACTAGTTACTAGTATATACACATTTCAGCACTATGTCCAATTTTTATAGCACTATGAATAAAAAAATATAGTCGTGTATCGATTTAAATCGATTACACTACAGTGTGTATGTCCTGAAAAGCGGCAACTTACGTACAAGTTTAATTTAACAACGTATCAAAACACTTAATTATTTTAAAAATATAAGCTCGTTTTAATAATAATATACTCTATTGAAAATAACTATTTTTTCTAGTAATCGTAAAAGTTTTTTTAATGTTTATGTTCCATTATCAAGTCCAATGTCTAAGAAGTAACAATGTACAAAAATATATTTTATATTTAAACAAAAGAATATAATACAAAACCATCATGTTTAAAAATAAACATGTGAACTAAAAATTCAGAAAATAAAAATTTTAAATTTAAATGATAATTTATTATTATTTTTTTTTTTACTTACAAAATAATTATTATAATAATCAACAAAATATAACACTTATCAGACCAACTAATAAAATGATTTTAGTGTAACACAGTTTTTCTATCGTATTTAAGAACATTTTTTTTTTCTTCCGTTATCGTTGTTAAATATTTTATTAAGGGATATAATTGAATAAGAATTCATATGATTGTTTGAGAACGTAGTATTTTAATTATAATTTCTGAATTATTGTTGAATTTTCAAGTGGTACCTACTGCTTGATTTTCTCATCAGTATTTTCCTAATTAATGTTTAATTTTGGTAGGTGTATATTTTACTTAATTGTTTTGAAACTTAACAATGCTAAATTTTTAAATGCGATGCCAAATAGTAGTTTTTACTGTACAGAATAAATATGCACGTAAAAAATTCAAACAAAAGATATTTTATTTTAAAAAATATCATTTTTATAGTTATACTTATAAGCAATTTTATAATTTGATATTTTGAACTCTGCAAGGTATCTACTAGTACTACAGTGGCTATTGAAAAATAATACATTTAATAATAAAACTATTATGAAAAGCTTCAGAATGCCAAATTTAATTCATTATTTTATTGTTCTAATGTAAATATATTTTCATTATTAATAATTATCACAAGTTACAGTTATAATTAATTAATTAATCACATGTAACATATAACTATAATAAAAATTAGATTTGTTTTAATATTTAAATTAAAAGTAACTATCCGTATGTAATGTACACAATATTATAGTTATTTAAATTTGATACCACCTTAGGGTGTAATTAAATTTATTTTCTATAGTCATCATTCACCTTTACATTCCATTATTTTATTTAAAATATAATTGTAAAAGTTATGATGTCCATTCAATTAATTTGGTTACTCGAATAAAATTAATGAATATTCCTTTATTTCTATAGTATATTTAATATTTAAATGTGTATTACTTAAAAGTTTTTACTGTATATATTGGTATTTTTATATGTCAATTGAATAGTAAGTTTAGTTGACTATAAAAACATATATATTTTCATAAAAAAAAAAACTAAAGGAGTTTAATTAAGAAAAAAACTTGTGTAGATTTTAATATATTTTTAAGATCTAGAATTCCTAAATTTAATTTAGCAAGACATGATTTAAATGTAAGGAACCTGAATTTAATAGATTCTATAGTATAAACACAATTATAACTTTAATAAATAATTTATTAGTACGAATATTGACAAAATAAATTATATATCAACTAATTTAGTTTCTGTAATTAAAAAGAAATTAGCAAATATAAAATAAAAGATAGTTATATATTTAAATAACATCTAAATAAATCTGAAAAATCTAAGAACAATATTTTTTCTTAATGTGCCTTTTAAGTTATCTTACCAATAAATTATAAAGAACATATTGAGTATAACCTAACAGTGTTATGTGAATAGTTGAATATAAGTACATAAATTATTAAATTTACTTTTTTTTTAATTAAAATTTTAGAAATAAAAATACCAACAATTTTAAGAACAACAAGAAAAAAATATAACTCACAAGTTATACTTTACAGTGTACACAGTTAAAAATACATTATTTTTACAATACAATAAGAAATTACGACGCAAGAATAAGAAAATATAGAAGTACAAAATAATAAAATCGAATAAATAGAGAATTTGAGTAAATATTAGATGACCGTAGAAATGTGAAAAATAGATAAACAAGAAAGATAAAAGAAACGAAAAGATAGCTTACAGATATTTATTACAGAGCCCTACAACAATAACTCGAGACATTATTTTGTGAAATACTTGACATTGTTATAATTAAAAAAATGTATTCTTTATTTACTTTACTAAATGTAATAATATTCTAGATCTTTCAGCAGATCAATATGAAAATAAATTTAATTAAAATACATTTATAATAAGTGGCAAATAATTTTATCAAAATTAGATGAAAAAAATGCCTTGATATAAGATTTATAAAAAAAAAATATGGTTGACATGTCAAACTTAGGCTTATTTTAAACAATAATTAAGAATAATGCAAAGTTTCTAAAGTTCCTATGATTGAATTAAAAATGATAAAATACTTTTTTGTTTTAAATGCCTTTTTTAGGTCTTCGTTTTTAAATTCTCACTACTGATATCCATTATACGAAAATCTTGATTCTTTTCTCTTGTAATTAAAATGTTTTCTATTTATTTTTGGTAACTTTATAACAAGAAAGTTGTTTCCATAACAAACCATTTATAAAATAAAGAATAAAGTCGATTCGTAAGAAATAATTACAACCAAAATACTTAAAATTGTAATTTGATTTTGATATTTACAATATGTATTTTCTTATTTAGTGAAATGACACATATTAGTTTGTTAAATTTTATAAATTGCATTAAACATGTATTATTAATTTAGTAATTTTATTTTGTTATTTAATTTATAGTAAAAATTATTTAAACAAACTAAAACTACCAATTACATTTTTTAAAAGGTTCATATATACATTTCTACTTTAAAGTTGTACGTTTACTACTCTATTTGTATTTAATATTATTTAAAATAAATAATTATAAAAAGTTAAATTTGTAAAAACGTAAAAGTGCTTTTATAACTAAATGGTTTATAATGTAAATTTTAAATTGGGAACGGTTTTTATACTTATTTTTTATATTTTTAAAACTTAAATGTATAATAATATTAAAATATAATTTAAAACTTTAATCGAAAATAGAATATTTATTCAATAGAAAGTTCAGTAAAGTCCTTAACAATATAATACAAGATTAATTGATATTATATTTATATTTTTTAATAACAATAAATAATTATCTGTTTAGTAATGTTAATATATTAATCACGTAAAAACATAGTAAGATATGTATAACTAATTGAAAAGCTATATAAACAAATTAAACAAATTTCAAAATGGTCTTTTCAAAATAATTCTTATACAAAAAAAAAAAAATCAAAAGTAATGAAACGTAGATTAATTTTTGTTATATCAATGCAAAACTATATATAAAAGAAAAAATTGTATAAACTAATTAATGTTGCATGTATTATTGAAAAATATTATCATCAAAATTTGATAACCTATTCAATTAATTTTTCTTAAACCACTTTGAAATTAAAATCATTTCCAGATTTTAAGAATACATACTATAAACTTCTCAATTTTCTAAAATTAAAATATTTTAGCAAAAAATAAAATTAAACGTAATGTTGGATAAAAAATATTTTGATACTTTAAATTATATCATAAATATAAATCTCCAATTATAAATATATATATTTATAAAACTATATACATATACATGTATAACTTATAATTCTCAAATCACAAAATGATTTGTTAAAAATATGTTTAAAAAATATTAAAATAATATTCTAACCTAATAGAAATTAATAATTTTAATCCAACCTAAACAATAGGTATGATTTAATTTATTCCGTAATAATGATATTATACATATAAGAGAATTATTTTTTTTTTAAACTAGAAAATTGTGCAATCTATAAAGTAACGATTTACAATAAGCACAAGTGATTAGAGAATTAACATAGGAAGGACAAAATAATATAAGATAAAGTAATAACAATAAGTTAATTACAATTATTTACATTAATTCAAACAGGGGACTTGAGTGAAGAAGCCATCCAATGATGGTACTTCATGACATGTGGTGGCAGGGGTTAGTCTATTAGTAAATCACGACATCATGTTCACTTTAGACACCTTCTGGGGTTACCAGGTATAGTGGGAACAGATAGTTCTGAAATCAAGGGGTTGCGATGATTGTGGAGATTGGAGTGCATGCGTTTGTAGAAAATCTTTGCAACGTTTTTTACTATTTGGATAGATAGGTCTTTATGAAGGGTGTTATTTGAAATATAGTATGGGACTTCAGTTATTTGGCGTAGGTATTTAGATAGGAATGATTGGAATTTAGTAATATTAGAGGGTTTGGTGGCATCACATAATTGAATGCCATAAATTCAAATTGGTTTGAAGAGTAATTTGTACAGGAGAAGTTTATTTTAAGGTTAACATGTTTAGTTGTTAAGAGAAAACGTAATTGACGAGACCAGTTATTTAGAATAAGCCGTTTAGTGTGAATATGTGTTGCCCAGATTAGCCGACGGAGAGAATTAAATATAATTATAATTATGAGTTATAATTTATGACTATTGAAATTTTACCTCAAAATTTATATATTTCAATATTTGTAATTTAGTTAATAGCTTCATAATTAAATAAATAAATATAAAATGCATTTTTATTTTATGTCATTTTAAAAATATATAGAAGTTATCCAAAAAAAAACTTTATAAAATACTTTAAAAACCATTTCACGAAGATTCATTTTTGAGATGTATGAATAATATTATGTATTTTTAAATTGGTTATAATAACAACACATCCAGAGAGCCCATCAATGTGACGTTCATTGCGTGTCAAGAATAAAAATGCCTATTTTTGTATAAAGTATATATTATTATTTATTATTAAATGGTACAAGGATCATGTAGTGAATAAAATAATTTCCCAAGCGAATTAATTCTTAACTGTTTATATAAAGTATTAAATTACCGAAGAAGTGTATTTAATGTACTATGAAAGTAACGCGTTTAGCAAGCGTAATTAATTCGTAGAAAATAATACTATCTCTAAATTTTAGTTGCACAAAATCATTTGTGTGTAATTTTGAAATTCCGTTTGTATAATAAATGTGATTTATATTATTTATATCATTCTTAAAAATTAAAAAGTACTGCAATGCCAATAACATTGATCGATGGCAAAAGGACTTCGCGTACCTAATGATTTAAAATTAGATAAAAAGAAAAAGAAGGATTTCCAAAAATGTAAATACTTTTTAAGATAGTAAGCGTTTACTATTCAAAGCATCACCTTGTACAATATAATATTTACATGTTTTTTTAAAAGTGACAATTATTATAAAATGTTCCCTGCTTGTCAGTGGTGTAACTAAATAGCCTATATAAAACGCCGTGTGATCTTAATAAATTGTATTATGTATTTTATTTTATTTTTTATTTTTTTATTATAAGATTAATGAAAAAATGGAAAAAATCAAACGATTAATATAAGTGTATTATATTATAGAACTGCCATTATGGTTTTTGCTGTGCTCAGTAAAGGAATGATATTTGAAATACTAATACATGTATATTTATTAATTATATAAATAATACATACCAAACATCATAAGTCATGACCAATTGATACTTAATAAGTACACGTATCACATTTAAGTTTTAACATACATACATTAAAAATTAACAGTTGATTAAAATAAATCAATATAATACAGATATTATGGAATACAATGGTTAATGATAACATAATCGAAGATAATGAAGTATTAAATATTATTATAGATCCAAAAGTGTTATGTAACACCTTCAACATTTAAAAATATATTGGCTGTCTCACATGATAAGAGAGCAATTTTTAATTTTAAATGTATTAAACCTTAATAGAAAATACTATCAGTAGCCGTAAAACATTTCTGAAAGAATGCATTTTGTAATAATAATTTAATTAATTAATTAAGAATAATTTTATAATTTATTGACGATTCTTTTGCCTATTAGATTTTGGAAATAAAATAAAATAATGTAATATAAAACTAGCGTTAGCATACTGTATATTAGCTATATTTCACTACATTCATGTGGTCTGTTCAGTATTATATTTACTCGTGCCTTTATTTGTAAAGCCATCCAATTCGTAGTAACGAATTCTCGTATTGTCTACCGTATCAAAATATGTAAAGACAAGATGCCGTGTATCCACATGGGTATACCTACAATAATAGTCTGTTTACAACCGTCTTGTATATTGTAGTATAATATACCATTGTTCCATAAGGACTCGATAAGTGCGGTGCACTTGGGCTCAACACTTGTGGCTCACAAACGACCACTATTAAATTACACCATATCGCCGAGACCTCTTAAACTTATCACCGTATTGCAACGTTTAAGATACAACACACTATTATATCGTTAAACACATTATTATAATATTATGACAATATTTGCACGAGCGAATATGCACGTCAACCGAGCGGCGGCAGACTCGCATTATAATCCTTCAACGGAAACGTCACGTTAATCGTTGGCGTAACGATGTAACGACGCGGCGTTGGCGGTTCACGCGACAGGTACTATAATACATGACATATAATATAATAAACAATATTCCTACATATATTATACGTGCAAAGGGAGGACCGCCTTCGTGGTGAGTGTTTGTCATCATTTCGACTATACGGTCATGACTCATGAATAATAATAATAATTGTGATGGAAGAAAAATAAAAACCTACTCGACACGAAATGAAATTATAACCGCAACGTTGAGGGTACAAACGGGTTGACGGCGGTGCGGCTACGGGTTTTTTTCTTGATAAATTATCTGCGCCACACGATTAAATGGCCCTTGTGCGTATGTTTATAGATGTCGATGTACACGTGTACACGTGCGTTTGTGTGTGTGCGTATGTGTGTGTGCGTGTGTGTGTGTGCGTGTGTGCGTGTGCGTGTGTGTGTGTGCGTGTGTGCGTGTGCGTGTGTGTGTGTGCGTGTGCGCGCACCACTCCGAAGAAGCTGCACACACAAACAGAGGTCAAACGAAGTGGGAGGCGCGTTGCCATGCTCCCTCCCACCACTGCCGACCGTCCGTCAGCAAATGGGCAACAGGTGCGTGGGGGGAGCAACCCCATCAGCCAGCCCGCCCTTCGAGGAACGCAGTTCGATCGATATCATTAAAGCCCCGCTCGACTTATGTATATATACGTATATAATATCATATATATATACACGAAACTTTCTCTCTCTCACTCACTCTATCTCTATCTCTATCACTACCCCCTCTATCACACCTTATAACCCCTCTCAACCGCTCTGTTTCTATGTATATTTATTAACGTATTATCTGGCCGTCTTTTAGCATTGTGTCCACGACGTTTAATCGCCCGCCCCTCAGCATCGGCGCATACCCCGGTGCAGTGTTCCGCGGCCGTCTGCTGAGCACGTCACGACTCCCTCACCCCGTTCGACGCTCGCCTTTCGCGACGACCTTATAGGTATACCTACCGCGTATAATAATAGTCCCAGCTCCGGTCGCACTCGTCCGTCATCCCGCGACGTCCCCGGAAAGCAAGAAACAAGACCCTACGTGTCACGGCGTGTTGCAGTGGTACGAATTATAGGCTACACGACGTGCGTGTATTTGGTATGACAGTATATGGTATATTTTACATAGGTTGGGTTAGGGTACCTACGTCGGCTGGTCGCATCTCCTTCTCTGTACAATATTACAATACGCGTAACTGCGTGATTCCCGCTCGACCTACCGTTTCCGGCCGCAGCGGCCGCGGCGGAGCGACGCGATGATGAGTAAAGGTTGGGCAGCGCCGGAGGGACCAGTTAATTGCGATCCGGTGTGGGTTTATTTCGCTGCGAGTCTATACTGGGATTTATTTATTTGTCCGCGTCGTGGTCGACCGCCGGTGACTATACATATCACTGCTGCAGGACATGGCATATATATGTATAGTATCGTATTCTTCTACACATACCTACCTTCCAAAATACTCCACCAAATGGGCATGTTATTGAAACACGATTGGTTTATTTTATACTTTTTTTCTCAACGAAATGTGTGGGTCTTTAACATGTGAACAATATTTTTTCCGTTTATACATGCTCGTTTGTCCGAACACTGAAAAACCACTAAAACCCTATTACTGCGGGTTATACAGTACCGTGTTTAAATAGTAATCTCCAACGTATAATTAGGCTATCCATATAATATTAGGTATATGTGTGTCGATTACTAAAACAGCGGATAAAGTGATCAATGTAATATTATAATTATGTAAATCACATTGAGAAATCTTAAATTTAAATAGAATCTTATACTATAATAATCAATGATCGATGTTTTGCGCTACCTACCATTTAACATATATCATAGTTTTATAATCACACATTTTGTGCATTTGATTTGAAAAATATTATTTTATTTTTATAATTATAAATGAGTTTCAAACCCTTCTAGAAATGTTTAAAAATTATAGAGTAATAATTTTAAACTATAGTATAAGGATTATTAAATTAAACTAAAAGTACAGGTTAATACAAATAATAAATGTAATACACCCTCGCCCCAAATAAATTTTACGAAAGTTTTTATTTATACTTCCTTCCATTATTTGCTATTTTATACTACCTTGAAACTTTACGATACCCCCTCCTTCTAGAATATAAAATCTGAAATAAATACTGAATGGGACGGTTTTGATGACCTTGAGTTTTGAGTAAGGATAATAAATCAAATGAATCGACTTGACAATCCTTTTAGTAACCTTATGCAAAGCATACGCCCGAGTTTGGCTAAAAAGACAAAACCTAATTTAGTGGTAATACTGCAACAAGAGAATAATTATGTGGAAAATGTTCAATACCTAACAAGAAACCAGCAGACCGAAGAAACCGGCGCTGAACTCTTTCAAGTTGTTGAGAGCATTACAGTGTAAAGATCACACCATATTCTAATATTGGTCGGACTTAAGTACAAAATAATAATTTAAATGACGATTTTAATTTAAAACCCCTAATTATCCTGTTGATAAATCTGAGAACTTTCAAGGTCTTACAACATACCATTTAATTACATGGCCTTAGATCATGTGAACTAGTTAACTTGTAACCGATCAATCATGAAGTTATCAACACACAAAATATCATAACCCAAAATATTATAGTATTATATAATGTAATATTGAAAACACATGAATATGAATATTACCGATTGCATCATCAAAGGAAATTGAGTAAAAGCATAAACATTGAATTAAATTAATTTATGATTAATATATTATTATTATTTGTAACTAAACAGTTTTACTATACACACTGCATAATATCTACTTTAAGGGTTAAGTTATTTCAAACAAAATATCTTTTGAAAAGTTTAATATAACATAATATAAGTAGCATCACATTTATTTTAGTGGTACAAAATAGATTTAAATTACATTCTATAGAATAAACATATAACAGGCGATTTATTATATAAGAAAATAAAGAAATTTTTTGAATATAAATATAAATTTATAAAATTATTCATAATAAAATCTACAATGTACCAGGTGCATAACATTTTAAATTGAAAAATAGTTTTATATTGTTATCACCCCGCAAACAGTATTATGCTGGCAGCGGGTTTTCGAACTCGTTATAATCAATTTCAGACAGTATTATACATGAATACATGATAAGCATTAAATATATTATGTTATATAACTTTTAAGTAATAATATATGTAGGTATCAAACAAATGTCATCAAATTATATTGTAATATGGACTGAGCTTTTAAAATGGTATAACGTAGTCAACTAAATTTATTTCAATTATTTTAAATGAATAATTTAAACTACAGTATACTTTTAAATGAAAATGTTTTTAATAAAATTTTTTGATTGACCCTTAATGCTTGTATTTATGATTAATTCATGAAATATACAAAGCTATTATTAGATATTAATTAATATAATAGTAACATATTGACATTGTAAATTAAAACCTTATTTGTATAGGAAGGTAACAAAGGCAAATACGTTACTTATTCTTATAGTTAAATGTGGATATTACATTGTATTTATTAATACATAGGAAGGTACATATTTTTTGTGTTTCTAGTAAGATGGCAAAAGACGTTTTATATTTTGGCACTGCGGTCATTGTACTCAATATAAAAATAAATGTTCATACGTTTTTTTATTTTTTAAATTTTAAACATAGAAAACATTTCATTTCAAAGCACATTTTACACATATAAGAGTATTTTTTTTTTTTTTTTTTTTTTTTATTAAAAGAAATAAACCCTCGGCAACTTGGCCATTGGGATAAAATACTAAGAGTATTTTTGTTCATTCACAAACTGTTGTTTTTTTATACTTGAATTGTCCCACTCGAATATCTTCAACTCACACCTATCTAATACAGTAATACATCTATATACACTTATAGGCATGTAGCCATATATAGAAGAAAATAATAAAAATTACAAGACGCCTGTGGGAAATTGTTTAACAATACTATACTGTGAACGTCCAACATTTTGAATCGAATAACAAAACTACTCAATAAAATGTGGACCAAAATTTATTTATTTATTCCTATGTAAATTGAAAGTAAATACAATTTTTTTAAAATAAAGTGGTAACAAAAAAAAATGTGGCGTGGACGACTGTGATACTGAAGTATGGTTGAGATTTCAGAAATATAGGATATCAGTCAATTTTTCAATACACAATATGCCTAAATTGAATAAACGATTTAATTAATTTTTATTTTTAAAATTATTTGTAAAAGTATGTACTTATATCGATAATATAAAATATAATATAATTATATAAAATTACTTATATTTTGCATAATTATTATAGTCACACAATAGTACTGTGACAGTGCATCACTCCTTTATTAAACCATGCATGTCCTTATAGCTATTATAGAAATACCAACTTTTGATTTTTAATATGAAATTACATTTTAACAACCATAAATTCAATGTTAAACAAAGATCATTTTTTTTCCGTTTTATATTTAAATTAATTGTATATATAGTTCTTTTCGACAGACGTTATAATAGAATTTCTATGTATATTTCTATAAGTTCATTTATAAAGCCCCTCAGCTCTCTTTGTAGCTATTTCTTTTAAAATTAATAAAAGAAACATTTGTTTGAAGATATTGTATAAATGATGATGTATAAGAAAACTTATAAGAAAGTTGTTGTTGTCTTAAAGATGTACATTTAGTTGAACAAAATGTTTGGTTGTTCTTATTAACCACAGTTCCTCTGGGTTAACAATAATAATATACAATAACCACGGAAACAGAACAAATTGCGTAAATTCTTTACGTCTCAAACTTTCAAAGGAAAAACAAAACTAGCTTAAAGTATAATATGAAACAATGATAAATAATAAATTAATACAATCTTTTTAAGAAAAATGTAAATCTCTGTACATTATATATATATATAGGTTAAGTATTACAGTATTACACGTTATAAGTTAATCGCCATTGCTCCATATATTTTTAGATATGTTCTATAAATCGCACTGCAGGAACAAAGCATAATTTATATCCCTTAATAGAAAATAATGTCTTCCTCATATTATTATAACCTACTACGAACAGATATTCTATAAATCGTTTAGATTTCCAATTGATCATCATACACTATAAATTATTTGCTAATCGTTATTTAGTTACTTGCTGGCTGTAGCACGTCGAATTACCGAAACGATTTTGAGGACTACAGAGACAAAGAAGAGTCTTCTGTGGTGCTCAAAATCGTTGATCCCCTAATGGCTACGAGTTGAAGTACATACTACACACAACACTACACCTACTAGTCACTACACCTCTATCATTAGTTAGGTACTAAGGTAAATTTATTATAAATTATAATATTTAAGTTTTCAAAAAATTGTAAAAAAAAAGTTGATTTTCGGTTTATGAATGTTACTATTTATCTATACAAGTGGAATATCTATTATAATCGAATTCTCATCAAGGCTAATATCTATAATTTCCTAGCTTGATTGATAGTAATTCGAATCTATAATACGCAAATGGCAAATTGGCAAGTGAATTATTGGCCGTGTGATATATTTCCGAACCAACATTTTTCTGAACTACCAGCCTTCTCACAAATATCGGTATTATTTTTAAACGGGGATATCAGAATTCAGATTCAGATCATTAAAAAAATATTTCAAAAGAACTTCATTTATTTTTTCATAAATCCCTATATTTTAATCTTTAATTTTTATGTGGTTTTCATGTTTGGTACTTTTGAAAACTCCCGGGAACATTCCTTCTTGGAAATAGGAATGTGGTAACGGGATTGTGCCTAAAAATAAAAATAGAAAAAATAAACTTATTTTTAAGATCATATACTGATATTTGAAAAATTATTTTACTATTAATATTATTTCAAAATACTTCAAAGGATATCGATTTTAAAATTAAGTACAGCTTAAAATTGTTGCGAGTATTTTACACATCTACAGTAGATCAAATTATTAATAAATAGTAATACGAAACTGTTTGATATATTCACGGCCGTTCCTGAGAATTTCAACAAAGTTACGTTCCTAGGAATTGCACAACCCTGGTTTTTCACAGTAAATCAATATCCAATCAAGGGGCAAATCATATTTAATACAAGATTTCTCAAAATGTCTTCATTTACCATCTAAAAATATAAAAAATACAATCACAATAATTTTTTATAAGTGTTTCAAGATTGAATTTCGACAAAATGTATAAAAACGTTTATTTTTATATCTTAAATTTAAACATTTAGTATAAGATTCCTCATAAGTTCATATGTTTTTCAACATGATATAAAAATAAGTTACCGAAAAGTCACATTCATTTTTTATGAACTTAAACGTTCCGAGTTTTTGACATTGGCTATTATCATTACTCCATAAATTAACTATTTTGCTTTAACCGATTTTTAATATTTTGTTGTAATTCAATAACGAATAACTGTAGACGCTTGAAATGTTCACAAATTTTTTCGACACTTTTCGAACTATTTGAGACATTTGACATTTTCCATTTTATTTAGGTTTTTCTTCTTTAAATATTGATAAAAATATTTTCAGTTGGTCAACAAACTTAAAAATACACTTTAATGTTGATTTAATAACCATTTAATAGATACTAAAAAAGGTAGGTACTACACGTCTACACCATCTTATCTTTAACCGACGTTCAAAGAGTTTCCGAGAGGGATGAGATGTATAAATTATTTATAAGTTAACTGCAGTGGAGTCTTGCAAATTTCTATTATAAATAAATGTTTTAGCTTCTCATAAATTGTTTTAATTTGAAGGTCATTGATAGTTGTGAAGAGTAACAGTAACGACATATATATAACACATGTATCAAACAAAAAAATTAATGTTGCTCAAATAATAATAGGTGGCTGCTATAATATTGTTATAAGTTTAAAACGATAAATTATGTTTAATTGTATATTACTTAATACACTAATTTTATCTAATTAGATTAGGTTTTTGACCCATAGTAGGACATATTCTTTGGAAAAACTTACTATTCTACATTTTTATACCTATTGACTTCAAACCTATAGCCTTTCTATTTAAATATTAATAAAAACAACAATTATTCTATTTTCGTGAGCCAAAACGAAATTCATGTGTGAGCAACCCTATAGCTGCATATATAAGAAGTTGATAAAAGTAGCTTAGGAATACGCTCAGTCTCAAGGAATCTATTTATATGACTTTTTATGAAATCGATCCAGTAGTTTGTGAATTAACCGCTAGTAAAAACTCATTTCATATTTATACATACAGAATATAGTCATCGAGTCGCCTGCGTCTTATTGTTTGCACGCAAACTTTCGACCGGTGTAACAGGTGAACTTTACTTCACGGATAATTGTACTAGGTCGTATAGACAATACGATAAATCGAATACGCCAAATTGGCAATTATTATACACACATTTTGATAGTTGGGATCAGTGCATAGGTAAGTTTATATTATAGGTACGATACACACTTGTAACTGTAGTTGTCACCAACGAATTGTTGAAGGTATTCGACAAGCGAAGTTTCAGTCTGGTAATAGTAATATTTCATATTTTCATGTATTAAAATAATAGTGTTGAACAAGATCGATTAGTTGTTATACATTACACTTAATGAATGTATTTGGTTTGATTTTGTATAAGTATTAAGAGGGGTCTACCCATTAAGTTATTACATTATATTCACGCGTATGTTTTATTTAACTTACTTAATAATAGGTAAACATAGCTAGGGGCGGACTAGTCCCGACATGACACGACATCTCCTGGTGGCCTGGCTTGCTATGCATGTTCATGGTGTCACTAGTAATAAAAAAACCCGTTTTCAATAAAATCTTCCAGGTCTGCCTAAAAAATATCCGGCCTCAAATATTGTCTTAGTCCACTCTTGTATACAGTCACCATTCTATTGTAATTAGATTAATATTTTCATATAATATTAGTTAGATATATATTACCTTCCTACCTACTTATGTAATATCTATTATTTTTTTTAATACCTATTACGAGCGATGTGTTTAGCTGCTATAAAAAGCAATACAAATTGGAATTCATCGTAAACAATTTGTATTACTAAAAAAAGGGTCATATTTAATAACCTATCGTTATATTACGCATATTGACTGTTCGTAATATTTTATCATACTGCAATGTGTAGTTGTTATCCATAGGATTATCCGGATATAATATATCGTGGAGACAGTTTTGAATCATGTGCATTTAAAAACGCGACACTGTTGTTTGTTTCAACTTCCAACCGACAACAGGTTGTAAAATTCTATTAAAGAAAACGTGTGCATCGGCAACGAAGAAGACTCGAACACACTAGTTTTGGTAAGAACCGTAAGCGATTCCGGAGTTTTTCTTCATATTTGTATTTATTGTAAATTTAAAACTTTGTAAAAACATTTAGCATGTTGAAGCGATTAATTAATTAAATATATATTATTTTACACTGGACGCGCGCACTTAGAAAATTGCATATATCGAATGCCCAAAAAAAGGGTCTGTATTGAATCCTATATTATGCTATATCCAGTATAACCTTTTGACTTTTGTTTACTCCAGGTTAATATTTTTTTCTGGATTGACTCCTATGGGGGCTATGAGTATAATTTTATAGAAAGTTGGGATCGGACTATCGAAACATTGTTAATAAATATTAAATTCATTTGGACAGTAACCTTTTCTTCTTGTGGAGGTGTTTAGTATGCAAAGAACTGATTTAGAATGATTCATTTTAATTCTCCATTCACTGTACCAGTCAGCCATTAAATCCAAATGGGACTGTGAATTAATTGAATCTGTAAGACTATAACTACATTTTCATAAATTAGAATATTGACTTTGTCGGGTTGGCATAATCAGCTATTAAAGTATCTTCAAAACTTTTGAATCGCAAGTAGGTTAATCAGAAGTAAAAATGTAAAATAAAAGAAGAAAAACATTAGGTACTAACTCTGGGTACTTCCCACATTGATTAAAGAAATATTTGAAAGCTTAGCCTTTATATTCATTTAAAATATAAGTTACCTAAATCAGAAAACACTATTGAGAGGTTTCTTAATTTTTGATTAGGTATACAATTTAAAATAATTAATCAATATTTATAATTGACAAATAATAAAAATAATAGTAGGTATATTTACTTTAGTTTTTATTTAATAATACAAAAAATTGATGTTTATTATTCAAACACTTTATAATTTAGTATTTAATGTTTTATTTTTATCCAAAATAAGTTATCCGTTTTACCTTAAAATACTATTAAATATGATCCGAGTAAATAAATAGCGTTAATTTTAAAGTAACGATTTGTAATACCTGTATATGAATATATAATAAGATGTGTAATTGCAGTAACTCTATCACTTAACTGCACAGTTTTATTTCACAGTAAAATTAATGTAATGTAACCATGAGTTGTAGAAAAAGTGAACAAATTCACTTACTTTGTAGTATAAAGTTTATAGTGCAATAATGAAAAACATAAAATAACAAATGTACAGACATTTATTGATTTTATATATTTTCACGGGAACTGTTTCTTTGTCAAACTGTCCGACAACTCAATGAATAAATTAATGTTTGAATTGTTTTCATTTAATTAAATCTAAATATACTTTTTCATATAGACAAAAAAAGCAGACTCCTACCACCATAAATATTAATAAAAATTAAGCATGTTTTTCAGTTATTATAGATCGGTATGATTTAGGACTGGTTTTTTATAAACGTGAATAAAGTAAATTAAAATATTTTTCATTCAATAGGTAATAGCATTATGTAGCGCCCTCTGGTGATAAAATATAGAACTAACTTTCCAATCAAGCGAATTGCCTTATACATAATATATATTTACAGTTTAATCCGCTAAGCCGAACTGGTATAAAATTATCCTATATTATCCTGCGCCGGGATAATAGACCATATTAATGATATGGTTCAAACATCCCGGTGTGTATTTTTTCACACTGGATTGAGTTGGCAAACGTTTAGACAGACCACAGCGCTGTGAATAGAACAATGATACAGACACGCTGTGCACGTATTGTAACGAAAAAATAAACCAAGAGTAATCAACCAATGTTCAGGATTTACGGCACTGCCTATTGCATTAAAAAAACATTAAAAATATGCTCACAAAAACGTAAAATTATATATAATAAAATTGTAAAAAATGTATTACACTTTATTTTTAAAGTATTAATAGCTTAAATTAAATTATGAATATCAATTTAACATTTTTGCAATTTGCATAAAGTATAAAATTATAGTGTTCATGAATTCTATTTTTCATCATTTCATTGAAATAAAGTATATCTACATATCCTTTAAATGAGTATCAATATTTTATTTTACACCAATTGGCAGGTATGGACTATAGGTTGTACCGAATACAGTAATTATTTTTATAATATCTATAATAAGGCATACCGCATACATGATATATCATGCATTCGTGAATACATATTATAAGATAGAAATTTACATATCATAAAGATTAGCATATACGACATAAATTAAATTATAGTACTTACCTACATACCATAGAAATGAATGGTAATTCAATAGATCATAATTCATGCAGATTAAAACTATACCTATCAATAATAATAACTTTTAAGTAACAGAATAGCTAACTAAATGTTAACTGGTATGTAATATGATAAAATACTAGAATAATTTTCACTAACTCATTCAAAATTCAAGCTTGAAAGACTTAAGTTTGACACGTTTTTTATTGAATAAGTGTGAATATTGAATAAATAACAATAAATAAGTTTAATTAAATTGAATATTTCTTATGGATTCTTTAAAACAATTTAAAAAAATCAACAATTACAACAAATCCAATCTTACAATATTTTGATTTATAATTAACTACTATATTCTTATAGCACTATAGCAGTCTTTTGTAATGATTTATATTAGTAAAACAAATTTCAATAATAAATATCGTTATCAAAATAATCAGTTTTAGAAAAAATAGTTGCATAAACATAATTATTTTTTAATTTTTTTAAAACCAGCGACAATGATTGACAACACTGCAGTTATATTTCATTTTACAACATCATTAATATATACCCACTCAACTGCATTCATTTTATATTTATTTTTTTTCTTCCCATAATTATGATGTTAATCAGCGCAAAGTAAGGATAGTGCAAATTATTAGTGGAATCATCTTTCTACTGTTCTTAATTAATTTAATTTTCTTTCTTGGTGTTAATTAGATACATTTGGTAAATAAAATTATTGTAATTGTTTACCATTGAGCTATTTGTTCATACTTTAAAAAAAATAAATATATAAATATACTATACATTATACATATTACCAATAAATGACTAATTAGTTCAAAATAGAAATATATTACATAATGTTATCCAAACTAAATTTATAGGGAGCTTTATTGATTGTAAATATATAATACCTCCACTAGTTCAAAAATGTATATAACATAACTGTACTGTACATAGATCAAAATTTAATTATTCGGGAATTTACTTAAAAATCTTATGTTGTTTTATACATTAAAGAAGACTTAAGAACAATTCATTTAATACATAAAATCAATTAATTTAGAAAACTTAGCTTTCACTATAACACAAAATAAATCACCTGTTACCACTCAGCATCACCAGTTGCTTTTTGGAAGACATAGTCAAAACCATTTAAACTCATTATACCGTCTTTAAAATAAAGTTTCCATTTATTTCTGCTACGAGTAATCTACAATAACAAATAAAATCAAAATATGCTTATTTAATTTGTAAGTTTTTGGGTGAAAAATATTAGGTTTTTATCAAAGTGTAATTAACAAAATTATTCTTGAATGTTTATTATTATTTTTAATTTAAATACATTCATCATTAAATTTACCTTATCGTATTGGCAAACAATTACATTTTCAGTTTCAAATAATTCACCATTGTCAATGTCACTTACATCATCACCAGAATTTAATGGCTCCTATAAAACAAAATATACTTGTACATTTAAAATATAAGACTATCAACATATAACAAAAATAATTCAATATATTTTTCTAGAAAATACAATTATTTAAAATTGTTAATGTATTTAAAGTACAATGCATTATTATTTATACACAATGTCGATATAGTATGCCTTGTACCAAATAGTTTTTTCAATATACAAACATGATACACAGTGGATATCTATCATATTAAGTACATAAACAATGTACTAAATTCAAAAAATGTATGTTATTTTATTTTATAATAAATTTAAAATAATGAATAATAGTTATTTTATTTGAACTATTTCAAAATAAATATGTCACAATTATATTCTAAGTTTTAAACTTCTGGATTCGTTGAATAATAATAGTATAAATAAATGATAATATAAATTTCCTTCAATGACTTGACTCAAATAAACTAACCCCCTCCCACAACACACACAATATATAATTAATCATGAGTAATTTCCATATAAATAGTTGAATTAAAAATGTATTTTTACCTACCTAGCCTAATTCATTAAACTAAAACTTCCAAAGATACTTCAATAATTTTCAGCCATTGAGATCTACTTAATTTATTTATACTATATATGCTTACAGCATCAGAAGCACTATTCTGATCTTTCTCATCGTCTTCATCATCATCGTCATCATTATCGCCAATATCATCATCTATATCATCATCATCATCATCGTCATCATCTGATGTTGAAGAATCATTAGCTCCATCTATCTGAGCAATAGTTCTTTTCACACCACCAGTGACATTCCCACTAATAAATGCTTGATTATTTTGTTGAAGTTGCTGCTGTTGTTGTTGCTGTGTAGTTCGTACGTCTGACAAAAATTCTGGTTGGACAACAGTTTGAACACCTAGTAATTATAAAAATATATGTAAGTTTATGACATAAAAAAAAAATAGATCTAAAATAACATCCTACTTGAAATTGATTGAGCAGCAAGAACACTATTGACATGCTGTTGTAAAAAAGATGTAGCTAAAGGAGTAGTCATTGCCATACTATTAGTTATTACTGGACCACTAAGTATACTCTGTAGCATGTTTCCTAAAACAATATTAAATGACAGCATTTAAAAGAAAGAATATTTTAAACTAAATATACAACAAACCTTGTATAGCAGAACTTGGAACTTGAATGGAAAGAACTCTAGAACCAGTTTCTTGAGAACCTGTCTGTGCTGGTAAAGTTATTTGAATTGGTACATATTTGTTTGCATAATCTGCAGGTAAAACTATAGTGTTCTGCTGTTGTTGTTGTTGTTGTGGCTGCTGTTGTTGTTGCAGCTGTTGTTGTTGTTGTTGTTGTGGCTGTTGCGGTTGTTTCTGTTGCTGCTGCTGTGGTAGTTGTTGCTGTGATAGTTGTTGTTGCTGCTGTGATAATTGTTGCTGCTGAGGCTGAAGTGGTTGCTGATGTTGCTGCTGTTGTTGCTGTTGTATTTTTTGTTGCTGGACCATTTTTAATTGATGAACAGAGTTATCTAAAAATAATAATTGATAGTACAAAAAAACTATAATACCTAAATTTAAATCTATGAATAATTAGAAAGAACATTTATTAATGATTTAAAATAATAAAATACTTACTGACTATTGTAGGAGCATATTGGTTTTTAGTTTGTTTAACTACAGTTGATGGAACAGTTTTAGGAAGTTGAGTAATTTCTTGAGGAGGTGGTGCATCAACTGCTTTACTGGCCATTACTTTAGATTCCCATGATTGACGTAACTCCAATAAAATTTGATCGTCAATACCTTCTTCCGCAAAAAATTCTCGAGAGCTATTAATTGTATCTTCAATTACAGATTGGTATAATTTCATCTGAAATAAATTATGCTTATTTAGTTATATGAATATACAAACTATAACAAGTTTTTAAAAATTCAAACATCTATCTATGTTTATGGATACATAAAGGTAATACACTGTGGTTAAATTAGGCTTATTTTTGGGCAGGGTAAATATAGTGGATTACTGGTGTTTCTCTTGTATAAATTCGTGGGAAGGGAATAGGGAGTTTTAACATTTTAAAAAATGTACATTAAACAACTACATAAAATTTTAATTTTTTTAAATAATAGTTTACAAGATTATGCATATTATAATACAAAAATATTATTCAGGTTTCAGTATTCAACTTAGTCAGTCCCATTTAAGTATGAATTGAATTTTAATATAGGGAAAAAACAAAACTTAAGCTACAAAAAATAGACCAAAAAAATAGTTTCACGCCCTGCCTAATAAAAAAACTCCCTTGGCATAATTAAGTGGACACAACAGTTTGTTGATTCAACATATCTATTTTATTTTTATTTATTCTTCGAGAATATAATGGGCCCCACTCAACTCATTTAAGAAAGGCAATAATAATACTCTCAATAGCTACTAGATACGCAGACAGATAACACAGGTTTTAAATATGGTAACAAAAAAATCATTAAGTACATACAATTTATTAAAAACCTAACCAATCCAAAAGATTAAAAAAATTCTATCATTCTTTAATGTTTATATACTTATAATTGGCCAAAATATTAAGAAAATTGGTTTATCATTGTTATACAGCAAAATGCATTTTCTTCATAAATAGGTATTATTGTACAATTTAGTTTTAATTCTTGAAAAGTGATCAACTCTAAAAATGTGATTTGTTTCCAATTTTCATAAGGTACAAGAGCTATTAACACACTTTATAAATTTCTTTTAAGAATAATTTTTATACACACACAAACATCTTTTAACCTATATTAATATTAATTAGGTTATTATAGGTACCTAATATTAAATTATTAAATTATTATAAATTAAATATACTAAACTTAGTAATGATTGCGAAAAAATAACATTATTTATTGTTACCTCAAACTGTCATGACGATTATAATTTAAAATGAATTAAGTTAGGTAACAAAAGATATGCCAAATAAATAATGAGCTTACCTAATAAATAAATGTATAAATCAAAATTAATAACCTTATTAGAATTGTAAACATTTGGTGAAATAAAAAATATGTAGGTAGATATTAATATGCTAATAGAATTAGTGAAAACAATATAAAATTTGAATCAATTTTATCCAATGCCATTTTTTTATTATTTTCATTATTTATGAAAATAAATGTTTAGATTTTTAATTTGATTCCTGATTTGAATTTATTTATCACTTTACTTATAATATTAATATTTTAATAGAATATAGGTACAAATCTACTAATAACAATACCATGAGTATTGAAAATAAGGAATATGAAAATTGTCATTATAACTTGAATATTTAATAATGACATATATTATTATTGACACCATGACATACCAGTAGTTATCAAAATCGTGGAACAACATACCTACCTAATGACAATAATAATTAAAAAATGCAGGTGTCTTCAGACATCATCAAAAAATGACTACTAAATATAATACTCATGTAAAAATAATCAAATTTAACGACCTACAAAATTAACCCTTACATGTAAGTCACACATTCGCCTCGTATAACGACTTAATCATCTTCATATTATGGAATAGTCGGTATTTTGTATGCCGTGAAGATAGAAATTTAATACTATTTTTAATGCCACACAACGCCAAAACTACTTAATATAATAAGCACACGATCTAATATTATGTGAACGAAATCCGTGGCGACCCAGTCAGTGCATATGTGGCAATATTGTTTATCTATTACAAAAAATACTTTTAAGGCCCGGCCCAAATTGTCGGTTGATCGGAGTGCGACGGTCGATGACAATTATTATAATACTGTAAATGTGACGTGCCCGAGGGAGTTTACTCGGTAAATAAGAGGTGTACTACAACTAATTTACTACTTACCACGGACGATTGGGACAACGACATGTTTGATGAGCTAATGGAAACAGCAACGTCCGTCAGTCTGAGGTCTTACTTAAATTATTTTTTGCCGTGTTGCGTGCGGTGGATTACGGTGAACGCGAAGAAGAGATTTTTCAGTTTTTCCTTTAAAAAAAAATCCTACGGACGAAGCAACACGACCGCGACAGCCGCAACAGAAGTGCAGGACGGCCGGATGTGTGGGGGTTTCTCGTGCGAAACAACCAAAGTTTCACCATGTGCTACGACTCCTTTTATACTGTCAGCAGATATAGGTAGGCAGCGGCTTTTAACACACGGCCGACGGGCCGACGTCATCGACCGCACGGGCTGGCCAAATGCTACGGTAATTTACTACCGTACACCTTACTGCTGTATATCCGTGCACATAATAGCAGCAGCTGCTGCTGCTGCTGATAAAATTATTTGAAAATTAATTAATTCATCTATAGGCGAATAGCCGCCACCGGTATACCGTCTTATACTAATTGCCAACCTATTCTGCGGTAACAATCGTACATCACGACTGTGGGGCAAGGATTTATATGCAATGAAAAAATAGTAAAACATGCATTTGATTTATTAAAAATATGCAAAAATGTACATCAAAAACAGTGAAAAAATATGACACAATATACAAAAACTAAATTTTTTAATTTTAAAATATTAAAAATATTGTTATAAACTATTAGTTATTCGAAAGCATTATATGGAACAACGATGTGGTGCTTAAAATTTGTATAAGTTTTGCACTGGTGCTTTGTAATTTTGGAATTTTAAATTTTTAAATGATAAAAGTAAAAATTAAGTAGATTCGCAGTAAACGACACGTAATGCACTCACAATAAACGACAATGATTATTACTACTATGTCGAAACTCAAATGCTGTAATTGCAGAATAATAATATAAATTTTATTTAAAATACGCAAAATAAATAAACCACTATTATATTAGTATCATAATAACGTGATTTGTGTACATTTCAAATAAAACCAATAATCAGGAGTTGCAAAAAACATATAGGTACCAACTACCTCAATGATTATAAATCTTAGTTCTATACATTAGTAATTGGTGTATTGATGTTGCTTGAAGGCTTGAAGTCCTGGAATATGATACCTTTTGGCTAGTCACCTTGACTATATTAATTATACCATGGACCTTATGCTTAAAGATAACGTTTATGATCAATGCCAAAATTCAAAACTCTTTAGTAGGTAAACCTATATGGCTATATGGGTAGTTGTAAAGTTGTTACTTGTTACCTGTTGCTTTTTGCTGACATTGCTGTAGTTATTATTTATTTATTTCAAATATTGTTGAATGTTTATTTAATTATAAAGTTGATTTATTGTTGACACTTGATAGACCCCGGACACCCCGCCATCACGTGTAGAGATATACAATAACCTAATTTGAGTGCGGATGTCTTTAATTATCAGTATGTTAATTAATTGCAGGAAAGTCAGAAGTTCTAAATTCTAATTCGAAATATAAACATAAGCGAACACAAGATTTTGCTTCAGAATTTCAGATACAAGCGTGCAGCACATTTTTAATATTAATTATAATTCTAATATAATCCTAATCTATAAATTATAATATTTATGTCTCAATACTTTCAACGATATCATAGTGTTATATGCGCCTATATGGCTATATAATATTATACTTATGTCCTATACTTATTAAGTTAACAATAAGTAATACGTAATAAAACGTATATAAATACATATGACGAAGGCTTAATTTTTTAATACAATTTTCAAGTTCAAGTGGGTTCTTGAGCTGCAACGTTGCAGTCGTTCATAAACGAGGTTACTGTAATAATAGTTATATGATAGTTATAATAATAGTACTACTAAAACGTTTACGACTGGTTGGCTACACAATAACTTCGATCATTATTATTCATAAAAGGTAGTCATTTAGTAATGTTGCAGATATTTATGGCTTTTAACGAATCCTAAAAATTTAACATTATCGTCTGAATCAATCGACCATCATCGTCGATCATTAAACTCAGTTTTAATAAGGTTAACTTATTTTATTTCTACCAAATCGTTGTTATTCTCTTATTCGGTATTGAATATTTAACAAAATAATACAATTACTTGTATACTGTATAGCCGTATAGAGATTCGCATAATATAATCAATATTTTATAGCATCTTTAATTAGGCTTTATTATATTATTACTTATTAGTATAATTAATTACTCATTACAGAACTAACAGTCGATAAATCGATGAATCGAATTATGACAACATATTTTATTTTGCCATCAATTTTTAAAGCTAAAGTAAAGTCCGAATTTCAGAAAATTCAGTCTATTGTTATTTCTTATTAGAATTTTTCAATTACATAGTATTTATACTATTAAATATTTATTATTATTTATTATACTAAATAAATAATAATATTATAATTTATAACAATAAATTAAGTATTAACTTAGATAGCTGAATGCTGATCATTGATCAATGCTGTCTGCTGAATGCCTAAATGCTGATACTTATATTAGATTATTAATTATTTAATAAATAAAACTATTATTACCACAGATTATTTTTATATAAAAAAATACTTATTTGAATTTTACACAAAATACAGTGTGGTTGAGGTTGGTGAATAAAATATTATAAATTCCCGTTAACACTGCTATCAGTATAATCCGTTTATTTGTCGGCTTGTGTTTTGTTGTTGTTTGTGTTTGTTATCTTCGAGCTTCAAGTAATTATAGCATATTACAATTCAGCATTTACAACACTATTTTGTTCTTCTTGGCATGAATTTTATGTTGTTTATGTATCTATGAGTTCTTTTATTTCACACAATTTAGTTCGTATGTGATTCAATAAATATTATATTATTAAATTTTGATTTGGTTTGATATAATTATCGAGAAAATTGTAATCATGATACCCGAATTTTGCGTATTTTATGGTGTTTTAACATTTTCTTGGATAGAATTCCTATGGGAACAGTACTTAACACTAAGACAGGTAAATTATTTTCGTTTAATATTGAAAAATCTAATATGTTAGAAAAATGTTTATTCAAAATTATTATTCTAATATAAATTCTATATACAATTTTGATTTTGAGAAGAATCTATTAAGTGTGAAATCTAATAGCACAGATGTATACTTAATTCCTTGCTGATTAATGTCAAATATTTTTAGAGACGTGTATATAAAACTACAGATCAAATACCTGAAAGATTAACTGGTGTACTAGATGTGGTAACATTTAATAAGGCCAAGTCTTATGGTATTGACAAAAATAGCTTCAGTATAGCTGAGGAATGGTTTAATATGATTATTTCTACTGTAAGTAAAAATATTATTAAATAAATTATTATTTATAGTCTTAATCTAAAATAAAATTATAATTACACATTTTAATTTTTGATCCAACTAATTATAAGTTTTCTTGATAAAGAAAGTTATCTATTTTTTCAATCATATGTATATTTTCATATACTAGTATACTACCGTATACAAAATAGGGATGAGAAGTTTCGTTCAATTAGGTGAACTAGTTCGTTCGTTCATCGTTCACTAAACTGAACTAGTTCAAATGAACGATACATGTAGTCGTCGGTCAACAGCTGTTCATATTCGTTCATCGTTTATTAGTTCATTACACTGTACAGTGGTACCGGTTGAACAAAACGTTTCAATTGAATGATTTATTTTTCATTATCGTTCGTTCGTTCATTAACCAATCGTTCAGTGAATTAGATCGTTCGTGAATGACACATCCCTAGTTAGATAATTAGATGAACTAGTTCATATCGTATTGTCGTTCGTTCAGTAACCATTCGTTCATGAACGGTACATCTCTAATACAAAACATAGAAAACAGATTTAAAAAATATTTATGTCTTTCAATATTATTTAGTATCATTACTTATTTAAAATACTTTAATCATGATATTAAAAAAATATATTAATGTATACCTAATTAATTAAAAATAAAATAATATTTTATGAGTATATTCATAATTAACTTCTTAACATAAAATTATTTAAATGAATATTGTTATACCATTTTTAGTCCAATAATATAAATAACTCATTGACAATTTAATGTAAAACTTTAAAAAGGCAGTTAGGTAATGCCATAATATTGGATACATAGCGTAATATGCCATATGTGATATAATATATATAAAAATGCTTAACAGATATAAATTTCCAGCTTTTATAATCATTTTTTCTAAATTTTTATGAACTTTTAAGTATAATGTATATGTACTATCAATTATATTTTAAATGCTGTTTTTGAGGTTAAATAATTGTTTTGTCCTTTACATTAAACGCCATTAATACTTATTGGGGTAACAAATCAGGTATTTTAAAAAATTGTTAAGCTCTCCACAAGTTATGATTTATAGAGTTTGTAAAACAAAAAAAATGTTTCTGGACCAATAAATATCTATATTATACAAATTTAATTTTTAACACATCGCTTAATATTTTATGAAGAAAGGAGCTTCTCTTTATATATGGAGATTAAAATTTATAGATTTATACATATAATTTACTATTAAGTATAATATAATTACAAATATTAAATATTTTAACAAGCTAACTAATTTATTTCTTACTTTAAATTAATAGGGTTTCATCTGTTTAAATGGATTCACATTATTATGGAATTTCAGCAAATATTGTTTGATTGAGACTCGTTATAATGATAGTGAAATCATGACTAGTTGTGTATTTCTTCTGTGTATGAATACCCTGGGTACACTTATGTCTTTGCCAATCTCAGCATATAGCACTTTTATTATTGAGGAAAAACATGGGTTTAACAAACAAGTAAATCATCGAATAAGATACTTAATATAACATTTTTATTTATTTATTTCTAAAAATGTTAATATTTTTACTTTTTAATTAGAATCTAAATTTCTTCATTAAAGACAAAATCAAGAACTTTTTATTGGTTCAAGTGATTTCATTACCAATAACTGCAGCGGCAATCACTATTGTCAAATGGGGTGGACGTTATTTCTTTATCTGGTTGTGGGTATTTGCCGTAGTGACTTCATTATTTATCATGACAGTGTATCCAGAATTTATTGCTCCATTGTTCGACAAATATACACCTTTACCTGATGGAGTTTTGAAGACTAAAATTGAAGAGCTTGCCAAGCAAGTCAAATTTCCTCTTTACAAGATTTATATTGTAGAAGGTAATTGATTCAAATTATAACATAGAATTATTTAACATCTATTCAATTTATATTTGTTTTTAACAAACTGTTTCACAAATAAATTTCTTGTATTAAAAATATTAATTTTTAATTATCCTTTTTGACTTTAGGTTCAAAGCGATCTGCTCATAGCAATGCATATTTTTATGGATTTTTCAATAACAAACGTATTGTGCTATATGATACATTATTAAAAGATAGCAATGATATTTTGAATAACAAAACATTAGTAGAAGAAAATACTCATGTTGATAAAATCGAAGAAAAAGGAAAAGGGATGAATGATGAGGAAATTTTGGCAGTCTTAGGTCATGAACTTGGTCATTGGAAACTAAATCATATATTATTTTATCTTATAATATCTCAGGTATTTTTATCGATAATTAATCTTTTTTGTATACAAGTAGATTTTTATTTAATATTGCAATGCATTTTTGTTTCAGGTAAATTTATTTGTTATGTTATTTGTTTTTGGATGGTTGTATGACAATTCAATGTTATACCGAGCATTTGGATTTTATGAGTCAGCCCATCCAGTTATCATTGGTCTTGCAATTATTTTTCAATATGTGTTTTCTCCGTATAACACTGTTATATCGTTTGCTATGACTACACTTAGTAGACAATTGGAGTTTCAAGCTGATGCTTTTGCTAAAAAGCTTGGACATGCAAAGCCACTTGAAACTGGATTAATACGTTTACACAATGATAACTTAGGATTTCCAGTCTATGATTCTCTATTCTCAGCTTGGCATCATACTCATCCTCAACTATTGGAGAGATTGGAAGCAATCTCTAAGACAGACTGAATATTTAATGTTAAATTAAAAAGTATACATAATTCCGATTTAAACTTAAGCAGTGTTTCATAATATAATATAATATTTTTAATTTTTACATTCTTCAATTAAGTTACGAGGTATCATTTGTTGTGTGAGTGTGCGCAAATCTTCTAGTCGACATGGCTGTGGACAACCTGGTAATTCAATTAACTCAATGTTTGATTCTTTCCATTCATAGTCTCTGTTGTATAATAGCTAGATTTTTTTAAAGTTAATAAACATTTAATAATTTATTACCATTGAACTTAAATTTATTTTTATTATTTACCTTTACAACCGTTTGATTTGAAAGTGTTGCATATAATTCCATTATAACAGCAGCTCCATAAAGTGGATATGTTATATTTTTTATGTTTAGTGTCTTCAAGAAAGGAACAATAGTCGAATCATGACCGACATGCAAATATATTTTTTTTGCGTCTGGTGATTTATTTATTGATGCTTCCATTCGTGTTAACACATCATTTAACATTTCACCTAATAATTAATTATTTATGCTAATTTTTTGTTAATAAAAATATTATGATAAGTGTAAATATAATAACCTGAATATAAAAGTTTCATTTGATCTGTTTCGACTAATATAGTCAAAGAATATAATAAATATTCTTCAATATCATTAAATCTCTCAAACGCCCAATTAGGGATTGAATAGTTCGCCATATGCTGAAAAAATATATATATTAAATAATAAATAGATAATAAAATATTCTTAATGAAAGGTATAATTTATTTCAATTCAATATAATTTGTCTATTTATTTCAGGTTCTTACTTGTGTCATTATAACATCAACTACTTTAAATACATCATAAAGTGTATTTAATGGATTTGATGTGTAGTTTTTCATATAGTTGATTAATTTTTTTATCTTTTCGGTTTGTATTGCATGTTCACAGATTTCGTGTAATTCCATAGAATACTTTGGACATATTCTTGGATCTCCTATAAACTAACTTTTTTTCTTAATTTTAAAAGTAGGCATTTCAGTTTATATCTTAAATATAAATTGAATAAATTGAGTTTTAATTATTTCTCTTATTCTCAAAGTAGTCACCACCCACAGTCATCTAACAATTTGTTTAAGTAAAACTTCAATGCGTTCCTTGCATCCCTCAGAATCTAAAATATAGATTTTTTGTATATATTGTAGCCTGTAAGAAGTCGTCACATGATTTAATTAAATCTGGTGTTGGAAAATAATTTTTTTTCTTTATTCATTTAAATTCTCTGAATACAATTTTTCTACAAATAAATCTAGGTATACATCAGGTATCTATACCGTACACAAAGAAGATACTTATGGAATTATGAGTAATGGGTGCATAATATAGGCATTTGATGGATAGGTATACCAGATACCAATATATAGTTGTAACTTTATAAAGAGGCAAGTCTGTTGTTTAGATATAAGGCCAGGCCTAATCTACTGAAGAAATAGATATGAAGATTAAAGACTCGAACTAACTAAACTAGTGAAGACTATGTACCTATACAGATTATAAAATATCTATCAATACGACAAATGCATACTATACCGTTTGTAGGTACCTACCATCCATCTATACTAAGTATATTGTAATAATTATATTTGTATCCTTTTATTTACTTGCTGGTGGTCTTTTGACAAACTCGTCTTAATCGGTATGGGCTGCCACTTCAGGTCCTTGTTCCACGTCTGCTCCTCGTTGGGCGGGTACATCCCGGCCAATAGATAACCAGCGGACTGGATACATCGGTCCACCTCCGTGGCGGATACATCGATCTCGATGGGCGTGTACCGCTGTAGGGGGTGTAAAAATCCCAAGTACCGTTCGCGCAGAGCTTGACCCGCGCGGTACGCGTTCCATACGCCCTGGTCGGTCAACTCGCCTAAACCACGGGGCCAGGGTATTTGGTCCGTTTGGTTATTGTACCGGGTCAACGGCGCACGGTTCGTGTGTCTCATCAACTGTGCCGGGCAAAACACACACAATTGCCAGTTGTCAGTTTGTCACTATATAGTATTTATTATTACTGTCAGTGGCGTAGGTACACGGATATTTTAAATGGGAGAGGTTACATAAAACAATTATTCAGATTATTCATATAATATATAGGTATACACAAATATTATTTAATTGTATTCATTTTATAAATCTTTACGTATAGTTAAAAAAAATACCAAACGTGATGGTGAGGGGTGAGACAACCCCCCTCTCCGTGTGTAAGCCACTGATTACTGTGTAATCACTTCATCAGTTGAGGTCTCGATGACAGATGACATAAGCTTAAAATATTACAATACCTACTTGCAATACTTCAAATATACAATTATACTACACAAGACAATATTGTATTCCAACACATTATCGCTTATCAGGGTTCAGGACATCAAGTAATTGCATATCTGTATTGACGTATTGTAAGGTATAGTGCAGAGTACCTACTTAAGTATAGTAACTATGAGTGCTGCTGAGTGATATATAGATACAATTTAGTTTTGAAGAAGGTAAGTACCTATAGGTACCTTTATATAAGTATATTATAATTCAAATATAAAATTTTATTTTGGAGGTCTTCAAATATTTGAGGATTATTTATTCTAAACTCTTTTAATTAATATATTATTTTTTAAGACATAAAGCAACCAATTTTTATATAAATAGAAAATCTTTTTTGTATTATTTATATCCTAAAAATTAAAAAAAAATATTTTCACTTTATTAATAAGTTCTAAATATTATACTGTTAGGATAGTAAATTTTAATGAAGTATAGTAGATACCTCTTTACCTATCATAAATGATACATATAATGCCCTTATGGTAAATTATAAACTTTAATGTTTTACTTTTTTATATTTTTTCTCTATAGTTATCTATACATCTGTCGCCTGTTGACATTGGCTATTCCTATTCTTAAATGTAACATTTAAAATTAGTTTAATTTTTTTTTTTTTTTAAAGTGCTAGTTTTTACGATTTTAATCCATATTTGAACTTTTTTAGTCCCATAATACGTGATCGTCTCGAACGCTGATTGGTAAGTTAGGTATAGTTAGGTACCTACCTACGACTTATGTGAAAATGTATGTGTTTGTGCAATTATACTCTTTAGGGAGAGGTAGGTAGTTAAACTTAAGTATTTCCTATGAAAAATTAATTGTGTTTAGAAATTATTTATGTTAAGCATAGTGAATTTACACGTTCGTATTTATAAATACGAGTATATCTACGATCTATTTATAATATATTAATAGACATCTAAAATTTAAATGACCAAGTATTTATGTTTCGTTCTATGTTTCTATTTCATTTGACGCGCGGACAGAATTAACAATTTGTGAAATTGGTCTGCAGTAATAAATTACAACAATACATTAGCTGCATCCGTACACCGACGGTATAGACTGTAAACAGTGCAAGTTCTACAATAATATACGTATAAATTATACAGTAAATAAAGCTGGTTGTTAGCGTTGCAGTGACAGACGATTAAAACTGATTCTGAGCTTTTTTAAGAAGATGTCAGCACAATACTTGTATTCTTTCTCGAACCCACGCGCAACATAGATAAAACGCTTTCTCATGATTTTTGAGTGAAATCAACTACTATACAAATTATAGAGGATATTTTCGAGAGTTTGACATATTATCGGTTTTATATTTTATTATTATTTGACTTTGTAGGTTGTGACTTTCAAAATAAAAAGGGTCGTCAAGTGGGTACCGCCTTCTGTACAGTAGGTGTCGAGTGTGTCACTGAAATAGATGTGTTAAATTTGAATTCAATGATAAAAAATCATTGTATACGAAAAACAATTCTGAGCAAAGACGGTCTGTCAATCATTATTACTAAGTATATTTTATGATATTATTGCTGTTAAAGTAATTCCTTTTTTTATTAATAATACAATAAGTTGAATCCTCATATTAGTTATTAATAAACATAAATAACTTTGATGTTAATGCTTCTATTTAAATATATAATAGTATCACAAAAGACAGCAATTTTCAGGTAGCTAATGCTATTATTGCTACCATTATACCAGAATCAATTATACCTATTCCAACTACGTATTATAGTCTATAGCCATATAGGTTTCCTACTCCTACAACAGTGCTATAGTATGCTACAACTAATGGTGTAGTTGTATTGATGTATAGTAATTTTTAAGCACCTATTTATATATTTATACCTCATAATTATATCTATCGAAATATATCATAATCATCGTGTCTTTTAGTTATTAGAATCGTTAGTTCATTAATTATCACATTGACACATCGATATGACTATATAATATGCGAGGTGAGCCGTAGATGGCAGGGACGGATTGGGTCATAGGGAAATCAGAAAATTCAAGCTAATACTACACTAACGAGTTAACGTGGCCGCACTTGGATGTAACAGATTAATAGGTAATAGCTTAATACCGGTTGATGGTTGCATAATAATAATGCTGGCATGTTGTGGGCTGTGGCCTAGTAAATACAATTCTGGAACCTTTGTTATAAATCTAATAATATTGGTAAGTTGACACGTTTATATATAATTAGGTTATGTATACTTACTATGAAAACAAATTTTAACTGTAAATGATCTTGATTTATAAATTTAGAAACACACTCATTTACAATAATTATTAATAAAAAAATGTACATTACATTAAAATATATCATTTTATATTCAGTATACGTATTATTTGTTTAAAAAAAAATAATAACAAACTCTGATTAATTTTAAACAATATTGTACTAACATGCGAGATAGCTAGTTGGTGGTTATTAATATTATACGCATGCTTGCTGTTTAAAAATGTTTTCAACTCACACCTTTAGACTTTAATCCTATAATACATTCATATATACAGAGTGATGTACTTGACGTGTTACACACAGTATTTCGGTCAATTTGTGTATATTTAAAAGTTTTTAACTAGTATAATGACTATAATGGCTTTTTTTTTATACAATTTTAAATTGAAATAGGTAATATTTTATTTTCATTTTATGATTTATAATTTTTAATAATACATAGTATATTTTTAGAATTTTTAGATAGGTACCTTAGACCCATTAAAGTTTAAATGACAATTATAAATTATAAACATATAATTTTTAATTTCCGTATAAGTACTTTGAAACTTAATCCAATCGAAAATATCGTATTTATTTATGTAATAAAATAATTTCTTAGGTATATTAATTATTACCTATTTACATCTTAGAAGGTATTTATAAAAAAAATAGATAAGATATGGGAGCATGGCAGGAATTAAATATTATCAAAGATTAATATAATAATCAGTATAAACTATATAAACTTGAAACTACACTTATTATAATTTATATCCACCATAAAATTTTCAATAAATGCTGACTTTTTTTAAGCTATTTATACCCATAATTAATTTTCTGTTTTTTTTTTTATTATTGACGATAAAATTTTTTTTAATTAGTCATAAAACATGAAAATTTAACACAAGGTTCTTCATAACTTGTTCTAAGTGAAAATTAAAAAAAAAAAAAATTTTATAAACATTTTAACTTAAAATTTGAACAAAATTAGGTATTTAAATAAAGAATAACAATGTTAGTTATTTTGTTGTAATTTAAAAATATTTTTTATGGTTACTTGAAACTTTTAAAGTATATTATTATATTTTATACACTCAATTAAATTTTTAAATGCAATGTTTTCTGCAAAAATTATTAAACCTACTATGTATTATTATAATAGTAAAATGAATTATTTGAAAACAATAATATCTTAAAATATAGTTATATAGGCTAACAGATTGTCTTCGCTCAGAATTGTTTTTTGTATACAATGATTCATATCATTGAATTTTAAATTTAACACATCCGTGAAAGTGACCCACTCGACACCTACTGTACAGCAAAGCGGTATTCACTTGCTTGCCTTTTTTTCCTCATTCTTATTTTCATTGGTATTTTTACCGATTACCGTATATTATTGTATTAATTAAATTACTTTTTTTTATATAAATATATATTAATGAGATTTTAACATAATATTATAATGTAATAACGTAAAATTCAAGAGTAAGGAGGATGATAGCCTATACCTTAGATGGACGTTAGATATTATTTTCCACACTTATAAGTGCTGGAGAACAATATCAGTAAAATAATAAAATTACGCTATTACCTTCCCCCAGATGTTCGGAGGGCTCTCGAGTTCGTAAGTTCGTGAATTCAATCAAATACACCGTACAACATAATTTCATGTAACGAACATGTAAATCTGATACACGTAGTACACT
>JACXSJ010000501.1:0-11254 GCA_014851325.1 Pentalonia nigronervosa | reverse complement strand
GGGGTTTTTTGGGGTTTATTACATACGTGCGACAACTCGACCGTTATTTATTTTATTAAATAAGGATAACGAATTTACAATAATTATGATATGTAAAATCGAGCATATCATTACAATAATATCTCGACAATTATGAACAATGATACTTAATATAATATAAACTGGTAAAATTCATACTTTTAAATTTGGAGGCCTGATTGTAGTATAAAACTGAAGGTATGTATAATTATGTTAACATTGTCAGTTAATAGAGCGTCAATGAGGGAAAAGTTAGTATCAAAAGTGGAGAAAAGAGTCTCTAACCGAGTTCTTTAGATAAAGAGAGATGGGCAATTTATGAGAAGGTATTGGAAGTCACCGTAATTTCCACCATAGTTGGCTAGAGAGCAGTACATATTACTGTTGAGTTTCAATTTAAATGAGTGGTGTGTTATGTAGACTGTGACCAGTATGTAATCTGGTGTATTTGATTATGGCAGCGTAGCTCAACTTAAGGGATTAAAACCATGGTTGAATAGGAATGTTTTTAAATAATGATCTATAACCAAAAGCATAAGACTCTAGTAGGGAATCCTATTCCAGCTTCCATAACTCCTGAATGGACGTGCGATATAGGGTGACTAAATCAGTATAGGGACACCACAGATGGCCGGAGTAATACTGGTTGGCGGTGGTACTAGCTAACAAATCGACGTGTTCATTGCCATTTATGTCTTTATGCCCTGGAACCCCTAAGGAGATAGTGAATGACCTGATTTTGAGGAATAGTAGTAATGTACGGATTTTTAGAATTATGGGGAAGCGCTTGGGAAGGAAGGGGTTGTTGGTGATTGCTAAAATACTGGCTTGAGAATCAGAGATAATAAGGAAATCTCCACAGGGGAGAGAACTTATGCATGTGAGAGCTTCTAGGATAGCCCAGCATTTAGCCGTGAATGAGAAGACGAAAACAGACAAGTTGAAGGAAGACTGTATATATAGTTCTGGGAAAAAGTAAGCGAAAGTAGCTCCTAATTATGTGACTGATCCATCAGTAAAAACCAAGGTATACGAATTGAAATTGTCGGCAATAAACTGCCTGAATAACTTGTTAATTATACATGGGAGCATAAGGTGCATATCATTAGGGATATCGTCCAGGAAATTGGGTCAGACCATCACATCTGGAGTGAGGATTAGTGCATTAAAGTTTATGTCATATAGAGGTTGTTTGTGGACTTTGTGAACACGAGGAAAACCGTTGAGAATGAATCATGGATGAGAGTAACGGTGTGAACCTTAAAACGAATCTCCATTTGTTGTTAATTGAGTTAAATATATCGATTATCGGAGAGTTTAATAAAGATGAGCATTTCAATATAAATTTACCAGTAAGTCAACGATATCTCTTTGGTAGTGGTGGACAGGAGGACTCAATATTCAGTACAGAGATAGGGGTTGACTTTAGCGCCCCAAGCGCAGTGCGTAGACAACTAGCCTGTAGTTAATTTAATTTCTTGTGATGAGACAAGGCGGCGAAACCAAAAAAACAACAACCATATTTAATCTTTGTTCTAATGATAGACTTGTAGACTTGTAGTATAAATGAAGGATGAGAACCCCACCAACTACCAGCTAAGGACCTTAACAAATTAGTCCATTTGTAGGTAAAAGAAATTATCTGAAATAAGTAAGCGTTCCATCGGAATGCTATCCAAAATAAAACCTAAGTATTTCATTTCAGAAACCACAGGTAGTAAGACGCCATCTAAAAAAAATTGAGGGGGAACGAATCGACGTTTCTTTATGAAGATAAGTACCTTGCATTTGTGAGTCGCTACGGAGAAATGAAGTTTGTTTAAATTACTGATCAGGATAGACATAGTGACAGATAGACAGAGTGGAATTAGATTACTTGGTATAATCTATTGGTATATTGATATGATGATTTTACCCGATAGATTGGTAAATTGTAAATGTATGATACTTTAAAACTTATTAAAGTGAGCCATTTATAGATAACAGCGATAACTCAGCAAAATAATTTGTAAGCAGATATGGAAATAGGTACCAAGCTATTGAATTTTGTTTAAATATAGAATAATTAAAATCGTGTTTAGTTTAAAAAAAATGTATGTAACCTACATGGTAACATTATTACAGAATTCTATGGTAACATGTTTACATATTTCATATTTGTACCTTATGACCGATAATCATGATTATGATCAAAATTTTTATTGGCATAGGCATGCAGTGTTCAATATGACAATATCTTTTAGTCCATATAAATTATACAAAAAGTTCCAAGAGTGTGCTTATTGCTTATATACATTAAAATATTGGTACCCACTAAGTTGTTATAAATTTTAATTCATTTTATAATCACTAAAAACGTAGATATATTTAAATATTTTTTATATCAAATAACATTATATGACATTACACTGATTAATAAATTAGTAGGTATTCTAATTGAATACAAAATATACACTTAATATTTTCAGATTGACAGACATCGTAATTGTGGATATGTAATTTATGAATCATTCTATTATGAATGCATTCTTTAATCCATTTAATAAATAATTAACAAATAAATAGGTAATAGAGTAATAATATTTAATAGGTACCAATATACCACTAATACCAGTACTTAATTCTAATGAGTAAAGTTTGCACAATGTAGGTCCTATTAATCATGACAATACAGCAATATATACTTATATATTTTAATTAAAAGTTTCTATGTAGGTGAAATAAATAGCGATTAAAAATTATAAATTATTATAGTCAATTTACAATTATTATTTTATTAATATACATATATGCAATAAACATGTATAGGTAGTAAGTATATACATTTAAATTTATATTAGTCGAATATTATTTAAGCTGACATTCTTTTTCCCAGTTTTTTGGTACATAATTTTCGGTTTTTATTATGAAATCTTCTAATGTTGGCAAAAAACTAGTTTGACCTTCCATTTCTAGAGATAGAATATCTGGAGTGTCATAGGTTTTTGTGTACATTATCTAAAAAAAAAAATAATATTTCGATTAGGTTACATAATATTTTTGTAAGTTTATATACATAAACATAAAAATGTATATTTAAATACTTTTACGTAGAATTCTTCTTTGATTTTGTGTAGTTCAACAAATGCCGCGGCTCCATAATTAGGTTTGAAAAGATTTTTCATTCCCAATGTATGTAAAAAATCAATTAACGTCTGCTCGTGACTAAAGTAAGCAAACATTTTTCTGTCAGGGTTTAATCTTCCATCCATTTTGTCTCTCATCACTCTAACTATTTCTCCAATGAGTTTTCCGGACCTTAATTTTTTCATGAAATCAGTTTTCGAATAAGTAACTAACCATTCTAAGACAATATCTTCCATTAAACCCATGTAATTTTTTACTTTTACCCATGATGGCAAAGTCATATGATTTCTTTGCTATAAATAAACCATGGAATTGATATATAAGATATAAAACAAAATATACATAATGATTAATTATAAATGGTAGATAATTGCAATTCTTATAAAAAACAATTACCTGAATAGTTAATGAATTGAATATATTTTCTACGTCTGAAAGATGTTTTATTTCCAAACCCGTGTGATTAGATATATAGTCGAAGAAAGTTTCATATTTAACCAACATTTGGTTTTCAGTTTCGTTTTTTGCTTTTTCAAATTCTGCTTCATAAGCAGGGCAAGATTTTGTAACTCTAAGTATCTAAATATTAAAAATACAAAGTGGTTATTTGTCTTTGTATACTATACAATTTTAAAAAGCAGACATGATATAGGTAAAAATAATTGGTTATGTTTTATCCTCACTTCAACATAATAGATATATTTGTAATTTGTACCTATATACGTAGGTATATAGTATTATTCTTATATAGCTATAGCTACTAGGTATTATGTGCAATATAACTGTGTCGTTTTTTTAAATTACACCTAATATTTCATAATAAAATTATTAATTGCGATTCTCTAGTTAAACTTAAAAAATATTATTGGTTATTACTTATCAGTTATCACTTATATACACTTATATAGAGATATATTATGCAATATGTTATTTAAGTTATAATATTCGTTGCGTTAAAATTTGAAATTTGAAACAAATAAAAATAGAATACGCATAAATACAACACAGTAAAATGATTATCTTTAGGTTTATTTTACTAAAGTTCTAATTTTCAATATTTTTTGAAAAATCAAAAATACTTTTATATTAACTACGCTTCATTAACATTTTACTTTTTAAAAGTATTTATGAACGAAATCCTTCACAAGAAAAATATATCGAAGAAGTTTCTACGTAACTACTATATTATCGAGAAATACCTATTGAGAATCAAAAAAATTGTTTATAGATGAAAAAAATACTATCAGTATATATATAAAATTTTATATAATATATAGTGTACATTATAGGAACTACTTTCCAATTAAAAGAGAGGTGTTGTTTGAATTTCGTTATAATTTATAATAGTATAGGTTATCGTTATATCATCTTAAGACTAATAATACTTTCTAGGTCCACGTCGCTTAGGATATGAAATACAAATTTACGTTGTCTTGATTTGGTGGTATCGAATGGATTGGTATAGGTATCCATTGTAAATCGTTGTTCCAAATTTGTTTGCCATTAGGCGGAAACGATCCTGCTAAAAATGCAGACGCTGTCATCTGTGTACGATCAGTTTCTGTACTCTGTATCAAAACAAAGCTACTGTTGTAGGTGACCGGGAGAAATTTGGTGTATCGCTTTCGAAATCGTCTTCCAAATTCATACGACTTTAATTTTCCTGCCTTTTTAAATTCAAATTAAATGCATATTAGATACAAGTATACAACGTATTACAGACTCAGTTTCTACACATATGTGCAAAAAGTCGAAATTTTTTGGTAAGACTGAAGTGCATTGCATAATTTGATAAAAAAAAAACTTAACATCTAAATTATTCTATACTATATAGGTATAACTGTTATAGTATTTATAGATAATTATTTAATTTATAAATTATATATAAGTAAGTACAACGGTATTTTTTCGCTAATAATTATTATAACCTTAATTTTTTAATTTGATGATAAAAATTATAACTCTAGTACTTCTAATTAAGAACTACATATTTAGGAGCCAAATTCTTCATCGCCTACTTTTACCTATGGCTCTATATTTTTTTTTACATTTAAACAATAGGCAAATCTAAAGATGATATTTGCATCTTAACTCATCTATAAATTTTAACATAACATTGTATTGAACAATTTTGTTAAATGTATGTCTATATTAATGTTGGTATATAATGTTTATTTTTTTATAATTTTAACATCACAATTGATTTTTATAATGATTGTTTAATTTAGTTTGACAGTTGTAGACGAGTAAGTAAATAAAAAGGCGAAACTGTAATTGACTATAGTGCTGTATAGACTTGAAATATGTATTTGTGTGTTTGTATTATATTATTATATGATAATTGAAATTTGTTATTGATATTTTTACAGTTGTTCTTTGTCGGTTGATAAACTTCAATTTATCAATGCATCAATAGCAGACGTACGTGAGACCTGAAATACATCATTGATACCTATATAATATTATATTAACATATTTTTCTTACATTAGTCAACTGCCCAAGACCGTCTGGCCATATCCCTTCGCTCGTAGGTGCATACATGTCATTAGGATAAGTTTCCCATTTTAATGGACTTCGGTCTCCTTGTCTAAAAATCTACAAAAATATTTTGACTGCGTATAAAAAAATATTTATTTCAATTATTGCTTTAGATCTTACTTACGGCTATAATGAGTTGTAAAGAATTTTTTTTCCGCGATTCCTCTCCTAATATTATATAAAACACCACGAATACTGTGATAATCACTCCAGATAATAATATAGCTGCGAATGTTCCTCGTCTTTCATTTTTCAATTCGGATGTTATTTTTGGAGGAATGGCATTTTGATTGTTTTCATTTTGATTGTTCTCATTTTGATTGTTCTCATTTTGATTGTTCTCATTTTGAGACATAATGACTAATAATGGTGTAGCAATTATACTAGCTGGCTTAACGTGAATCTATATACTGTATACCTATATACTGAGCCAAAGTATACTTATTGGAATATTTTAATCTATTTAATTAATAACTTACAAATATTCTGAGCACCTATATTATTAAAATATAATAGACCTCATACCTGATCGTGATCACATATAGACAGTATAATAATACGATAGTACTGATTTTAATTAATAACCAAAAATACTAATAGTAGTAAAAATATATAAATAAATCAAACAACAGTAAAACATACATAATTTTTTATCAAACAGCAATTCTTATAGACTTATACAGGCAACAATAGTAGTTTGTTCAACGCTGCCGGTAAGAGCTAAGACCATAGTACAAAACATTATGAATGTGCGCGTATTATGTAGCTATTTCCTAATCCTAAAGTATACACGCAGATTAGATAAGCCAAATCGTCACTGTGTACTCTTTTCATATTATAATATGAAAAAGTGAAGAAAATAAAAAATAATCTCAGTAATATAATAGGTACAGCTTCAGAAACATGGTTGGGGGGAGGGGGAGGCTAAGTCATAATCTTCAGAAAAATGTTGATATTATAATATGTTTTTTTTGTAATTTTGTTTGTAACAATTTACAATTTTTTAGAAATATGGGCTGGGAGAGAGCCGACCCCCTCCTGGAGATACCCCTGTACGTATAATATATTACCATATATGTGTTTATTGTAGTTGCTTTTTAACATAATTATTCATTAATCATCATACAAGTGTAAAGTACAACACATCTCTATATAATGATTATTGATTCGTGTCAACACAACCTGCAGGTATGCTGGCAACTCACGCAAACTTGGTGGATGCACTTCAACGCTTATCATATGATTCAGTATAATTAAATAATTATGAATAATATGATGAGCGGAGAAAAGCCCACCATATTTGCATAATGGTGCTAGCATACATGCTTATTTTTCATAAGCTCCACCTGTAGGATGGACCAGCGAGGCGGTGTCTCCCAGCTTTAGATGATATATTTTAGTGGTAGCCAACGTGAATATAATGATTGCGAGCCACGTAGCTTAATACAGTGATATCAAGAGCCAAAATGTTTATAAATACATTTTATAATTAAAAAAATAAAAATAAAATTTATAATAATATTAAGTAAATTTTGATTTTTCTTAATAAAACTCGAGCCGCGTGCGACTATGATAAGAACCAATATCTGTGGTAGGAATAAAAAAAATTTGTTACTCGATAAATATGTCTTCAAAGGGCTTTGAGTATTTTAGTATTATTGCATATTTTAGAGTTGCTACGTCTTGCTGTTGAATAATTATTTGAATTATTCAATCAAAGTCACACACGATTTCTGTTGAAGAATGGCTAACATAACGTGAATTTAAACGTGAACAACTTAAAGCCATATATTCAAAATAAACATCTCGTTAGCAACTATCGGACCGAATTCATAAAAATTAACGATGTCATCTTATCAGCCTAATTCAAGAAGTTACGACAATGTATATAAGACACGGACGTCAGAGACGGCGACATTTGGGTCTGCATCTTTATAAGAAAAATATTAAGTAAAGATAAACTAACTAGAAATACTGCAAACACATGATCTTAAATTTTACTCATGTTTTTATTTACTGCATAAATACAGTATTCTTATTATACTAACTTTTTATTCACATTCCTATAAGAAACATGGTTAGATAGGAACATTCTTTTTACTGGGATATATTTATTATGGTCTCATGCAACTAGGGCCTGTATATATTAAAAAACAAATCTCTGCTTTCGCTCGTAATACTTTTTAAATTAAATCTCATAATTAGAGCTGGGATTTCGATGCGCTTTGCATTGTTTTTCAAAGCTATCTACGTCATGCTCGTTTTATACTTCATTCCTAGATTTCATAGCATTTTGAATTATATTAAGAAGTTTAACTTTTGCGTTTTTAGAACATTTTTTATTTTAATGTAATTTTCTTCCATTTTTTAGAACATATTATTTAACTAACACCGTTATTCAAAAAACTTACCGTAAGTCAAAAAACTTGAAAATTTAAAACAAGGTTCCTCATATTTTGTTATTAATGTAAATTGAAAAAAAAATTGATTATAAGTTTACAATAAATTTTTATACGCGTCTAAAGTTAGAATTTCTACAAAATACGAAAAAAATAATTTTTTTTTAGTTTTTTTCCTATAAATATTAATTTAAACATTTTTGTTAGGTCAAAAAGATTGAAAATTTAACATAAGGTTCCTCATTAGTTGTTATAATAGCACTTAAACAATTAATAACAATACATAGGCACACTTTATTTCATAATCATTTAAAGTGATAAAAAATTATTTTGTAGTTAAAGATTTATAAACAGAGTAATTATTATTAGATTACTTGACATACCTATCGCTAGATGAAGTACGATTAAGGAATGTATGACGTATCTATCATTAGAAAGATATAATTTATTATATTTTATCTGTTGACATTTTTGGTTTGATTATAGATTGACATCACAACGTGACTTTGAAAAAATGATACTAGTTAAACCGGACTTAGAATTACTGAAGTATGTATCTGATTCGGTAGAGTTTATAAACGGATTGAAATCTTTAAGAAATATCAAGACTCATCTACCTTGCAAACTTCTGCCAAAAAAACTTAGGGATCAATCTACCAAGGTTAAAGTATGACCCATTTGCGTAGTATTTATTATATATTACATAATATTATTATATGGATTATCATTTTTTTTTTTTTTTTTAACAACTTTTGCATTCAAAATGCTAGTAATGTTAATATTATAATTTTATAATATAACATACATATATTTATATTAACAGAAAAATATTATATTTTGAGCAATAAATGCATTAATTGTACAATAATGTGTGTTTTTTTGTGTCTAGTGGCATATTATTATATAAACTATCAGATCTTATACGTGGCCAGAAACATAAAAGATACTTGCCTATCATATTTTCACCATATAACTTTGTTTAATGAATATAAAGGAAATTTTGAAGAATTCTGCAATTTCATTGCCTCCAATTCCCGTAAGTATCAATTATTGAGAAAAGATAAATAAGATAAGTTATAAATACTTTAAGAACTTGGAAAATGTAGTCTGTTACATGTTCTGATCATATTATTGGCTACTAGAACTGAAGAAATAATTCACAAATACTATTCTTGAAGTTTGAAGACATGCAACAGGTAATCGATTCAATGCGTGTTATTATGATCCCATATATATACATTATATACCTTTTTAATAATATTTAAATTTATTTGGATAGGACCTACATTCAGTAATCTGACGAATGGCTCAATTTTTAGACAAAGATAAATACTTGACGATCAACTGTTGATTTTGAAAGCACGAAGAAGAATAGTGTTGTCAATTTTGAATCATGTATTGAGTTATTTAGAACTCTTAATTTATTAAATGACGAAAGAAATTTTATGAGAAGTGGTATTGGAGAAAGCAAAATTTAAATGACACCAGAGTTTGTGAAAATGTTTGACGAATAGGAAGATTAAGTGTTTAGGAAAAAGCGGATTAAAGTTTTAATGAAATTTATTATATGGTAACTGAGTAGAAGCATTGAATAAATATTGTATACAATTATGTATTTATTGTAACCACCCCATGTTTTAATAACAATGAAAATTATGTTAAAAAATAATATAATATTTTTGATTATTATTTTCCAATAAAATTATATTATATCTGTATTTTACTTGCTTTATTGCCATTCGGAACTTATTTTCTGGGCGTACTCCATATTATAGTGTTAGGTATTTAATGCGAAAGTAATTAAACGCTTTTGTACGTTATATATTTATAAGAGTATATTTTCAATGAAAAAATTATTTGTAGATATATAGATAATAAAATAATTATTCATAAAATTACATTAAATAATAATTGTTATTAAAACATTAACGAGTATAGCGTGTGAATTTCCATGTGTGAATCCCGGTTTTTGGGACTGTCCTCCCCAACTACCTAACGACACTAAGAATTAAATGGTGGGTTCAAGCTTCAACCTTGGTGGACTCCTCCATCTTCAATGCCATTGCACAATGGTCTCCTTTACGTTTCTTATCCTTAATTCTGGTTTGGGAAAGAAGCGGGGCACCTGGTGGCGCGTCTTCAGTGAAACCTACATCCCCGATTCTTATCCTTTCCAAAATGAGGAGATTCTCCACTGATGGCATACACACCAAAAGGAGTGATGCATCGTTGGATAACCTAACCTTGTAGACTCTAATCACCCTTAAAGTAGTCAATCGGTGATCTCTGATATTTTATGAAATTGACCCTGCTTGTTCTCATCGTCCTCACCACTGCACTGGTCCACATAGGTGCGGCATTTAAGAGCTGGCTCTTAACTACTGTGCTGAGAATTTCTTAATTTCCATTGATTTAATAAACTTTAGCTATACACTTTACCTTTTTTATTAAATAGCTGTTGCCCGTGACTTTTATTTTAATACTTTCTAATTGGTCAAAAACTGTGGATTCATTCATTCGTTATTTAGATACAACTCGACTCATAATATCTGTATTAGCGAATTATCTATTGTCAATTATAATTTATAAATCTATCATTTTCGTTTTGCTTCAGTTGAAATGTTCTCAACTATTTTTTTTTATCAAAATCGGTCGATTATTTTTTTAGTGTATAAACCTTATACACTTTGACTTTTATCATAGGCGCAAATAGGGGAACTTTAGTGGCCAACTCCTCCCCCCCTCCATCAACATGTCCTTCATTTTTTAAAGGTTTATTACTTCCATAAATGATAGTAGCTAGTTTCAAATCTTTAACATTATTTGCACCCATGACACTTATAATATACTATACTCTTAGATATAATAGCTAATACTCAATTTTACATTTATATATTATAGCTATTAGCCTAAATGACCAAATATAATTCTATACAGAAAATTATATCTAATAAAAATAACTATTTTATTATATATAACCAATGGCAACCATAAATATATGTAAATAAATATATTCGATTTTTATGAGCCAAAATTAAATGTATGTGTAAGCCACCTTATAATAACTTAAAGGTTGAAATACGAAGCTACAAACCTTCTATAAATCTCAAGAAACTTATTAATATAATGTTCATTGAAAATAGTTCAGTATTTTTTGAGTTTATAAAAATAT
>JACXSJ010000500.1:162583-265656 GCA_014851325.1 Pentalonia nigronervosa | reverse complement strand
AAAAAAAAAAAAAAAATCAGCATAAATTAAGTTTTAAATCTACAGTAAAAAAATGTGAAAAATTGACTTGAGCCCTTTCTACCCGGGATCAAAGAATTTATTATTACAATACAATAATTTTTCATTTTTATTCCCCACCTAGTTTTTTACAAATAGAAAGTGTAAAGGTAATATGTTAGTCGATAAGAGTTCATTAGAGATTAATTTTATAATACAGTTGTTTGCACGTATGTCACTTATTTGTCATTACTTCATAGACATAAATTATAATAAGTTATTTGAAATAATAGATAAGGTGTTGTTAAATAAATAATTAAATACTTAAATAATAAATAAATCTATATGGCACAGTCGGTTTGTGAAGTATTCTAATAAAATAAGAAGAAAAATATTTAATTTAAAAAAAAAAAACAGAAATGCGTGGTTGAGGCAAGTTAAGATGTCAGAACACATAAATTTACCAACTTCTTTCAACTTGTCTGGAAGCAATATAGCAGAGAAATGGAAATCGTTTAAGCAAAGGTTTAATATATATTTAATGTCAACAGATCAATAAAAATGTGAAGAAATACGAAAAATCGTTTTAATGTGTAGGGCAGGTGTTCTGACTGATAATTTATGTTGTTATAACTTTATGACTGTTAATTTAAGTTAGTTTTTTAATTAATTTAGTTATTGACTATGAAATGTTTTTTGTTATATACTCATGTAATATGTTCAATCAAAATTATATATTAGAATAAAGCAATTTGTTTTGTTCAATAAGTAACAATAAGTTACTAAATATAAATAAAATACACGAGTAAAGTTCTGTGTAGAGTTTTTGTGATATTTAAGATAAAAAAATTTACAAAGTGGTCACCTCGATGTTAGTAAACCTTGAAAATATGAACGACAACAGACAACAATCACCGCAAGTACAACAGCCAACGTTAATACACCATTTCAAGGCAACGTCATTTTAGTTACAGAACCCAAAAATGTGGTTCATCCAACTGGAGTCCTATATTGTCACAGCAAATATTACTGACGACGAGACGAAATTTTATTACATTGTCGGCATACTAGACGGGGACTTCCTGACGTACGTGTCGGATATTTTAGAAAAACTACCGGTGAGCAATAAATATTTAAACCCAAGACTCCTCTCATCAAATAATCATGTAATCTATTTCATATTATCATATATTCTTATTGTTTCTAAAGGAATAAATTGTATATACCGTATAAATAATAATAAAAAAAAAACTAAAACAAGTACTTACTAAATATTTATCTGAGGTGGAAAAAAAGTTCAAAAAGATATTGCGTGACTTAGAATTAGATGATAAAAACTGTTATATTTGCTTCGCAAAATGTAACAGTTAACAGACGACCAGTTAGCCAATGATTTGTTGATAAATTTATGGTTGTAGCGTCTACTAATGCACGTATGAATTATACTCATAATCAACATAGACTCGCTATCTAATTTGTCAAAAATGGCTGATAAAATCCATGAAGTAGGTGAAATAAATACGTTGCAACCGTAAACATGGAGATGCATTACTAAAATATAAAAATACACTAATAAAAGGGAGATTAAACAAAAGGGAGATGTAATGATAACACAACAGAGATGTTGATAAGAGTTTGTTTGAGTTCAGTTTTATAATACAGTTGCATGTATGTATGTCACTTATTTGTCAGTACTTAGTAGATATACATTATAATAAGTTATGTGAATTAATAAATAAGGCGTTGTTAAATAAATAATTAGATAGGTACTTAAATAATAAATAAATCTACAGAAAGGCATCATCAAACTGCTTCAATCTACTTTAAACAAATCTGCTTTGTTTCTTAAGACCTTTGCATTTCAATTGACTTAGTTAACATTTCCAGTTTAGATCCAAATTTTTCATTTCATTATTTATATCAGTGGCAGATTCGTTGACTAATTGGTATAATCGTAAAAATGTAGTAGAAAGTTCTTTGTATACTTGATATCTACAAATTGCAGATGTGTTATCAACAATTAAATGAAGCTTTGAAGTAGTTTGATCAACATATTATCTTATGAATTATCGTTCTTTTACTTTTGTTGTCTAAGATAAACGCTTATATGGAAAAAAGGCTCCATGAATAGTACCAGTGGCTACAATTAAACGCCATCTAATTGTTTTTAGTATCTAAAAAAGAGATAATTTCAATTTTAATCAATATCAAAAATGTATTTATACTTACATATCCTGCTAAAACAAATCCTCCTACGGTACCTTGAGTACCCACAGACGCAGTAAAAACACGAGATATCATAGATTAATTTTGTTCCACAGCTAAACTATTATTAAAGCTATTGAGTGAACTATCAACAGCACTAGTTAATGGATTGTGAAATAGAGACCAGAAATAATTATTTTACAGTTGTAATGGTATTTTTATAATTTAATCAAAAAAAATATGTAATTACTGCAAAAGATAATATTAAGTTGCAGCGCAATGGACTATGTTTATAATTGAACGACATTTCTAACTCACTCTTTTCAAATAGAATAAATTGTATCAACTACCAAGCAAATTAAAATAAGCCACTGATTTCACACGTTAAAAACTATGAAAAAAATAGGTTATAAATATAAATCTTAGAGACATATTCGTCTTAAGTATTAAAATATTCTATACCTCATGTTACATAGGTATCCAATAACTATCAACAATAAATTGGACTTAAAAAGTATGTATAAAAAGTTGTATAAATATATAATAATTACATAGTATATAGATACTATAATAAATTAATAATAATTACTAATTATGCGTTCAGATGCGTCAGGTAATTTTGAATATCAACAAATATGTTATTGATTCTTTTTTTAGTTTGTCCAAATACCTATAAGGATGAAGACATTTGCTCATATGTTAACGGATGAAGAGGAGCTACTACTAAATCACCAAATCCAATTTTGCGATTTATGTAAGCATCCATTTATCAAAAACTATGAAAGACAATGGCAACATGCAAAAATCAAATACTACCTGCCAAAAAAAAAAAAAAAATAAAAATAAAAATAACTGGTAATCAGCAGTGAATTAGCTAAAAAAATTAGCCCATAAAATTACTGTGTGACAGGGCCAGTACCCAATATATAGTCGAAAATACAATAACTTAAAACTCAAAAACTTTTTTTTTGTCTTGCCTTATCAAGTTTTTTTAAGTTGTATTTGAGGTGTATAACTCAAAAAATACATAAGTCGAATCAATTGTATTCCTCTTAAGGTTCAAGTTATCAAGACTCCGTGATATTATAAATTATAATAACTATTTCCACAAAATTTTCTTTTTTTATAAGGAATTATTCTCTTATAGTATTTATAATTTAATATAATATACATATAACACGTGAGCACAAGAGAAAGAGGGCTAAAGGGAATTTGCTTGAATAATTTTCCTAAAATAAATTTTTTTTTTAAAACAAAACTGTGTGTACAACTGATAGTAAATTATTGTATACTTTAATTTTTGTACGTAAAAAATGTCTAGTTCACTTTCTTAATAATGAATTACTTTTTTTTTTTTGTTATATTAAAAACGAAACTAAATTTTGTTATACTCAATTACCGAGTAGGCACAATTTAATAAATACTACATTTTCTCCAATAATCACATTGCGTTTGGTCTACAAATTATCTGCATATTATACCTAAACGTCATCGTTACTGGCTGAACCACCAAAAACAATCGAACAACATCTCGTGCATACAGTCGATTACGCTAGAACATTAGAACCGTACACTTGACGATATTTATAATTATCAAAATTATCAAATACAGTCCACCCATGTAATGATTGATTATAAATAATTATAAAAACAATTTTTAAAAAAAAACTGCATCCACTTAACTACCGTAACACAACATATAATTAAATTGTAGGTCTATTAAATAAAAAAGTATGCAGAATTTTCCGCTCCAAGATAAGTGCCTACTGTGCTTATACGTAAATACGTATACCACTACCTACTTAATCTTTGTATTAAATATTTTAAATAATTAGTTTTGGAATATAGTTTAGGATATAGCTTGGATTAGTTTAGGTATATGGAATAAGCTTTGACCATAAACCATCACCAATCTATGTTTAAATTATTGTGCTATAACTGTGCTATATGTTTATTCAATTTAAGAATGTATCGATTATCGACCAGAAAAATCAATAAGATGTCTCGTCTGTGATCAATTTTTATATGAAATCAATTATATAATACAGCTATACATTTATACAAGACGCAAAAGTGCAGAAAGAAATATATATTACATGTCTACAGAATACAGAGCAACAATAATAATTAAGCAATAATAATTAATTAATAATTATCTACGTACATATTATGCGCTCAAAATTCTAGGAAAACTGAAAGTACTATTTTTTAGGGGATAATATATATGCATAATTGTATAATTTCTGTGTGTTTATAGGGTTGTCAATGGTTACATATTTTATAACTATTATAATTAGTTGGAATATAGCATATACATATTTTTACAAATAAATTTATATAAAAAAAACAAATCTTTGGCGTAGGCCATCGTTGAGATGTTTTTCATGTTCCTCAGATTCTGATTTCACTTATTTATGCACCTCGCTGGGTCCTCAACCAACCGCAAACGGATTGACTCCCAAATACAGGTAATCAATATTTTACCTTCAATAAGTACCTTTGAATTGGCTCATAAGAATTTGCTATTGAATTGGCTTTCTACCATTTTTTTTTTCAAAAGTATATTGGTTACCAAAATGTAAATAATTTAAAGTTAGGCGTTATTTCTTAGTTGACGTCGGCCACACTCAAGATAACCAAATAAATTTAGTACGATTCTTAATTTTAACACATGGTTTACGCTATCACATTCATATATTTTAAATCGTTACATTGAAAGTTATATTATAATAGTTTTTGTATCAGATTGAATACTATATAATATATTTAGATGCAGAGAATAAAATTGCGAATTAAATTTGGAATGAAAAGATTCACATGAGCTAGTTGTACGATAAATAGTATTGTTTTTTCCTGTTCAAATTTCAGGTAGTTATGTTGAACCACTGTCATTATAATTTTCTACTAAATAATCATTAAATTTTGTAATTTTTACATTCATAGGTTGTATTTCAGCTAATTTGTTGGAAAAATAATCCCCAATTGATTGTGGATCTAAAAATGGAAATTCAAATATATATTTTAAATATTGACCTATTTCTGTATTTTGCATGTACTCCGACGAAAGACCAAACTTTTTTATTGTTCTATATGAATATTGTCCAAGGTGAAACCGACGACCACGAACTTTAATCAATGGCCAAATATCATTTATTGCATTATGCATAACTATTTCAAAGTTAACATAAATGCTTTCTAAATTAAACTCAAAATTATAAGTTAAATAATAATTATCAATAATTCGAAAAATATCTGCATAGGGTCTTTGTTTTTTGTCTTTCAGTAAAGTGAAAACTAAAAGTACATAATGATTGTTATTCATTACATAAATTGTGAAAAATTGGTAAAAAAAAAACTGTGTACGGTACGAAAATATTCCATCAACGTAAAATGTGGTTGATCTACTTAAACATTTTAAATTGTCATCCGTGCTAAATAATAAAATCCTCTTTCCCTCATTATTAACTTGTAAAAATATATTACCTTCATACGTTTTTACATCCATGCCTTTCAGTGGCATTACGTTTCAAGTCATTGGTTATAATTTGACGTTCAATTTTATTTTCTTTGTCCACATCGTGGTTATGTTGTAGATTGCATGATGTCCACACAATATTCTCATTATCCATTATTTTTAAATTGGCGATGCATCCTCGTTTAGTACATTTATTCCGATGTTGGCTATTTTGGAGGAGTTTTTCAAAACTAAACTTGTATTTATTAACTATAAAAAATAATTTCCCCCTTTGGCTTAGTATTTTCTCAACAGAATTAATTTTTACACACTCGTGCTAATACAACGTAACTACTAATAACGTAATTCATTGCTGTCGTGATCATCAAATATTATCAACAATAAAATAAAAGTATTGTATAGAAATCAATGATAATCGTTTATTGTAGAAGATTATGATGATTCAGAAGATAAGACTAAATTCAATAAATTTTTATAATATATGTAATAGTATAGGTGTATCCAGCGCGAGACTATATAATTGAGTGTAAACTGCAAGGCTAGGTTAGATTGATGTAAAACTATATGCGTATAATATGAGAAGCCCTGTTTCAATAATAATATATTATAGTTCAGGGAGCCAATTCAAGGGTCGACTTCAAATTTACTCAAAATTGGGAGTCAGTTCAATGGTGCCCCGCATTTCATTCATTCTGTGACCTATCCATTATATATTATCTATGATTCTGTGGTGATGTTGACGACTCCTGCTATTTCCTGATTAGGAATCAGTAAAAACGCATTTGTGTAAGTCGTGGCCGTGTCAGAGCGATCCGTCATATCTAGCACACGCCCGACTTACCAAAACTATAATACCTCGAATAATTGTGTGATAATAGCATTGTCACTATAATTTACCGCAATCATGGAAAAAGTAACGATGCTCTTTATTAATCCATGAAATATTAAGCACATTATCGATCTATTTGAATAGATGATTAATTGTCTTTATAGTTTATATATATATATTCTAAATGTCGATGACAATAATAATTATTATTATTATTGTACTTGCGTCAATTGTAGACTCTTACATTAACATCCAAAATAATATATCAGTGAGTGATGGTATATTATTATATTTGAATAGTCAATAGTTTGTGAAACGATGATAAACACGAGTATTCAAATTTAAGTGTATATTATGTTTATTAGTTTACATCAGTACAACGCGTTTATCGCATATTTGAACAAAGTTACATTTCACTTGAAAACCAGTGTAGAAATATATGTATTTCGATACATACGACGGTATGCAATATTCAAGTACAATACTATTATTATTATTTGTACATATATAATATTATTATTCATTCAAACCCTTTTTGTAAACAGTGTTTACATAAATATTATTATTCATTACATAAGCTTCGTTGCGAAACACTGAAACTGTTCAACTAATTAATTGTTATTCAATATCTAGGTACTTGGTATTTTTTTTTTTTTTTTATATAATATAAAATATCTCAGCTCAATAAAAACGCTAATATTCTAGCCATTATACCAAATATGATATCAATGAATAGATTGATTATTTTAACAACGAACACTTATTAAACTGACAGTTGTTTGTGTTTTTCAAGTTTTTCATTGGTTTCTAGTTAGTAGCTAATTAAAATATAAATTAATAACTAAATAATACAGTAAGAATGTTTATTGTAGTACTCGACACTCGTAAAAAATAGGTAATACTATATTTTCGAAAAACTAATAAATAGTGAGTTATTGCTTACAGCTTTTTTGAATTATTTTAATCATATACCTGTTATTATTTTTATTTTTTGATTCGGTGCAGAGCAAAGATGTAATGTATTGGTTTTACAATATATTATGTATTTATGTGTGTATATTTTTTTACTGTCATCACCTTTTGGAGCAGTAAAATGTTTCAATCTCCAAGTTTGTGAATGGTTTCTGTCACTTTCTGGTAAGACTTGTAGCAGGTTGGTATTTTGTGGGGTAAAAAGTAAAAAACTTTAAAAAAAAAAAAAATAATACGAAGAAGTGGCTCTGCTGTATAATAGTTTTCAAGTGTACTTCGTAATTCAGTATAAGTTACTGAAATGGATGTGTTAAATTTGAACTCAATATTATAAATCATTGTGTACAAAAAATTATTTCAAGTGTAGATTATCTATTGAACTATAATTCTAAGATATATTTTAGATTTTGAGCGGATCGATAAACGTATTAATTTTAAAATTATGTGTTTTTTTTTATTTTTTTTTTATGACTTTTGTAGTAGTTGAAATAATGCTTCGATTCTTAATTTTAGTATTTTTTCTGGCGGGAAATTGAATCAAGTTAATATATAGGAGGTGTCAAAAGTAAACAATTCCCGATTCTGAATTAGCAGAACTTGTCTTTATGTGCAAGGAGTCTAAATTTTAGATTCTGGGCGGAGCAATGTATGTATTGATTTTACAATAAAGTCTTTTTTTTAAATTGAGACTGTATTTACGATAAGTAGTCGAAACAAAGCTTCGGTTTTCTACTTAATTTTTTGTGTCTATCAAGAAAGTGAATCTAGTTGGAACTTTTGAGAAGTAAAAATTAAAAATTTCCAATATTTTTCAAAAGCTTCTGTAAAATAAAAAAAAAAAAGAAATAAGTAAAAACAAAAATTTTATACTCAAAACAATTTTTTCCAAAATCGATAATGTTTTTTTTTTGGTGTAAATCAAAAACAAATAACTGTAGATACTTGAATTTTTAATAGAATGTTTATACTAAAATTTTCTGTATATGATCAACTTTTAAAAATATTTAGATATTTTTTTGAGCTATTAATAAAAATATTACAGAAAAGTACATAACACAATTTTTTTATAAGGATATTATACATTAAAATTTTGATGAAATTCGTCGAAAATCCCAAGAATTTACAAATAATTTAAAAAGTAATACTTTAAATTAATATTATATTCTCAATAAAAAGAAACTCATTAAAATTTTCCTTTCTAAATCTAAGATTTAAACATTTAATACAAGGTTTTTTTATGTGTAATTTATACTGTAACTAAAAAATAAAATATATATATAAACACAGTTTTATGTAAAGATATTATGTTCAAATTTAGACAATATTAGATATTTTAAATTTTAAACTAAAAAAATTTTTTTTTGTTATTTTATTGTAGATAATTTAAAAATATTATTCGTGGGTATTTGAAACATTTTTATTGTTATATTTTATACACACAACGACATTTTCAAATATAATATTTTTGGAAAAAACTAATTCAACCTACTGTATTACTATAAGTAAAATAAATTATTTTAATTACAATAATATCATAAAATATACTTAGCTATGTAAGCTGAAAGATCGTTTCCGCTCAGAATCGTTTTTCGTATACAATGATTTATATCATTGAATACAAATTTAACATACCCATGAAAGTGACCCACTAGACATAACAGTATACCAGAGCTGCACTTATTTGGCCATATTTTTATATTTGATATTATATTATAAATATTGCTATAATTCAGCAGTTTTTAACCTTTTTCGAATGATAGAACACTTAATATTTTTTGAGATTTTCGCGGAACACGGCCATAAAATAAAATAGTATTTATATACATTTTTAAATTTTATAATATATTAAACAATGCATGTATAGCACAAAACAAATTAGTCACTAAAAAATAATAAAATGAACAAATACAATTAAAAAAAAATTCACAATTTTAAATGGAATACATTGCATATTTAATGATTCAATTTTTTTCCACTGATTTAAAAATTTTGGTGGAACACTTATTCCAAGTCCGAGGAACACTGGTTAAGAACCATTGCTATAAGTAATTTATTTTCTATTAGTAATTGAATTATGTTGAACTAATATTAGATACACATTCCGCATACATTAAATTATAAATTATTATAATATTATAGTAATATATTATAAAATATTGTTATGAACTTTAAAGTAAATACCAACGTATCGTATAACAGTGTGAATAATAAACGCATAAAGTATTAAAAGCTTAAAATTACCAATTAATTTAAATATTCTAAACATTTCATGGTGTTTAAAAAATAATAATAAACGCTATGGTAAAAAGTTTCTAGACCTTACAATTAATATTTTTCTAATTACAACATGTCTAATTACTAAAATCGTTATTTCTCATTTAATATCCAATTTTGTAAAAATTAGATTTTTAAATACTCATATTATGTATGTGGTTGTAAACTCATTTTTTATTTAATCCCAGTAAAAAAAAAACAACTGTGAGAAATTTTGTATTCAATTTTTAAGCCTTAGGTGATATGATTAAAATGCTTATTTATTTTAACTACAAAATAATTGACCTTATTGTGGTTTAGATTTATTTTGTAAAAGTTTGAAGTTCAAACACTTATATATAAAATAAATTGTGACTGTATTTTTAATATTTTTTTTTAATTACATTAAGAATGACGTATGAGGAACCTTGTTATGTTCAAGCTTTTTTATTCATAAAAAACTATTTAATCATGAATGAAAAATATATTTCCCGTTTGACTGAATCTTTTTTTTTGATAATTTTAAAATATACTATTTCAAATTTCGAATTTTTTACTTTCTTAAAGTACCTTAAATTTGATAATAAAGACCAACTTCTAAATTGACAATATTATTCACTTTACTGCTTCAAAAGGCGATGTCGAACAAAAAAAAAAAATCACTTTTATTATTCAGTCAATACATTCATTGTTGCGCTTAAAATCAACAATTGGGAAAAATGGGAATATTTTCAGTCATAATATTTTATCATAAGATTATCGTGCGTACCAGCAAAATATTATCGTTATGATGTAAATTATGAAGAAATAAAATAATTTTTTCAATGTTTTTTAATATGCCATGTGTGACCATGTTAAACTATATATATAAAAATGGAGCCAAAAATGTATAACAATTTATCAATTGAGAACGGCTGGGCCGATTTCGCTCAATTTTTTTTTCAATTGTTCGTAATTTCTAGGAGATAGTTTTTACGAAAGAAAATTTTGGAAAAACCCAATACCGGGAGGTGCTCAAACATTTTGAGATTTACGATAGAAATATTTGTTTATAAATGATTGCTATACTATCAATCTCTATTGATTTATAATGTTGTCAATGGTTACATATTTATAACTATTATAATTAGTAAGAATACATTATCATATACATATTTTTATAAATAAATTTATTGAAAAAAACAAATCTTTGGCCCGGGCAACCCTCGTAAGGTTTTTTATACCTAATTCTGATTTCACTCATTTATGCACTTCATGTGGTCCGCAATCCACCGAAGGTTATTTACTGCTCGCATATTGTGATCTAATGCAGTGGATTGCCTACCTAGGTGGTTTAAATATATATAAATCACTTCAGGTTAATCTTAACTTAATATTTGGCTCAGGCGGCGCTGGGCGGGACAGATAGTTTTAATATATAAAACATGGAATACCATGAATTGAAAAAAAAATAATCTTAAGTTTATAATAGTTTTTTGTAAGCGTTTAAAGTTAGAATTTCAATAAAATACGTAAAAATCCAAAATATTTGCAATTTTTTTTGATTTTGAAGTTCATAAAAATATATGCGTCTAAATCTAAGATTTTAAAATTAAACACAAAACTCTCCATATGTTTTTCTCCTTTTATAAAACTAAAGAGTTTACTGGAAAGTCAAACTAATTTTTTATGAGTGTTTGTAATTAGATATTGAATATTCACCCATAAACTAACGATTTCTCAGGGAACGATTTATTTATTTTATTGTTATTCAGAAACGAATTACCGTAGACATTTTATATTTTTATTCAACGTTGAAATAATTATTTTCTATACATCATTAAGTTTCAAAAATATTTAAATTCTTTTAGAGCTAATTGTAGGTATAAGGAATTTTCGGTTTTTTTAAAATATTTTTTTCTATAAATATCAATAAAAAAATGTTTGTTGGGTCAAAAAGTTTGAAAATATAATACAAGATTCCTCATAAGTTATTCTAATAGTAATTTAAAAATTTTTAAATTACATAAACATACTTTTTTATAAACATTTAAAGTTAGAATGTTGACCAAAATTCATCAAAATCTCGAATATTTTGCAAACTATTTTGTAGTTAATAACTTATAAAACGTTCAATTTTTATAGTTGAAGATTGAACATTTAAAATAAGATTTATCGTAAGTAGTTAATAGTGTAGCCAAAAAATTAAAAGAAATTAATTTAAAAGAACAGACACAAAAATAAAACAACTTTGTGAAATCAATACATTTATCGTTTTGCTCTAAAATCACAAAAACTTAATACTTATATTATCAATTTTTTTTTGCAATTAACCTATATAGATATTTGAAGTTATAGATGTGTCCATAGTTGACAAGATTTTTTTAAACTGAAGGTGCTTTTTGAGAGTGGTAGAAGAATCATTGATAGAAGATGATCCACATGATTTGTTCATTTTTTACGATGTTTGGTGTCAACGGCGAATGGTTTCTAGGAAAAATTGATCGAATACAATTACAGATTAAATTTACACACACTTATGTTCGTTTAATTTGTACTTACCTATAAGTCACTATAGTGTTTCATATTAAATTGCCTATACTAATTTTCTTAAATGCAACCGATTTCAGCCCCCTCAATCATAGAAATGTTAAACAATCCAGTATTACTTAAATCATCATATTTTATTATAAAAGGGTACTTATTATTTTATTATAAATTTATATAATTCTCAATTTTAAAAGATGTGGTTTGACAATTTAATATACGCGATTTTTTATAAGTTGATTTAATGGCATGCTAAAAATATCGAAAATATATAATAATATTATGTTCGGTTTTTTTGATTTTTTTCTAGTTCTAATTTTAATGAAATTGGTTATTTAAATTAAATAATGATTTTTCTCTCAAGATTTAAGTAAATTTGTAGTAATTTTAGAACAATTATCACAGATAAGTACTTAAAAGTTATTGTTATTATGTATATAATTATTTTTTTTATAGGTACATAAAAAAAACTTTCAAAATATTCAGTGTTATTTTATGCTTTTTGTATCACAAACTTACTTATAACGTGTATCATTCAATTCTACGGTACACGTTATTCATATTTAATATTATAACGATAGGTATGTATTTGATAAAATATATTATTAAAAAACAAATATACGTTTTTGGAAAAAATAAGTTTGACTTACCGTATCTATTACTATTAGAAACAAAAATTTACTATTCATAATATAAATGTACTATAAGACAACCTTAGAAATAATGGCTTACATCTTTACCCTCTCAGATTTGTTTTTATATATAATGACTATCTATGAATTCATAATTAAGCATTTAACACATCCATTAGAGTAATCTACTTAATGACGAGTTACACTTGAAAGTTGAAACCTATCGTACATTAAAGAATCTTCCTCGGTGTTATCGTTAATAGTTGAGATATTTAAAAAAAGTAATATACCTACCATAAATTATAATTTATTATACTACTATTTTTACCATTATAAAAAATTGCAGACATTTTAGATTCTAAACGGAGCGATGAATGTATTAATTTTACAATATTGTATTTTTTTTTTTGTGTGTCTGTAATCACGTTTTTGTGCAATATATTTATCCGATTTTCTTCATCATCATCTTTTCTGATAGAAAAATGAATCTAGTTGATACTTTAGTAGGCCAAAGTAAAAAATTTCTAATAGTTTTGAAACACGTCAGGAAAAAAAAAATTGAGGAAAAACGAGAAATTTTTCGCAAAGTAAATTTTTGATAAATATTATTTTTATATTTAATGCAATAAAAGAAAAACTAAGTCGTAAATATATGAAATTTTCATCAAATGCTCATATACGCATTTTCTATATATCATAAAATTTTCAAAATATTTTGATTCTTTTTTAAGCTATTTATAAGCATAATAAATTTTCGGGATTTTTATTTTTTTTTTTATAATTGCCGATAAAATTTTTTTCAGTCAGTCAAAAAATTTGAAAATGTAATAAAATATTCTAAATAACTTGTTGTAATTGAAAATTAAAAAAAAAGTTGAAAGTAAATTTCTAATAGTTTTGTATAAGTTTTAATCTAAAGTTAAAATTTTAACGAAAAACTTAAAATTCACGAAATTTTGCAGTTTTTTTTTATTAGAAAATTCATAAAAATGTTTTTCATCAAATCTAAGATTCAAAAATTTAACACAAAAATCTTTTAAAATTTTTTTAAATTTAAAAAAAAAAAATTATCGGAAAGTGAAAATAATTTTTTATAAACGTTTTACATTAGATAAATGATATTTTGCTGTTATCTCCGGTAACATTTTTTTTATTTTGATGTATTTCAAAAAGGAATAACTATAGACATTTGAAGTTTTCCCCAAATGTTAAGATTATTATTTTCTATACACTGAAAAATGTTAAAAATATTATTACAATTTTATAACTAATTATAGGCCGAAGTAATTTTCGGTTTTTTCAAATTTTTTTTCTATAAATATCCATAAAAAAAATTTTGAGTCAAATCGCTTGAAAATGTAATATTAAATTCTTCGAAAATTGTTAAAATAGCAGATCAAAAACAATAAAAATACATATGCACAATTTTTTATTATTAGCATTTAAACTTCAAATTTTGACTAAAATTCATGAACGTACATTTGCAAATTGATTTGTAGTTAAAAATTTATAAAATGTTCGGTTTTTATAACTAAAGATTAAAAATTGAAAAAAAATTTTTTGTAGATAGTTTATAGTGTAACCAAAAATTAAAATAATAATTTTTTATAGACATTTCAAGTTAAAATTTGGAAATTAATATATCGAACATTTTCAAATTGTTTTGTAGTTAAAAATGTATAAATTATTTAATTTTAATAGCCCAAGATTGAAAATTTAAAACAAGATTTTTCGTAAGTATATAATAGTGTAACCAAAAAATCATAAAAATATATTTACATGATTGACTTTTAAAAACATTTTAAGTTCAAATTTGAACGAAATTAGATATTTAAATGAAGAATAACAAAGTTAGTTATTTCGTTGTAATTTAAAATTTTTTTTATAGATGCTTGAAACTTTTAAAGTATATTATTATATTTTATACACCCAATTAAATTTTAAAATGCAATGTTTTTTTCAAAAATTAATTCAAACTACTGTATTGTTAATAATAAAATGAGTTATTTTAATAGTAATAATATCTTAAAATATACTTAGTTATGTAGGCTGACAGGCCGTCTTCGCTCAGAATCATTTTTTGTATACAATGATTTTATATCATTGAATACAAATTCATGAAAGGATCCACTTGACACTCACTGTACAGCAGAGCGGTATTCACTTGCCGACCTTTTTTTTTTTTATATTTTATTGTCTAATTCATCATAATATTTATGAACAATCTAGAAAAATGTTCATTAGTTTTATTTGAAACTAAAGACTCAATTATTTATTACGAGTATACTATCGTAATATAAAACGTATAATGTACCTATGTAAACCCAAAATTTAATTTGCTACTGTATATGCATTAAATATCCCTTTACGTCCCTAATTTATTTTTTCTTAAAAATATTATAAAAAAAAGAACTTAAACATTTTGGTTTGTTATTTTGTTATAAAATTGTTCTATATACAATAAATTAATAACATAATATATACCATAGATATGTGATGAACTAATAATTGTTCTATTTTCCACGTTTTATTAGTGTAGCTATAGATCTCAGCACATAAACCCTATAGGGTCACACACAACACGAGAAAATATTGCCCAGTAACAATATTTTTCAGGAAAATATTTACCATGAATATATTTATTTCGGGAAAGTATTGTAGGAAATCAAATTACATAGATATTTATAAATCAGGAAATTATTACACATGAACTTAAAATTCAGGAAATATTTTTTTGGAAAAAAGATATAAAGAATAAATGAAATATTATATTAACCTCATTAGCCTAATTTTTGATGTTTATAGTATGGCCGAAGTTAAACAAATTCAATTATAATACTAAATACAATATTAAACATGACTTATATTATAACTCTATAAGGTAATTGAAAAAAGTAAAAAATATTAAATATTTTCAGAGGTTCTTCAAAAATAAATATAATATTTTTGTTATTGTACGCATAAATATTTTTATAAGCGTGTACCTATATAATAATACAAAGTACGTACGTTCGTGTCTTTTCGTTTGAGAAAAGAATAAGAATGAACAATAATAACTCGCATTTAGAAATACATACAAAATACTAAATAAATACACATTCTGTATAAATGTTTATGCGTCTATATATCCTAACCAAAAAACTACAAATATTAATTATTTCAGTGAAATAACTTTCCAGTATATACACATAATTATATTCTTTAAAATATAGTAAAAATAGTTATGTTTTTCCAGCAAAAGCCGGTCCATCCATTAGGGGGCTTTTAAAATCAGACAATGGTATATACCCTACTTGGTCCTTTCCCAAATGAAGTCGTTATATTTCAATTTCCTAAAATGTTGTCTTTTTCCTCCTCTTTCTAACTTTTTTTTTAATCAGCTTTCAATAAATACAGTTTATGCTAATTTTAAATAGTTAATAATAATAACAATATGATAGGCATTAATTAATTCATGAACTAGGGTTAATTTATACTAAACATTTTTTTCAATTAATTTTTAATTAATTGTATCGACTGTCGTGACGTTGAAGAATTTTATAATTATAAATCTATTTTTGAAAGTTAAATATTTCTAGGCTGTTTGTTTCTGATCTAGAAATAGTTTTAATAAATATAATATAATATATATTATAACATTACATATTGTTTCGTACAAAGCAATCGTCGCTCAATCACGAACTTCTCTTTATAACCGAGTTTGCAATTTGCATATTATTTAGGTAGGATATTATGTATATTGTGCATGGACAATACCGCGGAATATGATAATGAAAATCTGTTCAGATCTACAGCATACACTATGAATTACAAATATTATATTATTATAGAAATAGGGTCGGATAACATCGTATGTACAATGTAGGTACATGAATCATTTATTTTGCTTTTACGTAGTCAATTTTGTAGTTTCCCGATAAGTGTGTATAATAACATAGCGGTGTTTAATAATATTTTTCCAATGTTATTCTAAGTAATACAATTTAAATAAACTAAATAAGAAATTTTAGAATGTAGTTACTACTCACTATACTTTAAAGTCATTTTTCAATGTTCGTTGTTGTAGTTATTCCGTATATGTAAAGGAAAACTCGTGAAATGACTAAAAATAGGCGGTGATTTTACTAGTACCTGCTTAAAAATTAAGATTACGTTTATTGTGATTTAGATAACAATAGTCCTATGACTATATAGACTTATTTAATATCTGCGTATTCTAACATATTATTTTTAATAGCTTACAATAATAATTAATAGCATACAAAGGTGCTAAGCTGAGGAGTTGAGCACCTAAATGAGTTAAGGTACAAGTGCCTAAGATCTGATTCCATATTCTAACCAAATGGTACAATCTGTATAATAGAAAAATAATACTATAAACTATCATAATATTTTATACATGAGTAGTTTACCGATTTGATATATTATTGTGTTGTACATAGTCATCATGTTTACGGAACCTAATATTAATATTATTGACAAACACTCAAAAACTTATTTACTTTTACTCTCAGTGTGGGTAGGTTAACAAACACCATGACTCAAGAGTTCGGAAGTTTTAAATTTGATTTGATTACCATTAATCCAGTAAAATAACCTTACTCAACCTTTACATCGAACTTTTATTTGATTAAAAGTCTCATATAATTAATGTTTATACTTTACAGGGTTATTTCTGATTATAAATAAAGTTTAGACTAGTAAAATAGTATCAGTACTTACACAAATGCAAGGATAAAACTATAAATTATAATTCATTATACTACTTCTAAATTAAATATTAAGTACATAGAGATACACCAAGTAAACTTTTCATTTATAGATTCTAGGTGGAGCGAAGAATGTACTGATTTTGATATATTGTGCGTTTTTTTTATTTTTTTGTGTCTGTCATCACGTTTTAAGACAGTAAAAATGCTCCAATCTTCATCGTCAGCATTTTTTTCGGTAGGAAAGTGAACCTAGTTGGTACTTTGGAGGGGGTGGTCAAAACTAAAAAATTCCCAATAGTTTTCAAACGCGTCGGGAAAAACAACAACAAAATTAAGGGAAAAGAAGGGATTTTTACGCGAAGTCAATTTTTAATAAAATCTATTTTGTTTTTTGGTGTAATAAAAATAATCGCAGTAGATATATAAAATTTTTATTAAATATTTATATAAACAACTTCTATACACAGTAAAATGTTCAATATATTTGACTCCTTTGAGCTATTTATAAGCTTAATAAATGTTCGGATTTTTTATATTTTTTTTTTATTATTGTCGATAAAATTTTTTTCAATCAGTCAAAAACTTGAAAATTTAATACAAGGTTAATTATAACCTTTTGTGAGTGAAAATTAAAAAAAAATGAGCATAAGTCTTTAACAGTTTTTTATAAGTGTCTAAAGTTAAAATTTCGACAAAAAAACGTAAAATTCACGAAATTTTGAATTTTTTTTTTCATCAGAAAATTCATAAAAATGTTTCTATTTAAATCTAAGATTTGAAAATTCAACACAAGAATCTCTATAAGTTTTTCTACCTTTTTAAAAAATAAAATGTTTATTAGAAAGTCAAACTAATTTTTTATGAACGTTTAAATTTAGACATTGGATATTTTCCCGTTTTCTCCGATAACAATTTTCTTATTTTGATGTAATTCAAAAAGAAATAGCCGTAGACATTTGAAATTTTTCCCAAATGTTAAGATTATTATTTTCTATACACCGAAAAATATTAAAAATATTTTTACAACTTTTTAGTTAATTATAGGCCAAAGCAATTTTCGGTTTTTCAAATTTTTTTTTCTATAAATATCCATAATAAAAATTTGTTGGGTCAAATAGTTAAAAAATTTAATACAAGATTTATCATAAATTATTAAAATAGCAGATCAAAAATAATAAAAATATATATGCACAATTTTTTTTATAAGCATTTAAACAAATTTTAACTAAAATTCATCATCGTACATTTGCAAATTGATTTGTAGTTAAAAATGTATAAAATGTTCGGTTTTTATAACTAAGGATTGAAAATTGAAAACAAAATTTTTCATAAATAATTTATAGTGTAATTAAAATATGAAAAAAATATATTAAAATAATAATTTTTATAGACATTTTAAGTTAAAATTTAGAAATCAAAATATCGAAGATTTTCAATTTATTTTGTGGTTAAAAATTTATAAAATGTTCAATTTTTGTAGCCAAGGATTGAAAATTAAAAACATGATTTTTCATAAATTGTTCTAAATGTAGTTTTAAAAATATTTAAACTATAAAAACACACTTTTTTATAAGCATTTAAAGTTAAAATTTTAACCAAATTTATCAAAATATCGAATGTTTGCCAATTAATTAGTAGTTAAAAATAAATAAAATGATCAGTTTTTACAGTTATGGATTGAAAATTTAAAATAAGGTTTTTCGTAAGTATTTAAATGTGTAACCAAAAAATCAAAAAAATATATTAAAAATGGTCGTCAAATGGGTACAGTTTTGCTGTATTGTAGGTATCGAATGGGTCACTTTCATGGATGTGTTAAATTTATTTTCAATGATATAAATCATTGTATGTGGCGAATATCAAGTGACCTCTGAGTAAGTTTTATTCAAAACAAAGCAGTACAAAATAATTATTATAATAATAATATTAAATTTAGAACCTATAGATTATCTTTGGAATAAATTTGCTTTGTGAACTGGTATTGAGTGTATATTTTGTAGAGAAATAGGATATAAAGTTTACTTTACATATGAGTACAATAAATTATTGTTTTAATTCATAACATTTTATAAATTTTTTTATATTATCTATTTTATACTTTATAAACGTTACGATTGATGAGTAATTGAAGGTTTAGATGGGACACTTGTTCTCAAATAGTATATTAAATATTTAATTGTATATAATAATAAATCAGTATGCTTCAATAGGGCAACTTAAGGTATTATATATTTTTATTTTTTTTGTTTAATTGAAATAAATAAGAATAGGTTTACTTTATATAATGCAATTTAATCACGCGTAATATATATTTATCTATTTCATGGGATAGGTTAGGTTAGACCACTGTTAGACAGTTATTGTAACGTATAGTTTTATTATTATTTTTTAATGAGCAATCGCAATTGATAACAACACAATTAACGCGATAATTGTTAGCAGAAATTCATATGACTGCTTTGTCAGTTGGTGAGGGCGATTGTAGTTTGTGGAAGGGCCGCGGGGGCGCAGTCTCACCTGTTTGAGTGTCGGCGCGCAAGCGTCGATCAAGGCGACGGCGGCAGTGAAGACGAGTACAGCTACAACTCACGACGGTCGCTCTTCGGTGCAAACAGTTCGCACACGCCACTATCGTTTCTCGCACGCACTCACCGTCATCAGTTTCGGCAGCTCACACGTCGTAAGCACACAATTACATCCTAACCATCAGGGCAGACAGCGAAAATTGTAGGAACCAGACCGACTATTATATAACACGTGTGTAGTCGTCATGTAAAGGTGAGTGATTGAAAGTTATTTATATTTTTCAACCGTACACATTATGTTATAGTATATTAGTCTATAATCACCTGTAAATGAGCGTGTGCATGTGTCTGTGGTCGAACACGACTTTCGTTGAAAAATCAACAGGTTGTGAACCTTTTCGCCACCGACCAACTGGTTTTTTTTTATCATCGCGCTGAATTGTTTTCAAAAAATTCTTTTTCCACCGCAGACCAACAACCTTTTCACGTCATATTTTATATTTTTATTATATAAATATATCATCGGTACAACCTACAATTGGGTTTCTATAAAAATCGTTCAATCGCCGAGCGTGCGGTGTAAGGTTCGTATGAAAACCCCTTATTCCATGCCACCATAACCATTCAATTATAATATTAATGCTAAACACGTTCTTTGAAGGAAATCGATATACCTATAACCTCGGATCATATCATTGTGTACGACACCTAATAATTGGTCTGCATATTTTACGATGATAATATCTCGTCACATATGAATATCGTAGTCGCTTTATTTGATAAAACAAAACTTCGTACAATATTATAGATCGGCCACCAGCAAATCTCTAATGATTTGTATAAAGTCTGCATTATGAAACATTGTATTCCCGCGAGGTATTTAAATTTTTCTATGAGGGATGCTTAGAAAGTTTCTGGGCCGAGGGTGTTTCAAGCTTCCTTCTCTCCACTTTTCAAAATTGTACTATGAGTTAAGCATAAACTTCTCATGTGCGTTTGCAACTGTTTTGCCACATTTTAATTCTATGATTAGCTGAAGCTTATGATTCCAGTCTCAAGGTTTTTTATATTTAATTTTAAACTCCACCTCTAAATAAATAGTACGTTATATGTCTATATTTTTTTTATTTATTTCAACATAATATTATTGTGGTCGGTTGAGAGAAATAAAATAATATTGTTAGGCACTTATTGTATTATTATTTTATATTTTATACAATATATATATATATATATATATATATATATATATATATATATATATATATATATATTAAATTTATATTAGTTATATATGCTAGATTGTAGATTTTATATGACAGCCACCATGCAATGTGTAACCGATCGTAAATTTCAATGAGCAAAATGTATAACTATCGTAATATTTACTTATTTTTGTACAAATCGTGCTTATATTATATAGGTTAGTATTAAAATGTATTTATTGTGGAAAAATAATCACAGTTATCTGATAAATTGATGGGAATCAGAATTCAGAGAGTAATATGGTTTTGCGTTCAACTGGCGGCCACAGTCGTAAAAAGTTACAGTTTTATTGTTCATAAAGTTAGATTTTTCAATATGTTCCCAGGTCTTGAAGATTTTCACAAATTTCCTACCAAATCTTGTTCGACTCAACTGCTTTTTTTTCGGGACTAACAAATCGTATAATTTAGTAAATAGTGATACACTTTAATACATAATTGCCTATATTATTAATGTATAACATTTTTAGCGAAATATTATGTCTTTGACTATTATGTTCGTCTTACTCATGTACCTACCATAATGGATTATAATTTCAGAAATATTATTCTTAAAAATATGTGAATATTTATAATTTTCAAACCAAAATGAATTAATTCAATTAATTAATTAATTTGGAAAAACTATAATTGAATATATTATTTTTCTGCAGATAAAATAAAATTATAAATTACAATATTATTAATTTTTCAAATCAATTTATTGTTTGTATATACAAATATATCGGGAAAAAATGTGTAAAATGTATTGAAAAGGTAGGTATTAATACACAGTCTAAACACTTATATTGTATTATATTCCTAGTATGAACTCAATAATATCAAAGTCTTCCTAGATTAGTAAATTAATGAAACATTATTAAAAAATAAATAATAGTTAAAAAAAAAAAGATAACCGAATACTCTTAAATTGATCTAACTTAGAATAGAGTGTACTAAACGTTAGAAAAAAAAATATAACACTTTAGGTGTAAATTATTTTAGCATGCAAATTAATAATGATTATATGTTTCTTATAAGAAGGTTAACCAATAATATACAATATTAAACTTCATATCTGAATTTATGAAATGTAGGTACTTCGTACGTGCATATATACCGCAGTACCTACATGGCAATAAAGTTTAATGTCTATATAGGTATTATTATTTCATATCAGCATGCAGCGCAAACGGTGTATTTTCTAACATTTACGACCTTTCGAAAGTATAACCTTTCAAACAGTTGATCTTTCAAAATACACTCAATGTTCCAACTTACGGCATTCGAATTCATGATTTTCGAACCCATGACCCTTTTCACATTCTACCAGGGCAGTGCTAAGTGCGCCAGTAAAATAATAAATAAATAATGTATTTATACTATTTGCGAAAAACTTTTACGATATTTGATATAAGAATATAGACAGGTATATAATAAGTATATGATTTGGCAAATCATGGGAATTCACGGTTTAAACATAACGTGAAAATAGTTTTTCGGGAAGGATACTTTGTTTTTATTAGTTTACTCCAGTAATTTATTAATGTTCAATGTTTGCTTCTGGATATCAAGTGACTTTAGCTTACAATTCATGTGGTACCCATAATGATATGCCAGTATTTCACCAAAGCTTGGCACCACTACGACATACACTGACAGACTTTTGCTCACAATTCATTCGGTGTCCTTAGTGTTTCGGATTAAGTAAGACCCTACTAGTTTTCTAGCACTAGCTAAAATTGCGGCCTACAGTACTGTGCTCGTAAGAGCCAGCCAACTGTTGTGTACTAATACTGGCACAGTACCTATTACGGGCGTTGTAAGTGTTAGCGTAAGTCATATATTTACGATTGCCCATATAATTATATAATATATTGTTATATTATATGATTTTGATTAAAAATAAATTGTCTATAATAGGCTATCAAAAGTTGAAAATCAATATGCAATATTATACGATAATATTAAATAATTGTCTTACTATAAATATATTAGTTTTTTCTAAGCTCATTATAATAATACAATGCACTCTATAAGAGTGTTAATCCTTCAACGTAGCATATATAACATTTACTGGACAAAATAACAATAAATAGAAGTCAAGTGTGTTTACTTTTAATTTATTCGGAATAAAATAAACACGACTTGAGTTAATTTATATGGATTTAAATTTAAATTTTAACTAATATAAATTATAAATTATACCTACATGATGTGCATTGGTAATAAAATATATTATGCTTATAGATATTATATATTTTAACATCACTTTTAATTTAGACAGGTATATTTGACAAGCGTTGAACAATAAATTGTAATATTAGGTTAATTGATAGGTAAATCGATAACATTGGACACGATAATCATAAGAAGTAGGTATAGAGTAAAAAGACCTCCCTGAGGAGGACTTCGTAGTAAAAAGAAAAGTTGCACATACCTACCTAAATAATATTATATTTACATTGCATTACACATTTTATTATAATTTTTTTATTACATTATATATATTTAGATAGGCAGGTCATGACACCACTATATATTTAATCTTCTTTCGGGGTTGTCTGAGATAATAATTAAAATATGTTTATATATAATCACAATTAATTTAATTGTGGCTGTATATAGATACCTAAAATACTGTAAGAATGATTATTATTATATTTTACAATTCATCAAACTTTTATGATTCTATTAAAACAATTCCAAGCCAATAAACCAGGTGAAAAAAATTAAATTTAAAACCAAATTTATTTTAATAACTCAAATATTTTGTTTTGAAACTTTTAATAAGTATGTCTTCAAAAGGTTTGTTATTATTATAGGCATTCTAAACGTTTTATTTGTTTGATTAAAGTTCATAAATTCTACCTAAGTTTGACTTGACAGGTGCCATTTTTGTTTCTCAATTCTCTGAATATTATAGTAAAATGGTGAAGTTTTATATTTTATCGACTGCAAGATGTGAAAAATTATGTTACACACGTTATTAAATATCTTCATCAATTTATCAGTGTGGCTAAAAAATTGCATTATATTACTATAGTATTTAACGGAATAATAAATGTACAAAATAAGAAGAAAATAAACCGCTCCTACTATTGTTTGGTATTTTCTTACGTGACGGGCATAACGGACTTTAAAATATGGTGATTTTATTTGTTTTCCTTTAACAGTTAATTTTCTGTTAATATCTAGGTACTATACAAACAGCGTGTGGGTGCACAAGCCACAAATACGCAAAAGTGAATTTAACGTGCACAACCCAGAAGAAAAATATTTAATTAAAAGAGTGGATCATTTTTTTTCTTAAGTTAAAACAAATAACTTCCAAGAAATATAAACCTATAGTATTAGAGAAATGCTTATTTGTAACGTCTTGCCTCTTTTTCCATATAATATTTAAACTATGTAGGATACATAAATATGTGTTATGTGTATTTATATTTAATGTGTGTTTTTTGTATTTTCGAACTGGCGTATTGTAGTGGGTAGATACATGTAAAGTTATAACATTCGGGGTGAGTGGTGATCGTTGATATTAGCCAAACATATAATATTAGTCATCGCTCATTATCATCACTAAATGGAGAGAATTTGTTCTTTAAAATTTGACAGCCGCAGTTCTGTAGCAGTTATGGTCAAAATTAGATTATAGAGAACGAGCTGCTTTACATTAATAATCCATGTTAAATTCGTATATTATTGCTTCTCGTAAAAAAAAAAAAATCATGAGTTATTTAGTTTTGATCTCGACGTGCCAATTACGATATGAATACCGCGTGGGATCTATAAATTGCTATTGTTTGCTATTTTTTTGAAAGAATTCGCCGTCTTTCGTTTTGTATATTGCGTTGTTCTGGAATTCAAGAGTGTTTATTTTGGGGACTATACACCCTCCTCTTTATTATTTCAAAAACACTTTTATTGTTTATTAAGAAATTTATAAAAAGGTTTAAGATAGTTAAAATGAAATGTGATTGAAATACTCTTCTCATTAATGTATTTGGTAGTTTTACATAAATGTGTTTAACTTTAATATACTAAAGTATAAAATGCAAAAATTCCACAACTTTAAATATGGCTATTTTACATACAAATGTTTAGGTATGCTAACTTATTCTGTATATAATAGAAGAACGTCATTAATTAAAATGTAGTGATGTTGAATTTAGATTTTTACTGTTATTAATATGAAATAGATAGATTAAATATTTATATATGTGTAATACCATTAATACAATACTGTCTACCATATACACGAAATATAGCCCTATTTCTTTAAAAATTACATAATATACGATATAAAAACTAAAGACTAAAATATATAAAGTATTCTATTTGAAAAGCTATGTGTTACCTTTTATGGCTGTTTTTCATTGTATACATCTCATATTATCAGAATACACGTGTAACTTAAAAATGATGAATTTTGAGTTGTGTAGACGGTCTAATGAGTAATAATAACAGTGTATGATATAGATAAATTTGTACGATGTACCCCCATAATTAATCAGTAGCAGAGGAGGCTTTGTGTGAATAATATTACTCCACTGTTGCATTGGTGGAAGTAATTATATTGGTGTGTTAGTGTCTTATTTATATTTTTGTAGCAATGATTAAATAAAGTGTTTTTATATTTTAATATGAATATTAATATTGTACCTATCATATATGTAGGAATTTTATTAAATAATAAATATAAATAACTTCATATATGTATATTAAAATTAATTTTAGGTACTAATAAATATACTGATTATTTTAATATTTTATTATTATTTTTTTAAACATTAAACTTAACGTTTTTTACTTGTGTGATTTTTTTTTTGAAATATTAGTTACCTCAAAATATTTTTTGATCATAATATATTTTGATTACATAACATTTTGATCACTTAATCAAAGTACTATACATACAATGTGTAAGTGAATATTATATTATGCAGGTTATAGGGAATTTCCGAATTAAAATTGATTTTACTACATAAATTTCAAATATTATGTATATATATATAATATGATATTAATATCTAAAGTTTAATTACTTTATATCTTATATGGTTTAATAGTAATAAAGAATTTGATCTACATAACTTAATTAATTTTTATAAAAACATTAAACTTAATAATTTTTATTTGTATGATTTATTGAATAAATTACCTTAAAGTATATACTTTTTGACCATAATATATTTTGATTACATAACAGATCACCCCCATCCGTAAGCTATATTATATAGATGCGTTGTCTATGCGTGACAACAATAATTATGTGGTAGAAATGTTAATTATTTTTCACCACCCCGATTGGGAAATTAATTTTCCTTGAAAAACTTACACAACCTGTTTATCGTACACATAGCCTAAATACTGTAGCATTAGTCCTGTGATGCCATATGCCTATATACAATCTAATTTGTCACAAAGATATCACAAATAATTATGGTTTGAGACGTCTTGCATTTATATTTTTTTTTCTCGGTGGTCGTAGTAATGGCGCCGAACTAAAATTGAATAGGAAGGGCGACTACATACTTGCAAGGATACCGACTCAAAGTTATAAATAAAAAAAAGTGGGTGATACGACCTCATCCCCACTTACACTCCTTTAAATTACCATAAGTAGAATAGTCATAAATTTCAAGAATGTAAATAGTTATGTAGTAAATAGTATAAGGTTTTTCATAAGTTTTGATTGTAGTTAATATTTAATTATATTAAAGATACATAGGCACAAATTTTTATTTATAAGAATTTAAATTTCCAATTTTTACAAAAACAATAAAAATTAAAAACGATTTTGTGGTCAAAAATTTATAAAATTAATCGATTAGTTAAATTGATAAATTATAAAATAATGAGGTGTAAAATTTTTTTAAAATTATTTTTCCGGTTTAGTGACAACAGCAATTGACAGTATCATTCCCATATGAAATTATTGTTATGACTCATCGCTACCATGTTGAGTTTTTGTCAGTTACTCATTCCGATAACATGGAATTTATTTTTATTTTTCCTATAAACGTGTGTCGTATACTTGTATTTTGCTGATTATTTTGTGTGGTATTCGAAAAAATAGGAACTTAAAACTAATGGTTGAATGTTTTTAAATAAACTAAATGACTGTAGTTATGCATATTTTAATTCATGGGCTATATGTTAAAAAAAAAAATTTATAACTTCATCTGTGTTAATTGGAATGTCCTTTTCACTCGAAATCATCATAAGTGATTCCATCAATTATTTTTTACATTGCCCACTTATACTTAAACAATCTGAAATATCACCAGACTATCCTGATCAACCACCAACATGGCTACACACCCACCCACCCAATCACCAATCATCATATAATAGGTAGTCAACCACCTCTACTGAGGAGTATATGTTTGGCACCACTGGGTCGTAGATTATTCTAGGTAAAAAGGTAAGACATAAATAATTAGTTTTATGAATTAATGAAATTAAATACAATGTTTTACTGTATATTTTGTTATATTTAATAAAAAAAATAGGTGTATTGAAAAAATATAAGAACTTTTTATAGTTATTTATTGATATTATATGAGTTCATATTTTCATATATATACCGTTTCTCCCATTTTTTTCCTATAACTATTTCAAAGCTATTTTTAGGTAATTTTAAACGCGTTTTGATATGTATTTTCAAAAATGTTTAAAGTAATAAGTCCTGAACCCTACTATACATAATCTATCCCGATCGCATGGTATTATTAACAATTATAATTTATACATGTTATTCTGATGATTATGTACACATATAAGGATTCTAATAAAGTCACTTATAAATGCCGAGCGGCGCATTGTATCTTCCGCTTCCCACACAATACTAATCTCTGTAATGGTAAAAAATGTTTTGGTAAAAATCACTTGATCGAAAATTTTCTCCAGAGGCATGGCTTTAAGTATGGTTCATTGTCATTACGTTGGTATTAAAACTTATCGTTAAGTGAACAAAAATAGCAAAAAGAATTATTACGTCGGATAGGTATTATAGGTATAACAGTATTATTTATTTATCAGTATCATTATCGATATAGTTTCCCATCTACTCCCGATCGATTAGCTTTTTATTTTATCGATGAATTATTTTTTTTTTATAATCATCTCATTATATCCATAGTTTGCCACTTTCTGTAATCTGACGCATCTATATTATATGCGACTAGTGTTCCGATATTACAAATTTCTTATACGAAATGCGGTCGTGTTTTCTAACCGATATTATTGATGACGATGTGATTGAGTTGTTTCTCTTCTCGTGTAACACGATTGACGTCGCGCCTCCATAGCCCACGCTGTGGAGGTCGGATTACGTTATATTATAAAAATAATAATTGAATTTTAGTTTTACCAAATGTTATAATAACAATAAAGATAATAACACCATGTACATATGTACATATGCCTATAGCCTTCATGATATTTCAGATTATATTGGCGCAGGTGTGTGTAACGATTAGCGAGAAAGATAAGTGAGAAACAGAGGCATAATAATATAATAATCATATTTTGAAAAAAAAAATAGTCTTATGGTGCAGAGTGTATATTAAATTCATTATGTGTATTACATTTCGAAAATTTGTAGTTCGCAACACAATAAATATATGTCTTACTCGCGGAAAATTATTTTGCCCACATCTTTTTCCATAACGCTGAACATAATCGCATGGTGACGTATTGTATACTATGTTGTACGGCTCGTTAATATGCGGTGGTTATTTCAACGCACTAAAAAATGTACAGTATTTGTTAGAGAAAATTGCGAAAATAAAAACCTTATTTAATGACAAAAACATTATTAAGTTTCATTGTTAAAATATCCCGTCGCTCAAAATGTTGCTTTATTAGGTCGTTTTGCAAGATGTAGGTATTCGTAATTACAGGTTTTCTTTAAAAGTTCCACATAAGTATAAGGACTTAATAATATTGAATACGAGTTCATAGTTTAGCAGTTCTATGATATATTATTATATACTATGTATAGAGTGAATCTTATGTCGTTGTCCGTATGGTTTTTTTTTAACGATTGCGGATAAATATTTATTATTTTTAATTATATTTGAAAACAATAAAATATAAACCGAAAACATATTTTGTATAAGTCAAAATAGGAAATCTAATTAAGTATATATATATAAAAAAAAATAACTTTTAGGATTGATATTTACACAAACAAGTATTTATTTTAATTTTTTTAAATAAAACTATTAATTACTTTATTGAATTTTGTCTTAAAATTCATAGTTCATAAAGTAATGAGCCAGAGTTCATGATTTAATCAGTACTTTTTTAGAAAGAAAGCACTACCTGAAGTCATCAAAAAAATGTTGTTAGCATTTAAAACATGGAACTTATTTTAATGTTGGTACAATTGACACTTAAACGTTTTTGAATTGCCGTTATTAAACAATTACCTGCTAAAAACAAACAAACACGTCATTAAATTTATTTAAAATTCCATCTATCTACCAGTTATCATTAAATAACTACGCTCATGACGAAATAAGATACAACCTACATATTATAATATACATATAATGCATATAGCCAAACTATATCGGGTACACGTTTGACGAATTTATCAATCGTTATTTCACAAAATATCATACTCAGATTTGAAATACCAGCCATGTCTTGATTAGACCCTTAGACTTCTAGTAAATTAGATCATAACCGTTCGTGTATCGAGAGTTGTCTTCAAACTGAAATATACTGAGCATAAAATACAATGTGCTACAAGCGTATTAAGGCCTGGAAAAAGTTTTTCAAAATATTTATCTACTCTTCTTTTTGATTAGTTATTAATATTAATTATCATATAAGTTTCGCATAAAAAAAATACTATTGTTTGGTATTCCGTGATTTCAAAAAGTTTAAGAAATACTATCATAGATTATTATGCATAGTAAATAAAGTTTAACAAGTCGGACATTACTCATTTAAATTTTGATTTAAATAAGTAAACATTTAAAAAGAAAATCATTGTCAAATGATTTAAAGTAAAACAGATAGCTTTCATTTAAAAAAACTGCAGAAGTTTGTATTACTACAGGACATTTCATAAATGGTACACAAATTTCAAGTATAGATATACAAAAATAATGTAGTCTTTAAATAAGTGTACGTATTTCATATTTCAAAAATCAGATTTCGAATAACTGTAGCATTATCAATGAAAAAAGAGGACGAACTTGCTTGATTCATCACCTTATATAAAATATTGAACGTATATTTATATACGTTATGTAGATATGGTATTCACGTCAAAAATCAAAATGTGGTCAGATATTATACATGTGGCATTTATTGAATCATAAGCATTTATTTCTTCATTTTAATTTTGAAATTTATATGGTTTGGTTTCGTCGATCCATTTTGTGCTGTCAAATTGTTTCTAGAGTTTACGCATAACATCAATATATGTATATCCGGTAGATATATATTTTAATACGCGTATTTAAATTATATGCACATTGCATACACACCATGCATTATATTATATTATTTGTATACCCAAAGAAAAGGAAAATTTTTTGTGTAACAATTATCTCAAACGAGTGGTTTTCAATAGCATCCAGAGATGTCGATATACGTAACATATCAAAAATACAGATATCATCACATACATAATATATTATTTACATCATGAGAGTATATTTTATTGTGATTGTGTTCACTGAATACACAGAGCATATTTTATATCGCATAGAATTGAATTATAATGAAACGGACTCTGTTTCTACTACAATAATATAAAATAATAATAATAATAATAATGGACGTCATGGGAACCACATGTCGGTAGTGCGTTTTTTTTTTAGTCTTTCGTGCCCCGTGGGACTTTTTTCCATTTTTTTTTTTTATTTAGTTTCAGTTTTTGGGTAACTCAATCTCGGACTGTGTAACGCATTTTATTTGGAGATAGACAATCTCTATTATATAAAATAATACACAATATATACATTATGATATTATAATAATAAGTTATTTTTCTACGCGTTTCTTCATTTATATTTATTTATCTGCGAACTATTTTTTACGTCCAAAAGACATGATCTAATTGGTACATCGTACATGTGTAGTGTGTATCAATTTTCAAGTACTTATCTAATTTTGGTTATTGATACTTTTGAGAGGTTATTTTTAGATTTTTAAACATTTTCGATAAATGCACTAGAAAAAATTATCGGAAAATGACGATTAAACGCTAAAAAACGATTTTCTCTAATTCGAGTTTTATAAGTTATAGTTTTCTATTTGAGTTTCAATATATTTCTGAAAATTTCAACGTTTAATTTGAATTTTAAATTAGTAGTTCATAATATGTATTAGAAATACAGGTGTGCCAAATGGAGTATGTGTTACGACTGGGACATTTACAAAATGTTAACCCACTATTACACTCATCTAAATTTTAAATACTTATAAGTTTTAATTAATTAACTAATTCTTAATAATATAATAACTACATACGCTTACTTAATAATTTTAATTTATACTCATCGAACTTTTTAGAAAAAATATTATACTTCAGAATTAGAATATGAAATTAAAAATGAATGTTGGCATTAAAAAAAGTAAAATAAAAAAATTTCAATAGTAAAAATATTTAGTAGCTAAATTAAATATATAGTCATATAATATGCCTATATTAAATATTAATTACCAATCAAAACGTAAAATTTATAGACATCATATAAATTATCTTTGAATCTATAAAAATTAATATTTATTTCGTTCCTTCTTTCTTTTTTCACTATATACTCAAAGGCTATCTCGGACCGTATTCAATAAAAGTTATACCAATAGATTTTCTGAGACTAGGGGAGGGTTTATATCTTTGTTTTTCAACCCTTATAGACAACTATAGGGTGGCTCACACATAAATTTTGTTTTGGCTCACGAAAATCGAATATTTTTTGTTTATATATACGGTTGTAATTGGTTACAGTTAATAAAATAGTTGTTTTTATTTTTATTAGCTTCCAACATATAAATCAATATAGAAAAAAGTTATAATGATTGGATATAATTTTTTGTATTTTATTATACTTTGTAATTTAGTCTAATAAGGCTATTATTTATAATAAATGTAAAATTGAGTAATGGCTATTATATATAAGAGGCAAAGTGTATGGTGGTTGAAGTTTATTACTAAAAACCTAATTGAGGAATCATAGATATGCTTTTGGGTACTTACCTATTATTATATTTATGTATTCAATTTAAATTTATATTTTGTCACTAACTATATATAAAAAATATTATATAACCAATGGCAATCGAATATATATATATATATATTATATTATATTTAATTTAAACTTATATATTGTTACTAATTATAATATTTTTATAAATGCAACCAATGAAAATCATATGGTGTACGCATGTTGCCTGGTTACGGTTAGAGAAAATCGGTTGCGGCCAGAAAAAAAGTTACGGTCAGAAAAAAATTTGTGTTCATCCCAAAAACATATTTATGTTAAAAAAATACTAGGCCTATTATGATAACAAACAATTTAGAATATTTCAACAAAAGCAAAATGAAAAAGATAGATAGGGATGATAATAGACAGTTGGCTAATTTACAGATATAATTAGTCAGGTTATACTCTAAATAACGTAATGCAAATCCAAAGTTTTTGACCAATTGGCACTAAATTTTGTATATATATTATTTGGAATCCTGGACTGGCCGTAAGAATATTAGAATAGAAGCTATGAGTAAAATAGCTATTATACTTAAAAGCCAAAGTGTATGACTTAGGCCAATAGAATCAAAAAATACTCTATGGATTTTGACGATTCAAGAAAGGTTTAGAGAATAGATTGAACCAGTTATTTTAGAGTGGCTTACCCGCTATTAATAATAATAAAATAACAACAACATATTCTTTTATTTCTGTTCGAAATTGGATTCATGTAAGAAAAAAATGTTACATATCTATTAGTTATTACTATCTGCCGCAGGTGGATTGCCTACCATAGCTTTATTTCTCCTTGAACAACGCCGGGTAATACAGCTAGTAATGTATAAAAACATGATATTTAGGTAATTATTGTTCGTGGTCAGTTTAATACAGAAAACGTATTATAACTATAATACGAGTAGTGGTATCCATAATATTATTTTTGATATCGTTTTACAAATATTATGATTTACAAAAACGAAATTCATTTGAAACATTTTAAAAATATTTACGCACCTACCTATGTATACATATATTTTCTATGCGTATTTTACAGGACATAATATCTTTATGGAAATCATTAAACCAATCGTAAAGCTTTATTTTCCTGGTCGAAAATATGTACTTATATTAAAAATGAACGACGTCGACATTTGGAACAAATAATAAAATGCTATTATAATATTTGTGGTGTTTCAGTGCCAATGTGCGTGTCTGTAACATGGTTTTTTTTAATTTTTTATGATAGTTTAGTATAAATGAAATGCGAATTTGAATTTTATTAGAGCGTATACGCACAAAAAGTGTAGTATAAATGTTTTTTTACGGGTATACCAAAATACATAATATGTTGTATGTTTGTTGCTATTATTATTACTACTACAACGAAATACAACTAATGTCATCTTAATGCACTAATCATGTTCCATGCAAAAAGAGGAATAATCAAACTTTAAATTTTTAAGTGAAAAATGCGTACAAATATTATAATTACATTTCCTAACTATCGAGACTGTTGTCATAGCTTTTAAACGTCAAATTATTAATTTTAAGTTATAATAATTATTATTTTATGACACTAGCCATAATGTCTGAATATATTTTATAAATAAATGCACGAATTGTATTTGATTAATTTTAGATTGTAAGTGGAGAGAATATACCTATTGGTTCTACAATTATGTTTTTTTTTTATTGTTTCTGACATTGTGTTTTGGACAAAATTTTACAAAAAAAAAAAAAATATTAAATCGTAAAATTTAAAACATATAAAAAAATCCTCAATCCTTAGTTATAAAAACTACTTTATATTATATAAATTTATAACTACAAAATAATTTACAAATGTTCGATATTTTTATGTATTTTTATTTTTTTTAACTTAAAATATCTATAAAAAGTTATTATTTTTTTTTAATTTTCAATCTTTAGTTATAAAAACTGAAAATTTTATAAATTTTTAACTACAAATCAATTTGCAAATGTTCGATGATCAACTTTGGTCAAAATTTAAAATTTAAATGCTTATAAAAAAAAAAAAAAATATGAATATGTATTTTTATTATTTTTGATCTGCTATTTTAACAATTTATGAGAAATCTTGTATTAAATTTTCAAGCAATTTGACCCAACAAATTTTTTTATGGATATTTATAGAAAAAAAATTTGAAAAACCGAAAATTGCTTAGGCCTACAATTAGCCAAAAATTTGTAAAAATATTTTTAACATTTTTTGGTGTATAGAAAATGATAATCTTAACATTTTTTGAAAACTTTCAAATATCTACGGTTATTCCTTTTTGAATTACATCAAAATAATAATATCGTTACCGGAAAAAACGGATGAATATCCAATGTCTAATTTCATACGTTCATAAGAAATTAGTTTGACTTTTTAATAAACATTTTATTTCTTAGAAAGGTAGAAAATCTTATAAAAATCTTGTGTTGAATTTTCAAATCTTAGATTTAAATAGAAACATTTTTATGAATTTTCTGATGAAAAAAAAAATTCAAAATTTCGTGAATTTTACGTTTTTTATCAAAATTTTAACTTTAGATGCTTATAAAAAAACTATTGGAGTTTTACGCTCAACTTTTTTTTTTTAATTTTAACTTACAACAAACTATGAATAATAATAGTTATAATACTATTGTATTATAATAATATATTAATAATTTAATTGTTTTGTTGGATTTCATCATTGATTAAAGTATAAAAGTACCTACTTGCAACAATTAATTTTAATATATAATTTTTTTTTTTTAAATTATAAGACCTATATTATATTTTTATATTACTATACTATTTTTTAAGCTTTAGATATATATATAGTTTTAAATTTTATAAGTTAAAAAAATTAGTTAACTTGCAATTGATAATTGGACATATAGTATGTGGTTAATATAATATGATTGCATAATTTAATATTTTTACGGCATGTGATGCGTAGTTAAACGTTTAATATAATAATATTATTATACCTGTTTGTTAAGTCGCAGCCCAATGGCGCGCTTACTGTGTAATAAGTATAATATTATACATTTATCTCAATATATACGAAACCGGCGATGATTAATAATATTTAAATGAGTACCTGTACCATTTTCGTAGATACACATGATTTACGATGCACACGCGTACTCTTCACTTCATCCTAATTGTATCATTGTACGTAGTAAACATGAGTAGTTGTTATAATGTAATAATAACGTAAACTTATGACTTTTATTATTGTTTATAACGCGTTAAGTTACTTGCAAGGGTATTGTGTATAAACTACTCATTGTTTAAAGCTTACTTAATTATTTATTATTGATAATTCACCCCATTGTAGGTACTAGTGTGGTTTTATTTTTGGTATCCGACCATATTAACTTCTAGTAGCAACGTTTACTTTTATTTATAAAATTATATTAACTTAATAACAATAATCAGTGTACTTAGAGGTAAGTAAAAGGTCTATATATATATATATATATATATATATATATATAAATATATTTATATTTTTACTTATTATAATATAATAGTATTATTATTCACGTAATCATGTACGTTTTGTGCATAACAATAATAATATGTTGTTAACATGTTAACAAATTATTTTATGTTAACAAATTGCGTAATTCAACGTCAACGCCGGAATATAGTCATCTGTATGTATGATACTATAATATTTATTATTATTAAGAATAACGTCTGGTTAGTGTCACATCTTATAACGGGATAAAAATAAATATGACGTTACGCAATAATAAAATAAAATTAATTCAAATATCGAAATATCTATCGACTGGACAATATACCTAAATAATAATAATTACTATAATTATTATAATCAAATGAAATAAAAAAATTTGAATTTTGAATGGCTTGACATACCATAGGTTTAATATTATACGTAATTTATTTTATATTATAAAATTAAATTATTAAAAAAAGACGTAATAAGAACATTTAAAAATATAAAAGTGATATGTTAGCATGATAGTATGATTTACTTTTCAGGAAATCTAAATAATAATTTATTAGTTTGAGAAATCTCAATATTTACATTGCAATGCTGTTAACCTTCCAAATTCTTCGTATTTATATATTACCTATAAATGTATATGTATTATGTATTAATAAAATGGTAATATGTACCTACGTAAACTTGGTGATGACCGATCAATCAAGACATACTGGCGTCGTTGTTCTCCGCTCGTTGTTGACTGATGACGTGGATTTACGATCGGATTTCCTCTTGCGGACTTTGAGAAGGTTTGAGCAAAATATCGCTGTAATTTATTTACGGTTTCGGTAAGGTTTTTAAAAACCCTGCAATAATCACGAAAATATTTTGAACGACTACTGTAGAAAAACCAGCTTGATGACCAAAAAGTATAATATTAAAAGTTTATAACATAAACGTCACTACATACAGCATTTGCTTGAAATTTTTCGATACTGAGAGAGGGTTAAACGTGTAAACAAATAAAATGTTCTGACTGAAATAATTAAAAGATTTCTGAACTACGGAAATAATGAATTAATTTATATATATATATATATATCACATTGCTGTTGTGATTTAGGCGAGCTACGTAATAATGTATAAATAGGTACAACATTGAATGCATAAATATAAACACATTTATTTACATTTTATACTCTCAAATATCTCAACATGTATGTTTAGAATATGTTATGAACTCTTAGTCATTTTTTTTTCATATCTTCTTGGAAAGTTAAATATTTAAAGAAGCTAGTTTTACTGTATTTACACCAAATTTTTCTGATAAAAAGAGAATCCGGAAGTAGAAACATTAATACATTAAAAAAAAATTATAAATTACAAATATATATATATATATATATATATAATAGAACAAACGAATATTTATAATATATATGTAAATTTAGTAGATTTTATACATATTATAGGTTAGGTTAGGTCGATTAAGAGGCCTTGTTGAATTGGTCACTGGTATTTACGCTTACTGCGATACCGCAATAGAAAAAAGGTTAGGTTAGATTTGGTTTGGTTATATATATATAATTGTAATGTTATATATGAATAAGTCCTTAATATTTTCATTGGCGATGACTGATGACTGAGAGTTTTGATCCTCAGTAACTCACTAATTGTAACAAGCAGTTATCAGTGTAACGTTAAATTGTAAAATAAGAAAATTGAAAATAATTGGTATTATTACGTCATAATGATCATACACCATTTATTAAAATATACTCATTGGTAGTAGACGTTAAGCTTCGCGATAATCACCTCGCGTAATCGAATCCTTATTAGTTATTACCGTGTTCTATGTTATCACTCATTACTGTAGCTATACATAAGGGTTTACAGATTGCAGACATTGACGGCGTTATTAAATCGTTTATATTTCTAAACGTCCTTGTGGAATGATGTCTTAGAAGTCTTCTTGTAAAAATATATATTTATACCATCAGACTAGAAATTTATTTTCCGGGAAATAACACTTGATAAATTGGCGTGCGTTGTTAAGCGTTCGTGTTTCAGGAGTTGGTTTTTTTATGAGACGTTATTGACTGTGTGAAAATGCCAAATATTATTTTAGTTGTTAATATTTGATCGATTAAAAGAAAATTACAATTTAATTTATTTTTCACTTATATAACTTATCTATATAATCTATGTATGTCGATCAAGCAGTTTTAATATCAAACTGAAAAACGATATTAGTTGACGAAATGATTATAAACTATTATAATATGACTAACTATTAATAAATAGTAGGAAATTGATTATCATAAATATTTGATACTTCCAGTCATCCTTGAATATTCAAAGGAATTACCACCAAATTCTAAGAATTACCCAACTTAATGCGGGGTCACAGAAATAGCTGTAAAGTTTTTGATTTTAAATTCTAAATGATATGGCGACTTTGACCTCAAAATAAAACTATTGAGGGCTTAATAAGTTCGTATTTATAGTATTAAATTATTTAATGTCTAGAAAATTATTATATAAATATTTGGTGAAAAATTCAATACTTAACAGTTATTCATTTTTGAATTAGGTACTACAAAAAAAAATGTCAATTTTGTTGAAGAAAACTGGATTTACATATTAACGGTTAAGTACAATTATGAATAGAACCATAAATATTCAAAATAAACTAAATTATCACTGACGGTGGACATTTAAAATCTGATTTTTCCGAATAAGAAAATATAAATATAATAATAATATTAAGTGTTATTAATTATCTCGCAATTTGTTATTCGAATGTCATGAATACGTTTTCGTTACAGTCGTGTAATTTTCTCGGCCCTTCTTTTTTACGTTTGTATTTTTTTTTTTTTACATATCATATAAGAGGTTTGTTTATTATGAAAAAGTGTTTTTAAAAGTTGAACAGATGTGAAGATGACGCCAAGGATGTATTCCAGAATCCTATCTTGAAACAGATCTAGAGTCAATTTGTGAAAAATATACTATAGGTTAGGTTAGATTAGGTTACTCAGGTATATTCATTTTAATCTTATATATTATTTGTTTAAATTGTATAAAATGTGCCATTTATTATGCACAGTAGGCAGTAGGTATGGATATATTATTTTTATTATTGTTTTGAATTTTCTATGTACATTTTATACAATGGTTTATAAATCATAATAATTTTAATCCTTCCTTTAATTTTCGTAACAGTATCGGATATTTTTCTGGGAAAGTTTATATTATTATGTACATTAATCTGATATTAGACCAACAGTGAAGATTGACTGAGAATTATAACTATTAATTATGTAAAGTTGAGTCTGTTAGAAAAGCATAACTTATCTATTTTTGCACTTAAGTTTTTGTTTTATACTTCAATCGTGACTTTGAATAATTATAGTTATTAAATAACTAATAGTCTATGATATTAAGTAGATGAACTCATGCTATGAGATTAAAAGTTTTCGAAATGAAATAGAATTATTTTTGTGCTCTACATAAGGAATAGTTATGGTTATCTCCTGCGATATTAACTCACCCGATTTGCGTTAAATAAGTCACTCCGCGTTACATACATATCGTAATGATACAATAATAATGATAATAATATGTATATGTACCTAAATAGCATAAAGTCTGTGGTTAGTATGGTTAGGTCGGACTCGGGACATCATAACATTTTATGATTTAGAAGTTTTTCCATAAAATGCATGACCATCGTCTCCCTCCGTAATATTATACAGTATACACTTACACCGATGCATGCGCGACTGCACAAAATATAATCCAAAGTCGTCACTAGTTTATACGCAATAACTTATAATACTTACTAACTAATAAAAACCACAAGGTCGTGGGCGCCGTTGCCCGTTGAAAACTAGTAATCTACAACGTGCTGTCGCGCTCCTATATCGACGAGATAAGATGCGTGTATCGTTTCAGTTCCTCTTAATATTTTTTTTTGGTACTTATTTAATTAAATTTTATATTACACTTTATACACCTCAATATGTAATAATAATATAGGTACGTCCACTTCTGGTGCGTTTAAGGTGTACATTTCCTAACTAACGACGCTGCTGCTAACTATCGATTATTCCATTTTTTAATTACTCATCGTACGTACATATATACATACATATATACATACATACATATATACATACGCATATTAATATGGATGTTGTGTAGGTACGATCAATGTCTATAGGTGAGTACATATATGCTAAGCAATTACGGACAGCTTACGATTACGAACTACGATAAATTATTATGATGTATGAAATGTAGACTATTCAGATATTCGTGTGTCATTTTAATTTAATAGGTACATACGTATTATCATCAGTGAAGTATACCTATCATAGTTTATTTTTTATCGATAATAGTATAAACAAAACTAAAAAAACGCATTCTCGTTTTGGTATGACACTATGATGGGTATACGAGAATAATTTCTCATAATAGGGTTTTCACTTTTAATATTAATTATATTGTAAAAATTTGATCCGTATATAGCTATAAATTTTAAATATTTAGTATATATATATAAATGGTGTGCATTGTATGATAATATATTATCACACAGTGCACACCATTTATAACGATTGATGAAAACGAAAATTGGCTCAAAACAGTGACAATAACGCGTAATAGTAAAAAATTAGTTTATACACTATATGGCATATAACAAATTGTTTTGCGTCTTACACTCCCCTATTCAATTATTTTATACCAAATGATTAATTACTCATATTCCACACATTTTTATCTCATAATATTATAAACGTCGTAGTTGTTATAATGATAAAATAATTTGCATATCTTTAAGAATAATTTAATATATGTTTTTTGGTTAGGTGAGGTTTTTGGTTGATAAAAATTATTGTTACTTAATTTCTAATATTATATGCCAAATAAACGAATGTTTGGGTTTCAACTAGGTACCTTCGAGTTTCGATTTTTGAGTAGATACTTAAGTATAATGATATAAATATATTTAAGTAGTATTTTAATTATTATTATTTATCATCACACATACAAAATATTAGAATAAGTGGACTATTCTAAGCGGATCAACGAATATGTTGAATTTTAAAATTATGTGTGTTATGAGATTTTAGTTTTTTTTGTGTATAATTACGTTTATGAATAGAAAAAAATATTTCAATTTTTAACATTAAGAGTAGTTTATGGTTGTGAATATGTTGTTTACACTTTGAGCTCTTTGAGCACTTTGTATTCTTTTATTACAGTTAGGATTTAAAATTTCATTCAAGTACCTTTCTATTAAAAAGAGTTGGAAAAAAGTTTTAATTATGATGACTGCTGACTACACGTAAGTACTGTTATACTATAATATTTTGAATTTATGTATTTATGTGTATTCGGGTTCAATCTATAACGTTGAAACAGTAAATCTTATCAGAATTATTTGTTTCAAAATTATTATTATCGATTTATAATATACATATATATATATATATACGTTCAATGCACTAATAACTCCTATGCCACACCCGGTGATGGGCAAAGTATTTGGAAAGTATTATCATATTATTATCTATATTGTACAGCCACAAAGTATACTAAATTATAGGTGTGCATTCTATAATATGTAAACCTATATATAATAGGTATATTATATATATACATTTAACACATTGCATTTACCTAATGTAGTAGTACTACCTATTATTAACTATTTATCTATTTTTAAAAACTGGTTTTGCTTAAAAATTTCCATTTTTCAAAATCAAACGACGGTCTAACTCAAAATGTTTTACCTTTTTAGTAATCTTATAGGTTACCAAACAAATATTTTAATATATTAAAATTATTTTAACAAATGTTCGTATTTTTTTTTTTTTTTATCCCGATTATTTAAAAAAGTTTTAAGAATTTTCAATTTTAATTTCTCAAAAATACTAATGACATATAATTCGCTATCGGAAACTTCTATACATCGAAGTTGATGATCCGAGCATTTTTTTCTACTAGAAAAGACACAAAAATAAGTAAAAAAAATATTATTGTAAAATCAATAAATTTATCGCTCCAGATAGAGTCTAAAAAATAATGTGTATATTATTATTAAAGCTTAAAATAAAATATCTACAGAGCTGCTTTTGACCCACCAGTTTACTGCGTTATGTATACACTCAGTTAACACAACACCACCCTATTCTCTTGTTTAAGCTTTTAAACTTACACAACGGATTTGAAAACTTGATGGCAATTATTAATACTCAACTTTATACACAAATATATGATTCATAAATTAGCTAATATGTAGCTATTATACAATAGCTATATAGAATTATAAGAAGAACAAAATGCACATATTAGTGTTATTTGTGTCTCACGGAGAGAATAACTGTGCATTCACATAAGCAGGTATATAATAATAATATGTAATTTATTTAGTAAAAAAGAACTGTACAGAATATTGTATTGAATACGTTATATTTGTTCATTGAATAATAGAATACCAATTTAATTTAAACGAATAATCTATGTATATAATATATAGGACTGCGATGGATATAATATTTATTATGAGTTGAACTATATAGAATCACTTAATCAATTTTCACACAGTTTTATTTAAATCATAGAACACACCATGGAACAGATTTTAAGCATATTTTAAATTCAATAAATTCAGTCCTAGAAAAGTTGAGCATTAACTTATGAGATTAGAATCTAGGATACACTCATAGCGTTATTTTTTATCTGTCTAGTTATTAAAGCACATTTTTAAAAATAAACTGTTGTATAATAGCATGCAAATGTCTTGAATAATATTATGTAGAAATATATAAGCGTAAAACAACGAAAGGCCCAGAAAATGACGCGACTACGACGAAAACTCATTCGCGTCACTGGGATAACAAATAATTACGAGATAAATGGTTATATTATTATTATGATATCTATATTTTCTTTTTCAGAGAAATCATATTTTGGATTTTATTACCGACTTTATAGTTTATTTTGAATATTATATTTGTGATCATAATTATATTATTATTATTATAAAAATATTATATATTTACATAAAGAAATATTTCTATTTCTTCACAATTACAAAAAAAAAAAACTGTGCGAGTCACTTTGCTGCATAGTAAATTTCAAGTGTACAATGTGATCATTAAATATGTAAGCTTAATCTAAGTAATTGTAATGTGTTCAATTTGAATTAATTGAAAAATAATTGCATAGCTTCATATGTACGAAAAACGAATAGCTTCATATGTACGAAAAACGATTCTGAATGGAAATGACAAACTTCTTAAGACTGTTTCTAAGGATGTTTTAAAAGTTATTTATATTACTATATAAGTAATTTATTTTTCTAAAAATAATAGTTAGATCGAAGCAATGTTGTTATTATGTAATTTATTAATATATATATATATATATAAATAAGTCAATATATCAACATAACTACCGTAAAATACGATGAATAAGTTCGTAGTATAAATAACTTAAAATAATTGTTCTCAATATTTAGAAAATTTTAGTGTGTATAGAAAATACTAATATATATATTGGTAAAAAGTTTCAAATCCTTACAATTAATATTTATTAAATTCCAACAAAATAACTGAAATTATTAGAGCCTACTTATATAATTATTATAGTATTTTCAATATTTTTAAATTTGTATAAGAATAACTAAGAGGAATCTTGTAGATATTACATTTACAAGCTTTACCACTTCAAAAAAAAAAAAATAGATACCATTCATTAAAAACCACAAAAAAAATAGAAAACGTATATATTATTTCAAATGTTTTTAAATAGATCAAATAAATTAAAAGTATTTTGAAAATGTTATCATGTATGATGAATGTTTCATGTTCCTAAAGTTATTAATTTATTATTTACTATTTTTACTTTTCCAATAGTGAAATGCAAAAAAAAAACATATCATTGTAATATCAGTACGACAGTACACACATCTCTCAGTGAATAATCTTAAAAAACCTTTAAAACTTTTTACTGTTAGGTATGAAATAAACTGTTATTTTATTTTCTCTGCGTGTTTATAAAATAGTATCTCACATTAAACGGTCTTAATGATTTTAAAATAAAAACGAATTTTAAAATTGCTGAAACCACGAGCAAGAAAGTAAGCTATTTAAGTTATACAAAAATATATAAGACAATAAAATAAAATGGACAGGGCTCAGGGGGCGATGGGTAATTTACTTTAATTTAGAATAATAATGCACGTAGTACACGTATGTATTTTAATGCATTTCAACATGCATATAGATTAGGTGGATTAAAAATCGATAGTGAAAAATACTAAAATATTTAATAAACTTTTATATATATAATGCAAACGAAATGATAACATTGATAATTATTATAATATACAATACCACATTCTCTAGATGTAAAAGTTTACTCAAATACGCTTGGTGTAGATATGTGTACCTTACTATAAAGGTAAGGTATATTATTATAATATTGTTTATAGATACTTGGAACAATCTACGTATAAAAGGGCTGTACAAAGGTATTATATATCAGGCATATACGAGCAGTGTCTGTTTAAATAATAATATATTAGATTACAATTTCAAAGTTCAATGTCCTAACTACACACGCTCGAATATCATTGAATTAATGTAAAATAATTAAAGCTCAATCAGTTTAATATAGTTTTGTGTAACTCAGATGCCAGAAATTATTTTTTTGGCTGGCCTTTTTAAAAGTAATCATATTGTGTTGAACGAAAAAATGATGTGATACAAACTTATGAAATATTTGATTATTAAATTTAGAATTTATTGGAAAAGTTTTCTGATTTTCATATTATAGGTACTGGCCGTCACGTAAAATATTACAATCTCGACAAACAATACAAATTCGAAACGTCTACGACAAACTATATTATGTAATATCGCAGTATGGCTGAGTGACACTGCAATGTGCGATTATTCATTATTTGTTATTAGGGTACAAATTTTTATGTAAATACCTTCATAATTTAATTTAAAGCCGGTTTCTTAACTGTTATTGAAAATAAGTACATTTTATAACATCTTAAATAAAATAAAACGTAATTATTTTATTATAAAACCCATTTTATTCACATATTTTTTCATATTTTTAAGTAAAATACAATCTTTTTTTCTATATTTTATCAATAAATACATAATATTTCATAAGTATTTCGTATTTTAGATTATGAACGTTCTGATAAATATATTGATTTTATAATGTCTGATTTTTTTTTTTTGTGTGTCTGGAGATTCCTTTTTAATTATAAAAAAATGCTTCTGGTAGCAAATTGGATCTAGTTGAAACTTTAGGGAGGTCAAATTTGAAATTTCTTAGTGATATTAAAAAGAATCACGAAAATAATATAAAAATTGTTTAAATTTCAGGTAATATTATTATTAAAATAATTGTTAGGTGACCTTGAAAATTATATTATAAACATCAATACTTTTAATATTACTAATTTCCGTTGACTTAAATAGTGTATTGTAAACCTTAATACAATTTAAAATAAAATTAAATATCTCAAGTATCTGAAATTGAGACCTGGTTATTTAAATATATTTAAGATTCTTATGTTTATCTATCTCTCCACTTTGGTTAGGACAGTGGTGGCCAAACAGAAGAAGATGAGGGAAATAGCCTCGCCTCAAGATCATTTTTTAATGTTTATAATAATTTATAATTATGTATAAAACATTAACGACAAATTATTTCTTTAATGATCATATAGTGTATGTTTATAAATCGCCCCCCCACCATGATAATATAATTTGACAGACACTGGGCTACGGTATTATACCCACCTCCGTCCATGCTAGAATATTTTACTATTATTGTCTCTTTCCATTTAAAAAATTAATATACAGAAATTATGTTTAAAATTCTATGGAAACCTTAGTAGATTTCGAAATCACGTTTTCCACAATTATAATCTTCACAACCACTGATTGTACTGTTCAAAGTTTTAGACATCTGGGATCCAAAAAATGTTTTGTTCCACACGATTTTATTCCAGCGACTGTAGCACGAGCAAAATGAATAAAAAGACAGTGGCGTCTTGACAGTGTAATTTATCTGGAAGTTGAGTTTGCCCATTTAAACCTCATAAATGTTGTTGTTTAGCACGCAGTTCATTAACTAACAAACCACTCAACTTATTTATTTAAAATAAGCATCAATATTTTTGAAATATTGTGAAGATAATACTTCTGTAATGATGTGTTAATATGGCGAAATAAATCTTATCGACTCGTCCATTTATTACTCACCAGACACCAAAATGATGAAAACTAAAGTGGAGTTATGAAGTAAAATGTGGCAATTTGTATGAGAAGACAATGAATAATGCAGACGGTGCGCTACTGTGTACCTCAAACGGGTTGTCGAAAATTTCATATCTCCGTAACAATGCTCCCAACACTGCTCGTAGTTCACACAGCCATGCGATGAGAATGTAAGTACAGAGTCGGCCGAGCGGCAACTTACTATTCCGCGATGGCCAGTGTCCAGTTGGCAGTTGGCATCTTTTACTCGACGGCCGATTGTTGGTCTGTTGTGCACTGGTATTGTTGCACGTAATAACTATATACCTGCAATGAGTATAGATCGGCCTTGTTAAGAATACTTTTCAAATGTATTTTTAATATGTATTTAAATACTTGCTGTCATTTGTATTTGAAATACGTATCGAATACTGTCTTTCAAAAGTATTTGAATATAAATACAAATACATTTTAAAAGTATTCAAAATACATTATGAATACCTACTTATTTTTTGTATATTTTAAATTTCAGATGACACATATCTATTTTATTTTAATCAAGTTAAGTTAAACTCCAGCTAGGTACATAAACATTTTAGCTTTCGTGTCATGTATGTATTTAATAAAATCTTATAGATTCTTAGAATCATTATAAAATATTATTTTAAAAACAGTTTTTAAAATAGTGAAATACGAAACAAAAATATTATTATTATATATTTATATCGTTGAAATACAACAGTAAAAATAGTATAGTATAAAATATGAGCATTTAGTATTCTGAAATAAAATACAAAGAAAAAGTATTTTAAGGTTAAAAATTAGTATTTAAATACTAGTATTCAAATTTCAAATACAAGTTTGACTATTTAATAAGACTGGTATAGGTACACACAGTTTTATGTAGATTCTCATATAGTCTCATGTGTAGAATTGTTTCTGTTTCGAATTATTGTATTAATTATGCAATCATTTGTATATTACATAACAAAGTTTATTATATCAAAAATAAAATTATAATCAAAGATTCTTCTTTACATCAATTTTATTTTTGGTCATCAATGAGAGGCTACGTCAATAAAAATCAACTAAAAATTAAATTAACTTCTATATAACAGATAGAAGAAGAAAAATAAGTATCTAGTTATATAAGTATGTCAAAAATACGGTTAACTGCTTATTAAATTTCAGTGCCAACGATTATTTATTGGCAGCGAATCAATTTGGAATAATGTTTTTGCGGAATCGTAAAAACTTTATACTGTTGTTGCCGGTGAATGAGTTTCAGGCAGAATCATGTATACTCACACTGCACGAGTTAAAATATATCAATGATTTTGATATGGTTTACAAAGATGTTAAAGGGTATAATCGGCGTGAAATAACTTGCATGATTTTTATTTGTATAGATCCGATGGAACGGCTGATATATCTATAAACGGTTCAGTGTTTTTCAATGAAGTTTTATAAAACTCTAAAAATTCACATTTACAACTCAATACACGTACAATATATTGAATCGCGCGGGCTTCGGTAGTACACCTCATTCAATAAATACATACCTAGTTTTATTTATGCGTTTAATGTGAACCATTTGAGTTTATTTCTACGATAGTTATATATTATTTACATAAAAATATATACCTACCTACTCAAAACGGAACTATAACAATATAAATAAAATCATTTTATTATAAAACATTATATTATACAAAATAACTTACCTCAAGGTCCGACAATCAGATATTTCCCAAAATTAACACTGAAAAATATTATAACAGTTATTTTATCGCTGATTATAGATTATACGAAAACCTTTCTATTTAAGTAAAAAATTGTCAGAAATTTTTGAATTTTAAGTTAAGTAAAGAGATGTGGTTATTGATTAGTGAAATAAATTTGTAAAATAATTATATCAATATTATAAACTATATCTATAACTATATAAGTATTTTTCTATTTTTCTTTATTAGTACTTAATTTTATTGTTATTATTAGATCTCATATAATATTATTTTTATTTTTAGAAACTCTCGTCTATTAAAACAAGGTTTTATCCTTAGTGATATACGATGCAGCGCAATACATTAATATATTCAACATATTTTTGTAACTTTCAAAACTGCTAAATATATAATTGATATTATTATTATTATTATTATTAAACAAAATATATTGATGACACAATGGATGGTGGCCTGAAATCGTTGTCTTGATAAAAGCATTTTTATTTTAAAATTATTGGAAATTTTTGTCTCACTATATATATTATGGACTTGGCTGCTTTTGTTTAAACAAGTGACGTTCTACTATATACATGATCAGCCGAGCAGCGAAACTTTAATAAGCGAACTGTGGATAACGAATGGTAGTTTTGGAAAGGACTATTTTCAGAATTCGGTTATGGAACGGCCAATAGTCTTGATATTCTTGAGAAAAACCATTTAATGTCTGTCAGTAATTGGTCGACACCGCCTAGGATTTTTATAGTCTCTGTTTTCCAGTCCTTCGTATCATAACTATTAAAAAAAAGAACGGTCATATACACACTGGGCAGTATTATTTTATAATAATACTGTTGGAGTTATCTAATTTGAGTAACATGATTGATTGCTGTTCATAAATGACTTCATAATTTATGTAACAAGTACAAAGAATTAAATATATCGTTTGTTGAATTAACTAATACCTTTATGTTCTAAACGTTACTAAATTTCCAACAAAAATTATTTTTTTTGTAAATTTGTCCATCTTGAAAACTATTATTAGTTATTCTTAAAATAATATGTTTTATTGGTTTTGTTTATTGAAATTAATTCCTAGACTATTTAATAAAATGTTGTTCCAGGCAAATTGTTGTCTTGAAATTTGAATTTTCGTACTTCAAAATATTTTAATATTTTTATTACGCTACCACTGCGGGAACATCGCCAAACGATTTGAAAAATAACCTGCGCAACCCATGCGAAGGATTATCAAGATTATTGGTACCATTTACATAGCCGAATACATTGCCAACAAAAAACATACAAAACAAAAACAATGATGATAAAATAATAAAATTGTATATTGTTATATTCGTTATGTTTGTGTCCCACTTCTCCCACCCAGACGCCGTTTTTGTAGTCTACTTTAGTGTTTTATAATATAAATCCTGAGTACAAATCATCCGATGTAGAACCATGGTCATTTAGAGCTTTCTTTCTCTGTCTATCTCTATGCCTTCATATATTTCTTTTTCTCTGAATAATGTATGCATACATATTTTATTTTATTTTATTTGGCAGTTAAGCGCCAGATGAGGAATTGAATTAGTATATAGTTTAACAATATTTATACACGTATACAAAGTTGTGTTGAGGCCCAAGACACTAAGTTGGGTTACAGCGACGTTTTATTTTATGCAGCGGTTGATTGTTTCCATAAGAGGTGAGATGGTTTGAATTGGAAAATAATGAATAGTTTATCATGGAGTGAAAAAAAACACGAAAACTAAGTATAATAAATCAGGGGCGTTGGGGAGGGAAGAAGACGAACGTTTGGTTTATCGTAACATAGCAGGAAATTAGTGAGGGAAATTCAAGAATTAAGTAGATGTGTGTGTACTGTGTAGTCATGACATTGATTATCGATTGATAAGGATGCAAAAAAAGAAACCTGTTTTTAACACGTATATAATGCGTAATTAGTCACAATATAAGAAAGGTGCCAGACGACCAGATATTTCTTAATAATACAGAATCAAGATTAACAAACAGACGATAATACGGAGATAGATGGCAGAGGTTAGAGACGTAGTATTAAGCTTAGCTAAATTAACTATTTAATCTAAGTAATAAGATAAAATATAAAATCACAGTTACAGGGACAGGATAAAAAGCAGAATCGACAGCAATTGTGGACATCACCCCGCGAGAATAATGACTAGTTTCAGAATTTCTGTCGAGTTTAAATATTTATAAAGCCTACAAGGTTGAGCACAGAGTCATCTATTTCAGAAGAAAACCTGATTTAAAAAAGGATAAATATACCATAAATGAGAAACAAGGGGACAGAATACCTATAATTAACAAACTGAAGTATTAGTACTGTACATTTTGGTAAAAAAAAAAAAAATACATCATATTAGTGCTATTATTATTAGTAATATATTTGTAGTAGAACCATACTTTTATTAAATTTAATTAATTTTCCAATGAAACTATCATAGAAATTAAAACTATTTATACAACTAAGAAAATTATTAATAAATTAGTTAGGCACACCTGTTTCTTTCATATTATCATATCCAATCATTTGGCCTTTTTTCATTCGTGGTTACACGTATTACCGCAATGTATGCAGTATGCATTCATCGGTAGGGCATTTATTAAATATACCTATAAATATTACTTGTATATCTACAATATTATATTATATTACAAATTCTATTATATATATATATCTATTTAGTTAAAAATAATAATATAAATCTAAATATAATATAATATAATATAAATAATATATATCTATTTAGTTAAAAATATAGTTGAACTATTTTTCTAATATTGTTCTCGTATAATAAATAAATCAATTAAAATAGTTATTATGTACAAGTTTATTGATTGTTTATATTCAAATTTAAGAGTAAGATAAAATATAGATCTACATATAATATTAGTATTAAGTTAATAATTATGTACATAGTCATAGTTTAATAGTTACATAACAAACGAGTTAGAATATACAAACACTTAAAATCAATTATCAGACTCTAAGGTCTGGAGTCCAGAGACCCTGGACAAATAATTACACGTGTTTGTTGTGTTTTAGAATTTTTAAACCCATTCTATGCCTATTTATGTTTCAAGGCCGTAAATATACATTACCTATTTCATTTTTTATTTTATCCATTTTTGTAGATATCCGTGGTTGATCCATGCAAACTTTTTAAAAATTTACATAAAAACAATATTATTGTAATTATGTTTAGTTTATGTTAATTCAATTATTTTATCATAATATTCTCGAAATATTAATAATAATATTTCTGGATTTAAGATTAAAAGAATATAATTGTGGTCTAACTTGGATAAATTTTCAAATTCCAAGTTGGTGTTTTAAAAAGTACATTTTTATCTGTAGGATAAAATAATCCTAAAAATAAATATCTGCAGGATATTTTCTAACCAATCGTAAAAAAAAGTTGGATGTTTCGGGAATTTCGTTATTATATTGTTATTGGAATTTTTCTAACAATTGGAAAACGTCATAATCCTATCAAGAATTTTTATTGTATGGAACACTTACGTTTTAAAGCTGTACTTATTATTTATGTATGTCTAGTCACACGTCAAAAGACGACACGATAAAAGGATTTTTAAAAAAAAAAAAAACAACGTAACTATTACAATTGCATATTAAATATAAACTTAAACTTTTTAACTCTTCAAGCATTATCTAATAGAAACATTAACATATTTAATTATAAATAATCGAAAAAACTTTTTTTATTAAGTTGTAACCTTTTGACCCGAAATGTGTACACCTCAGTGCCACCACTAGCTAGGAGAAATACTGACTACAAGCTGCGTCATAAAATGTCCGTAAATACCAGTTGATAAAGCTTGTAGGCTTTGTAATTATAACTAAAAAAATTAGTTAGTTTATGAATTCAAATATACATTTACGGTTTTGGGTAAAAAGAATGAATTTTAAATGTACTTAAATATAATAATAATGATTTTAAGATTTGTTATGGAAAACAATTTTATTTTTGTGTATATTTTAATATGGTCAATGTAAATTGCAGGCTTTTATGCTGAATATTAATGAGTGCAATATCCTATACATTTTGACAAGGGGGATTGGTGTATGACCGTTATGGTATTATAAAAATATTTTTTACTTTTCTAAGTTTATATTACTGTTAAATTAATTAAATTGTTTGTTGGCATAAAAATTAATATCTACAACTGTGTGGAGTGTCAAAATTCAGTAATGCTTCAAAGTTCAAAAGTTTTGAATAAACTCTGTACTTATATCTTACGAGTCGTTGGTTTGATATTGTAGGATTGTTACCAATAGCTATATACAATTATGGTTATATAATAATATATTTAATATTTATTCTACGTATTATTGGTACGAAGATGGATTAAATCATGGTAAGTATGGCAGGAGAGAGATTTCATTGGATGATAATGAATTTCACGTAATTACTGTCATGCAAACAGACTCGAGAAAATGTCGTTATTTTAACATGATAAACTAGTTCATTATTTTTCGATTTATATGACTAAGTTATTATAATATTAGAACAATGGTTATGGCATTATGGTTTACGTGTTATAAATATCTTTATGCACGTAAGCTATAGTCTCCTTTACTGATGTAACGCACCATAGAAATGAAGTTATCGTAATTATACTTTTGCCTACATGGAATTATACTACCAGCTCCATATGTTATCTCAATGTATGGTATTTACCGAATCACTAAAAGAAGCTATAATATAAATATAATTATATATATATATATTAATATATTATATTATATTATATAATATAATATCTGACCATGATGCATCAATGCTGTATGAATATATGTATGTATGTATGTATGTATAATGATAATGGTTATTCGTGCGCATATTATATAATATTTGTTATTGAGCATCCATTGGCAGGCGAACGCACTATCGAAAAGCACCGCATTAACTCTAGTAGCTACCATGTGCTGAGCCCTAAACCGACGCAAACTCTATGATATCAACCATCATGACCATTAACCAGTGACATATTCACCGCAGATAAACGGTACCCATCTGTATCTTGGCAGGTGGATTACCTGACGACAATCATCCGGACCAGAAACCTTCGACGTCAAAGCGGTAACCTACGACGAACAGTAATAAAGCTGTAGGTAGCACAACTGACTGGGTGATTGTCCGACTATTTTGATGATAAAATTCCAAATCAGAAGCAGTAGACGATGAATTCTAGGCAGCAATGTGGTACCCATCTGAAAACCGACCGGATAGTCGTAATAAGAAATTTATGGTGTTCCGAAAACAGCTTCCTCTTCTTACACAATAAGGTACTAGCTCGTAAGTTTCATTAAGTTCCTATTACATGAGTATATATTTCTTGGAACGGCCACTGAGCTACAGGACTCCGTGACGTTTGATTTTAATTTAAGAACCTGTAATACAATATTCTTTATATTACCAATATATATATACAATTCTTATATTGTACTTATAAAATATTTTACTATTTTTTTTTCATGAAATACTATTTATACTTCAGTATATCCTGTTATATACCTATTTTATTTTAAAAGAATCAAAAAAATCTTGCCTGTCACTGAACGGCCAACAATGGCGGTTCTAACGTATGGGCAGTGTGGGCAGCTGTCCATACCAACATTTCTAGTGCCCCTTATTTTAAAAATGTATTTGTAATTATATAAAAATAAGATGTTTTATTATTTGGTAAATTATAATAATAATTTACAATTATATTATTATCATTACATTGATGACGAACTTACTAATATATTATCTACGTGATAATGTCGCTGCTAGAACCTGCTGTTCTAGTGTTGATAGCATGATTAGAGATTGACGTATAAATTAAGATAATACTATCTTAGTTCATGATTGGCCGGAGCGAACGTCACTAGACGCCCGAAACCGTAGCTATCTTTATAACAGCCGACATAACGTAATAACAAATTATTACACATCGTATGGATATATGGATTATATGACTATTGTACTGTTTCTTCTCATTGTGAATTTAGTTCCTAATAATTTAATATAATGAAGACATTTTTAACTCAATTTTCCAAATATAAGGCTGAAAAACAATTGAAGATGACACACCAAAATCTCTACCAGTACATAGAATGACTCTACAGCTAATGAAAACACCAGTGTAAATAGTAGTATTGCTCTTAACCCAGAACTAAGAACCAGACAATTGGTAAAATCTTTAAAAATATTAGATTTAAGTTTAAACTATGATTAACCCCCGTACAACTAAATATTGTTTATCCTTACAAATGCATGGGTAAAAATAAACGGTTTTTTAATAGTACTTGGTATGAACAGTATCCATGAATTAAGTACTCAATACAATTTAATCAAATTGTTTGTTATTATTGTAAACATTCTTTGTCACCAAGTCAACATTATAATCCTAGTGCTGACAATATAACAATTCATGGTTATTCAGACTGGAAACATATAAATAGTATGGCTAAAGTTTATGATAAATGTGACACACACAAATTAGCATTGGCTAAATGCAAAGGGTGGTGTGATTCTAAAATATAAGGCAGTGTTACAACTATGATTGACTCACAAATAAGAGTTGAAGTTGCAAAAAATAGGACAATATTAAGAAGTTTAATAAGTTGTGTCATATATTGCACTAAGTAAAATATTGGTTTGCGAGGACATTCTGAAACAACTGGAGTCTTTGAAATTGTAAATAATGAACAGAAAATAAAGAAAATTTCTTAGAGCTTGTAAAGCTGTTATGTATCAAAAGTCAAACATTTGGTTCAGCTTATGAAGCGTTACCAAAGAATGCAAAATACACTAGTAAAATAATTTAAAATGATATGATAAGTGCAGCATTATCCGCAGTGATTACTCAGTTTATTTTGAAAGAAGTAAAAGAAGGGATAAAATACTCAGATTAATTGTTGACGAAGCCAGAGACGATACAAAATTAAAGTTAATTTAATTTTTATATTTAAAATCTTTATTACCTACCTATTATAATTAATACTATAAAGATTTTAAGCTACATACTATAATGTGCCTAATGCTAATATTTAGGGTATTTGTGGAAGCTATAAGCATAAATATTTTATTAAGAGAATTTTGTGGGGAAAGGGGAGGAAATGAAGAATATTATTCGCAGTTAAAACTTAATTATAAATCTACTGTTACTCATATGAAAAAGTAGTCCTAAAATCACGCCTGAGGCCAATAAAAGATAAACTTAAAATATATGCACTCAATAAATAGCAAATATTTATACATTTTTTTTGAAAAAAATGGTTTATTTATTTTATTTAAGTAATGGAAAATTTGTCTAGGCTGTTCTCCTTTTCCACTGTCAACTATACACTAAATATACAATTATTTATAATATATACATGAATATGAATATAAATAATGTTTAAACTTCAGGTAATTACATGTAATTACAGGTAATTAAATAATTTATTATTATAATAGTATTATTGAATAATGGGTCGACCACGGGTCACAGCAATATATAATATGGGATCGCTGGTTCTGTGCCCATCAATAACGCAATATTGCACAGATTTTTTGTATCTGGGTCTTATGTGTAGCGTAACGCGTCCATATACATCCCTAGACCTTCAGGGTATAAACTAATAATATTATACTGTCTTTATTTAACTTCTGCTCCGTTTAAATTAATTTCCAAAACGCATTTTCGTGACGGTGAGCCGTCTCTTACCAGTTTAACTTGAAAAACGAACTTACTAATATCAACAATTAAAATTTAAAATTAAATTTGGTGCGCTAAATAATGTTGTGCACTGGAAAATTCATATTTATTAATAATAAATAAATAATAAATAATTATTGAGTATACCTAAATGCATCAAAACAAAATTAGGATTTTTGAATTGGGCTAAGCTGGCGAACCGTATGTTACACATCGTGTATATTATTTTACAATGTATAGCACACACCTTTTCATAAAAGTGTATTACACGTCCCTTGCCAATTCCTTTAATACGATTTTAATATTTAAAAAGTTCTTTTCATACGTACCACATTCGTTATTTTTATTTCCTATTCTCTAAGGTAAGAAAAATACAACCCGTTTATTTTCTTCTAGGGTCAGGGGTTTCGGACTTGATACAATCGATTTTCGTGCTATAAAATTAATAATAGTATTCTACTAAAACGGATGTACATAACTGAAATATACAAATATGTCATGTATGATTGAATTATAAGAATAATAATAACAAAAATAAACAGGTAGGTGTATGTGTTTACAATAATTTCCGTCGGCACGAATAATACACACGGGTAACATATAAAACTTAAATATATAATATCATTGATAATTAATAATAGATATCTAATATATAAATTGATCAGTAAATTCAATGTGTTTGCTGTTGCCTGTTGAGAAGTTTAGTGAGGGAAACACGAGTAGTATAAGACAATTAATTTTTTTGTAGAATTAAAAATATCAGTAATATATAGATACACTTCGGTATCGATAAAATAATATTTGTAGTTATATTTAATTATCTTTATTGCTTAAAATTATTTGTGTGATTAATGATTAAATTAACATTGTGATTGCCATAATGAATTGGGTCTGTAGTGGAATTTCTATAATATTATAATCGATTAATTTTAAATCCTAGTCACAATAGTTACACCCATATCATGACAAAGTACTTATAGAAATATAATTATTAATATTATACGTACTGATAATCAAGAGTTATTAGTGGTCGGTGGAATACTTATCGGTAGATAGCTTAAGTTTTAAAGGTGTTCCTGATCCCATCGTAATAATAATTAAGTCGTGTTGGCCAACTATTATTGTTAGGTATTTGCCGATGAATATTATATAATTGAGATTTGATCGTGAAAATCGGAAGTTGAATAATAGCTACATCCCTTCAGAGTAAAAAGTTTCTGAAGCCATCCTCAAAACGGTCAAGCTTCAATTATGCTAAATCGCTAGTTCGCTGAAACTTTAAGTATACGAGTAACCGCGTTTAACGTTATTAATAGATATATTTATAATGTCTTAACATTTATAATCGGAGTTTTTCGATTTACATAAATACAATTTTGTCTTGTTCAAAAAGCTTAAACAATTGAACACTAGAGGCTGCTCATACAATTTTCTCATAAAATTAATTTAAAATATCGAAAATTCTTCTTTTACGTTTAACAACACCACATATGCCATATTATATTTTTTTCTTATATTACTTTAAATACGTTATTTATATGAATTTGTATGACAGGTCTTATACTTTCATTTTTAATACTACCTTGGATGGACCAGAGTTACTCCTAACTTTAAGTTTATTCGTTTATTATATTATTATATTTTTATTTATCGTTACTTCTAATCTTTAAGTGTTTGAAATTCAAAATGTAGATAGAATCACAAATATTTGCAAATTATTATGTAGTTAAAAATTGACGATATTTGAAATATAAATATGTAAACCTTCAAAATATTATTACAACAAGTATTACAAGATTTTTATTTATTTTTTTGGTTACTGGAATTATGTAATATCAAAAATATAGTCTCATTTTTATCACAATCTTTTATAAATCCAATTTTTATAAATTTGGTTATTTTTAGAAAAAAGAATGAAATGATTACATTAAATGATTTTAATTATTTTGTTGTAATAAAAAATGAAAAAACATAATTTGTAATGAATTGAAACATTTCTTTATTATTTCTTATAAGTCATATTATAATCAACTAAATACAATGTAAATTTCAATATGCTTTACTTAATTTTAAACGAATTATGGTCACTCGGAGTATCAAATTGCTCAAATTTCTTCGATTTATGTTCAGTGAAATTAATTTTTGGTACTTGATTTTGAAAATGTTTCTCATAAATGTAAAAAAAAAAAATTCAAATATATAAAGTATACCTACACCACATCATATTATTTTTGGTAATGTGTTTGATTTTCAAATTCTTCGTTTCGTTTGCTTAGAATCAATTTTAATATATTATGGTTTAACATATTTTAATTCATATTATTTAATACAGTGACCTATTCAATGACAAAGTATAATCAAAAGTAAAAACCTAAAATTTAGCAGAAGTGAGTTTCTCAATTTTTTATTTTATGCAATACGCGTATGATGCTAACGACAACGGAGTGCTTTCATGGGATGGGTCGTGCGTCGGTGTATATTATACAAAGTTGACGAGACGTTAAACGAATAAAAAAGGTTCAAAATGTGGGACTTGAAGGGACAAGGAAATTCGCTGTACCTATAGTATTATTGATTTTAAAGCATACTATAAAATCAATGCTAGCACAGGTTCGTATACGAGCAGAATATAAATCCAAAATACAGTGTTATACAGCTAGTGGAATCAACAGCTGCGGCGGCTCAAATCGGTTGTTGTGTATATTTTATTTTTGAGTGGACGAAAGAAACAACAGACAAAATACAATTGTAAAAATCCATTTTCTGTGTTTCACGTTATCTGTCGAAGTGTTTATAAAATGTTTTGAGTAGATCCCTGAAACTCATTTGTGCACTATTTGTGGTTTTAATATTTATACTTGTTACCTTCGAAAAACGCAACTCATCGGATGACAGATGTCATAAATTATTTGATATCACCACCGCTACCACAAAATAGTTTTTGAAATTTATTAAAACATTAAAATACGTTAATAGGTAGTTCTATATTTTAAATATATTGAAAAAGAAAATGAATTATTTAAATGTATATAAATTAGTTTATCAAACAGCTAATACGTATATAACACAATATAATAAAGTAACTACAACCCAATTTGCTTTTATATCACATTTTATAAATCATTTCAGTTTAAATGTAATGGTTAGGATCACATTATACAATAATATTAGACATCGAAAATAATAAAAATATCAAAAATCTAATCTCTATGAAATATTAAAAAAATATAGGTATAAGTGTACGACGTATTAAATTAAATACTGTCATGAAACAAAAATTGCGTTTATATAAATATTTTTAATTCAATTGTTTATTATTTATTATAAATCAGTTCCTAAAAGTACAAAATAATATATTGATTATAAAATATATGGAGATAAAAAAAAAAAACCGTGCTAAATACCAAAATATTATTCACTACCAGTTTTTAATATGAAAATATCGAATAGAAATAATCGTCTAACGAGTTTCTATAAAGTTATATAATTGTTATAATTTACAAATGGTTAGGTATACTATATCTGTATATGTAAATGAATATAATTGAAATTCATACTCATTGATTATTATGGTACTTTAATACTTTATATTAGAAAGTTAAACTTACATATATATATGATATTCACATGGTTAATCGGCTTAAATCTGAATTTTTGATATTATTATCATCATGATTTGTTTAAAAGCATAATGACTGCTTTGCAACTTATTACTTATTGTAAGTTACAAACTTATAATCCAAAAGTAACTTCAAATGAAGCCATGTTTAATTTCTCCAACCTAGAAATTTGTTGCTAAATAATGACGTAGGTACAACAGACTCAGTAAAAATCAAAAAATTATGGGATTACGTATTTTGTTATATTGAATTTCTAAATGAAAAAATAATAAAAGAAACTATGATGCGGAACATTAAAATTATATCGACATTATAATATGGTACAATATAAAACACGGTGTCAATTTTTTTTCTAGGTACCTTTATATAATTTTTTATGTATCCAGATTTAACGGTAGTCGTAAATTATTATTTTAATCAACATTATTGTTTACGATGTACAGATAAGAAAGAAATATTTATATAATTTAAGATTAGAACATACCGTTATATCACTTTATACTTGTTTTGTATTTTTATTGTTATGGCTGATACAACTTTTTGGTAAACGGTGTACCCTCAATAGTATATATTAACAGTAAAATTAAAATAACTTTATGGATTGTTGGAGATTGTTGTCTATATTAAAAATATATATGAGTGTATTGTGTGTGTATAGGTGGAAATTGGAGGTAAACTTGGGGGTGATTATCATTCACAGTTTTAAAATTAGCATCCACATAATTTATGCCATTTGTGGACTAACTAAAAAACTAAGGGGTTTTAGCAGCCCCAGTTTTTCATTGAAATTACATCACTAAGTATATGGATTAGGTGGATGGATCGATAATAGTATAAAATCATTGCTTGGTTGACTGAATGGAAGTCCTGATTAACCGGAAAGTTCTACGCAATCAGTAATTGTACACATATTGGAAACGGTAAAATATTTATATTTTATGCAAATTTTTAGCCTTTTAATACAGATGTTTTAGTTGTGTTATTAGAATATACGATTTCGGTACGATTCGAGTGTTTGACGGACGATAAAATATGATAAAACAAATACGATAGTAGTATATATGTGTCGATTGTTTATAAGCATTAAAAATTATTATTACCTACTTCAGATGGTTGTCAGCGACAATTATCAATATCGGATGTGCGATTTCGACGTACTACGCGGTTTGGACGTCTTTATAGCTATAATATGATATCAGCCATTAATGTAAGATAAAAATGAATAAATAGCACGCGATGTTCAAACGGTATAATATGTAAATCTCATATTTACAAACGTATTAAGTGTGCGATAGTTTTTGTATAAAACTACATAATACAACTGAAAAGAACAATAAAAAAGAAAAATAAAACATCCAACTGCCATGTTCATTATTATTGACATCTTAGATCGCTGATTTTATTTCAAAATAATACTGTATCGTACACTTTGGATGAGTACGGCAGCGACATCATAAATCTAATTAATTATGATAAAATGCTATAGTGTTATGCTGCTACGCGTACCAACGCTGCACGATAGGAGTCGAGTGTTAAATCAATAACTTTTTCTGTGAGTGGATATCAAACTTCGTTATATCTACCAACAATCTATACATGCATGCTTGTATAAATATATTTTGTCATTATAATAATAATTATATACACGAAACCGTCTGATATATAAATACTAAGTACCTATATATATATATATATATATATATAACTATCACGTTCAGAACAATTCGGACAATTATGACTTATCAGGTGCCGTAAAACTTATATCGGTTAAGTCCACCATGCAATTTATCATAGAAATCAAATTGTTATATCTGTATACAACAAAATATGAATAATGTAAGTAAATTTCATAAAAAATAACATTCATAATACATTCTACGTTAAAATTTTGTATTTTCTTCTGAAAAAGTATGCGTTTGGACGTTGAACGATGAACTCAATTACTAATAACCATAGATATGTACTAAAAATTGCCATTAAATGTTTATTTTATCATTTTCTATACATGATACTATTTTAAAAATATGTTGACTCATTTTAGGTTTTATTAACTCAATTATTAACATGTTTATACTAAAATATTATGTCTTTAAAAATGATTTTACAAAATAAAAATTGGTCTATAATATTGAATTTAGTATTTATTATACTTGGATCACTGTTATAAATAATAAATGTTGATAAATTAATATTTGTTACTAAAGTTTTCAAATTTCTATAATGTCTATAGTCTCCATATCTTCCATACCCATTATTTTTATATTTTGAATTATAATTTTTAAATTATTATTACTAAATGACTAAACATAATATACTTATGCATAATTAGTTATCATAATTGAAAATGTTATACATTTTTAACTAATGAACCTATTACATTTTCAAGGTTTTTACTAAAAGAATTATTTTTATCGTCATATATACAAAAAAAAAAAAAAAAAAACTAAGAAAATTTCAAAATTTCAAATGTCATTTGTTGTATTGTGTGTCTTATCAATCGTTTTAAGGTAAATAATGGAAGTTCGGCCTTCCGGGACAATTACCAAAAATAAATTAAGACAATTAAAATAAAACATCCATAATTTATATTTATCACTCTAGATATCAATCTGCATATATTCTATTATAAAAAAAATATTGTATATGAAATATGAACTGTAAAACTGTAAGAATGTATACTCATTGTTATATTTATGGAAAAAAAAGAATGTAACCAAGTTTTAACTTGTACTTTAAAATTGTAACTAATTTAAAAGATTTCTGTCTTGCAGACATAAACCTTTTTTGGAAGGGACGTGCTATGTACCTGGCGATATATAACTTTTATGATTACTAATAAATAAGCAACGACCTCGATGATAGGCACAATCGACTTGATAGGTGGTTGACAAACTCTGTCACAGGCTTGGGAAATTGATAAGGCTAAACCAACTACAAGAAAGTACTTGGGAAATTCTGAGAATAGAACAAGAGAAGTCATACTACAAAAGTGTATAGATACCCGGGAGCAGCAGGATTATATTAATATTTTGACTAATCGATAACCAAAATAATAACCACAATCAAATATAAACACACAATAAAAATACAATACATCACATCGTGAGTTTTGTACAGATAATAATAATTAACTATTAATATAAGAATATTCGATCAACGATTATCATTATCATAACAACTGCGGGCTATCGCAACTCGACGACAAAGCGTGAGATCGATGGCATTTCCGGTAACTAGCCCGTACGCACACAATAACGAACGAGGTCAACGCTATCTTGCTAGGACGATGTAGATACCAATAGGAGGAGTAGCCCGTATATAAAGGAGCCCGAAACGACTCCAATTCAGACGTGATATTCCCGGGAAACAGCAAGCACCTTCACGCCAGTCTAAACACTGATTTTAATAAAACAGTTCATTACAATAATACAACGGTTTTTATAATTTATTTGACACCGCGACTACAAACTCTTACGTCCATCTCAAAAGTCGTCCTCTGGCTGGTACACAACAGCAATAACAATTATTGTACCGAATAATCATCATAATAGACAATAGTGGGTATTATATCCTTATAAGTTATAATAGTGAATAGTCCATTAGCTTTTGTAATAAATTATGTTTACATGAATTTTCCAAAACAATCTTCATATAACATTTAAGGTTCTAAAGTATTTTATTAAATTACGTATTATTGGACTGTATTTTACGATATCAAGCATGGATCCAAATGCCAGTGGCATCAAGATTTTATACAGTTGGAAACGATTAAAATGAAACAATAACTATAACGAGCAGTGTGTGCACTTTTTTCAAAATTTAAATTTATCACAGTCCACTATAATAATAAATATTATCATAGCAAGTAGTTATTTCTTATTAAATAGTTTTGTTCATATTATACGACATCAGACAAAAAGTGTTTATACGTGTCGCGTTTTAGGATAAAATACCAAACGTGCATAAACCATTTGGCACTTATTATAGAGCATAGTGACTTCGCCATTTGTTTTACATATTTAAGTAGTTTAAGCAGTGCTTTTTTAATTTTAAATTTAATAAAAAAAACTCTTAACACTAAAATAAACACCATTATATTTAGCCTTATGATACGTAAACTATAATTTGTTTCCTATGGTTTTTTTTTTTGATTCTTAAGCATTTCCACGTGTTAACATTAATTACCCATCTCTATTTAGTAATGTTATGTTTGAATGCCTTAGTTTCAAAAAATAAAAAATGTTATAAATTTTAAATTAAAAAAAATAATGTCAATGTTTGAACATCAAGCGCTTAAAATTAATAAAAAATGTAGCTATAGTAAAACTAGTATTTTTAATATTTTTAAAATTCTGTAAAAAATATTTATGACAAATTGAATTAGTTTTAAGTTGCTTTTCCTATAAATAGAGATTGCATCATAGATAAGTCATCAAAAAAAAAAAAAAACTAATAATTGGCCATTTAAAATGTCTATACATTTCTCAATTCATATAATTTCTAGACAATGCGAACGCAAATGTTTGATGAAAATATTAAATTACTACGGGTATTAACTTAGTTTCAGTTTTTTCAGTTATTTTAAAAAGTACTGAGAATTTTTTACAAACTAAATCCAATTTGCTACCCAAAACTAACATTTATTGAAGATCAAACCATTTTTTACTATATAAAGTATCATAAAAAAGAAAAATGAATAATAATAACCACAAGCCATTATAGTAGCTCCTATAGCTCCACTCAAAATCTAAAACTCTTTCGAAAAAATAATAATATTTAGATTTATTTAAACTTTAAAGGTTATAAATTATTAATCACTTTGCTTTTGATTAAAATAATAAAGTTGCTATTTAACTAAAATAAACTTCATTAACTTGGTGGTTTTGCGTGTTGACCTTCGATTTGCTTAAACGTTAATATTTAATATTTTACTAGAATTAAAAAAAAAAACACTATCGTCTGTGACCTAATTGGGAATATATTTAATAACACGCTATAGTGCTATACAAGTAGGTTAGGTACCTATAATTAAATATGTAACGTTATACATCGCTATTCCGTTTCTGTACGTAATAATATTATTGTATATTATAATTTATAACAATAATACTTAATTGTTTCGTATATACGCCGAGAACGATATAAAGTTTAAACTTGCAACTGAATCTATCTGAACTGCCTGCAACTAATTAGTTTATCAAAGCAAACAATCGTCACATAACAATATAACATTTATAATATATAATATAATAATATAGTCACATATAAGTACGGTATGTGTTTGTATAATTTATTATTTTATTAGGTATACGTGTTTATCTGAACATCACGAAATTCGTTATATTATGTTTATACCCTCGACGACGTTCTTCGTCATAGACTCGTAGATAATAAAAACGTGTTAAAAAAGTATTATTTTACATTACGTCGTTCGATCTTAATTGTTAACATTTTCAATAACTGTGTAACAAAAAAATATATGATTCATACTGTTCTCTAGGTCAAACATGTTCAATTTTAAAGGTTTAGACAGTGGAACCGTACTCAAAATAGCCGTTTTGGCAACCAGAACTCTTTGAGGATATTAGAATCGAAGTTTCACCGGAACCCTAATTGAGATGGGGGTTTCCGTTTTCTGCCAAAAAGACGCTGATCAGTTATCATCATAACTGTTTTCCGCAAAAAAAAAAAAAAAATTAATGCATTTTTGTTACATATTTTTTCATTAGGTATCCCTGAACCTAATTCCATAAAATCGTTATGTTTACTATGTACGTACCTCGTAGATATTGATCATAAACTATTATCCATATCATATAAATACACAGTGTGTTCGAGTGACAGTATCAGTGGCTCAACTAAGGGTAAGTGGCTAGAAAATGTGAACCCCCTGAAAAATATTTAGCCTCTCTAAAAAAAAAAAAAAAAAAAATAAGAATATAACACGTGAGACGCCATACAAAAACATATAACTCCCGATAGTCGACCGGACACTTTCTGACAGATCACTAACCACGAGCCGAGGCTTTATTGAGCCGAAGCATCGTATATTTAGTTTATTAGATGTGACTTAAATATGGATATATTTATTAAAGGGAGAGGAAAATGGAATAAATACACAAATCATAAAATTAGTAGGGTGGTAATATTTATTTCGATTAAATTAATGCCAAGAATGCCGAACGGTATAAAACTCGGTCAGATTTTTAGTTTAAAGTTTTTTCAAAGGTTGCAGCCTCCTCCCCAGCGCCTATAATTAGTAGAACACAAATATTACGGTTATGTAAAGTTAATAGAATCAGAATTTAAAAATTATTCTTTAAATTTATTACGAATAGTAGGCATCGTTATGGGTTTAACGTTGAAATAATACATTTAATTTTAAAATAAAATTTAACGAATAGTATGTATGAACAGTATACAATAGAAATATTACCTAATGATTATTACATTACATTCAGCATTGTCTATACGATAAATAGAGTTTTTGATAAATTCGAATCTAGTAAGTGCCCGTGAATGTATTTTTGAAGATATTCTTTATTTCTTATTTGTTGTAAATTATTTCTATTTCGCAAAAATTTTAGTTCATGTACTTAATTTACCAAATTCTGAACCCACGTAAAAATTTAGAGTGAATACCGATAACAGGTTCCGGTTACGATGAAAAAATAATAACAATAATGTGAAATAAAATTGGTATAAGGGGTTCTCAATAAATATCTAAAATTATTTATTGTTTTTTTTTTTTAGGGAAAATCGAAAAATAATCTTTCGTGGAAGACGGTCATGGTGATAACAGGTGAGTGTCACTTTGGCGAAAATCAATTACACCTATTGAAATAAGTACCTACGTATTTAAGAAGCTAAAACTGAAACAGGTGTTTTTAAAGTAATAAAGACTTATTTCCATATTGTGAAGATCTATAATCATTTTGATTTGTTATGTTTATTTTTTGTTTAATATTATGTATAAACTATAATGGATTTTGTTGAATATTAATCAAAGCAAAAATTTTTAATTTTGAACTAATAAGCGACATTTTTGTTGTTCTAAAAACCGTACCAAAACCAGAAACATGATTGGAGAAATCTTTCTTCTAATATAATGCAAAAAGAAAAAAATGGTTCCAGTTGCTCGTATTTATATGATATTTATCCTATTTTCAAATAGCGAACGTAATTGTAGAAAATTTCTTAGAAAAAAATACGTTTTGCGTATCATTGTGTGCTAACGTATGATTACAATATAATAATTTATAAATAAATTTATATTTTATGTAAATAAACAATTAACATCAGTATTCTAACATATTGAAAGCAGTGTGCACTTATCAATATTGTGTTTAATCTTTCATTTATGTAATAATATTAGAACATTATTTTCAGTTGTTACACTAATACAAGTATGAGAACCTAAATGATCTTTAATTATGTCACATAAATAAGGTTACTTTGTATTTACATTTTTAAGACAATTGCTCACAAAATGCCTTAGGCACTGCCCATTTAATCCCATCTCTCAGATACAGATACAGTTAATTATATATATTATATTAATATTATAGGTGTATTCCAGTATCAATATCATAATAAAATCGTAATATTATTCATATATAATACTTAAATCCTAAATTTACTCAATCTTAAATTTTTGGACGTATATTAATTGTACAGAAATTACCTTTTTACCTGTAAAAAATCTATTGATTGCGCCGCATATCAACTCCGCCGAACTTTTTTACATATTGATTTCGTCGACGCCGACTGTCAATCCGCTGAATATTTGTTTTAATAATAATATATAAAGCTACATTTATGCCACCGAGAATCACGTATTATCGCATAGGTTTTCATATCTTAATCAATATAATCTATAAAAGTTTTAACGAAAAAAGACATATTTTATTACATGTAGATGTCTACATTGGTTTATTAAAAATAAAAGTATGTATATGTCTTATCGATCATAATTCATGATCATTGATCTTAAATATTGTTCATTATGTCCTGTGTTTAAATAATCGACATTTAGTGACAGTTGTGCTACACCATGTAAAAACGAATTTTGAAATTGTTATTAGTGAATGGAAAAATTAAATAATCTTATACAAAAATTGTGAATTTTGAGATATAGAGTGTGTTAAGTATTTAGACGCTTATAAATTTAAATGTGTCAATAAAAAGTGTACCGCAAAAATGTATGTTGATCGTGACATGAAGATGATCATAAAAGATGAAAGTTTACATAATCACGAAAATGAACCGGAACCTGTAAGAAACAAAAAATTATTTCCAAATCAATTGAAACGAAAATGTGAAGATGAATTGGAAAAACGACCAAAAATCATCAACGAAAAAATTCAAAAAAATCCCGAACAATGTCAATTATTCAATGGTAATGATATAAATAATATATATATATATATATATCAATGTTTTGTATCGGTCTCGTCGATTTTCTTAAACAGCGTTATCAGAAAGCATTTCTGAAGTCATTGAAGTAATGAAAAATCGGAAGATTACAACCATAGAAAACAAAGATTTTCTACTCGATGTAGAGTCTACAAACAATATTATATTTTAATCCATAATGTTAAATTTGAAATTGCTTTGTTCATGTGACAGAATATTTGTAGACTGTACATTTTATAGTTGCCCCAAATATTTTTATTAACTATTTACTGTTCACATTTTTAAAAATGGACATTTTTCTTCATTATTGTACTTTTGACTGCCGGACAAATGTGCAAATACATAGCTAGTGCATTTAGATGTATTGTAGAAAAATGTTCAGCCCAAAATTTACAGTTAAATCCAACTACAGTTGTTGCTGATTTTGAAGAAGGTATACATATAGAAGCAAAATTTGTATGACCACAAATGAAAATCATTAGATGCAGACTTCATCTAACTCAAAGTTTGTGACGGGATATACAAAACTTTAGTAATTACTAATTATTTTTATTTTTTGTTATATAATTACATTATTACATATACTCGTATATTACATATATTAACTTTATTATAAGATTATCATTTGAATACAAGGATGTCAACAGTGAAATTAAACGATTGAAATGAAGAAAAAGTGAAAGCTTTATTGAGATTTTATGTCAATCATTCCTGATGAAGCGAGATTAAAAAAAATTTGTGATTATCTATGTGATATGAATTTAAAAATACAAACTGATTCTTGTATAAAAATAAGACTAAACCATAATAAAATCAACAAAAACAAAAATGATGAAAATAAAATAAAATACATAACAAACATTTTTAATAATTATTTAAATAAAAAAAATCGATAGATTCACTTATATAAAACTTGCTTTAAACTACTATTTTTAAAAAAGACCACACTGCAAATGTTACTGTTTAATTTTTTTAATTGATAATTATTTAAATTGCAAATAAATTGTAAAAATAATAATCACTAGGTTTTCGAGTTATATTATTTTACTATTTTAATAAATATTGTCCGTTAGGGATGACAATGTTTGAAATGTTTTTATTTAAATAAACAAATATATTTATTATTATGGCAAACCGCGTATGATAGTATAATACGTTATTTATTGTTTAATAAACAGTCGGCGGAATCAATATAAATAAATATCCGGCCGATAATAAAACCTCAAATTTTAAATTGATTTTTAAATTATACGATTTATGATATAAAATAATTATAATTTTGAATATCCCGTTTTATTTTCATATTCATATGTTTTGGGATACAGAATAAAAGATATACATACATTTTTTGTCCACTAAGTTTTAAAAATATATAAAATAAAAATATTGAATAATATACTACGTATTATGCTGATAATAGTGATATGTGATAACGCATATAGTTATAAGGTATATTAAGACATTAAGTTAACAAAATTTAACTAAAAGTACAAAAAGCTGATCTACGAATTAAAAAAAAACAATTTTAAATCCCTGCACTATATGTGGAACTCTTACAATGGAATATATATATATATATATATATATATATATATATACGTGGTCGTATCGTTACATTATAGTATATGTGTTAACATTTTAAATGCATAATTCTATTTACCGCAGATTTTAGCACTGTTTTTAATATTTATTTTAATACTGCTACTGAGAAAACCCAGGAATCATGAATAATAATTTTAAAAAGCAATTAGACAGGAATGGATATAAATACGAATGAATAACAATTTACATTAATTTCTGGTCTTTAGCATAAAACATATAAGTACATACAGGGCCGGGATTAAGGTTTTTGCCGCCCATAGGCTGAAATAAATTTACCGCCTAATTTACATAGGTATTGATATTTTACTTCTATAAGTGATACGTAAAAAACCTTCCACACCCCATATAAAAAATGATCATTAATAAAATAAAAACATAAAATCAATACTTTATGTATACTATTATTAATGAATGAAAATTCCTTATGCATATTACAAAAAAAATACAAACAAATAATTATTTTTCATATTCTTCAAATTATAGTCTTATGTCTTGATTTTTTTTTCGCAAAGTCTTCAATGATATCGTCATTTGATAACTGATTAGTTAATTCATATTCAATACTTAGTATAGCAAGTGCATTTAATCGATCCTATGACATCGTAGATCGGAGATAATTTTTTATTTTTTTCAAGAAAGAAAAAGAACGTTCAGCTGAACACTTAGTCACTGCAGTAGATGTATATATTCTGAGTGCTATTTCAATGTTGGGATATATTGAAATTAAGTTTTTTTCATGTAAAATTTGAAGAAGTTTGAGAACATTTTTTTGCTTATCATCAGCCAGTTGTATTATGTGTGTATTTAAATGTAGACATTCATTGATTAATTCATTTAAATCCATATCATCATAGTATATTTCATTAAGTTGTGTAGCTTCTTTAACAATATCATCATGTGATAGACTTTCGAGCATGACAATACAAGTAAATGGAAAAACAAAATTTTTAATACGCAGCTCTTCTCTTGTTAAGTTCATTCAATAAATGATCTAAAATTACTAAAAAGTTATCAATTTTAAATTTTTTTCTTCCAGAAATGATTAAATCATTATGTCGAGTTTCATCATAAAAAATTGATTTAATTTTTTTACGAGTTTTTAAATTTTTATATTCTTTTGTAACAGATTTTTCAATTACTTTTCTTTCAAATTCATCAAAATTTTCACGAGTATTTGTAATAAGTTGAATTAAAAAATCGTAAAGCTCAACCACGAGACCACAATCTATTTCAACTTTTTGTAACTTCTCACTAACTACATTTAATCTGTTTAATAGAAAACCCCATAATATAGACATAAAGCAAGTCTCTAATGATTCGAGTTTATTTAATTGTCCTTGTGATTCATTATTTTCTGTAGTAGCATTCATTATATATGTTAAGGCATTGATAATTTCAGACCAATTTTCATTAATACTCAAACAAGCTGCATCTCTTGATGACCATCTTGTAAATTATGGATGTTTCAACGTATGAGTTCCCGGTTTCAAATTATTACTAAGTATTTCACAACGATGAGTTGAAATAGTAAAAACGTAAATAAATGTTGTATTAATCCAAAATATTTAACTACTTCTTTTGAACTATCTACAGTATGCGTTCCAACTAAATTTAGCAAATGTGCCGCACATGTAACAAAATATATTAAATTATTTATTTCTTTAACTCGTGCTTGGAGACCTGAATAACTGCCGGACATATTATTAGCGTTATCATATGATTGTCCCCTACAGTTGGACCAATCCAAACCATTCATTGACTACATCAAATAACTCTGCAGACTTATGACCCGCTTTTGGTATAAATTCAAGAAATCGTTTAACTGGTAGACCTTGGTCATTTACATATCTCACAATAAAGGAAAGCTGATCAATGTGCGTAATATCAGGAGTTGAATCGACTATAATGGAAAAGTATTTTCTACGTTTAATTTCATCAACAGAATATTTGTTTACTTTTTCCGCCATTATAGAAATTATTTCTTCAAAAATAGTTAATGATAAATATGATGTTGATACTCGACCGGCATTACCATATTTATTAATATGCTGAGCCAAAAATGGATCGAATTCAGATATTAATTCTAATGACATAAGAAAATTTCCATTTTTCGAAGAACCAATTAACTCATCGTTACCCCGAAAAAGGAGTCGCCGTAAGGCAAGTGATTTCACTACGGTAACAATTCGCAATAAAATATTTTTCCTATAGTTTTTTTCCCCATCAATTTGATTCATTAATCTTGAATCTACTCTTTTCTTAGTTTGATTGATGTCTTGTATTTGAATCAAACAGTTTTTATGATTTATAGAATTTTCATATTGTTTTAACCCTGAACAAGCGTTTTTCCAGTCATTAAAACCTGTAGTAGCCTAATCAGAGTCGTCACAAAATAACCAACAAGGTGCCCAAAATACAGTCCCTTTAATTTATGAGTAAACTAACCACGTTCTAAGAATTTTTTCATTCTTTGATAATATCCTATAGAACATAGATTTAGTTAAATATCTACTTTGGTCAGAATATATCCGTTTGGAGTTTGAAAAGTCTAAGTTCATATTTTGATCAACACCGTTTGATGTCACAAAGTGAATAAAGCGGCTGTTCTTGAGAAGGATCTTTACTAAAAATATTTGTTTTAATTTTATTTTGTAACTCTATCTCTGTACTGTCATTAGAATAAGTATTTTTTTTTCATTTACATTCTGTACTGTTTCAATATCTCCGGAATCTATGACACTAGAAGATATTTTTGGACTTACTGACATAATTACTTCCTTACTAAATGGTGTGTTAATTTTCGGGAAATTTTCTAAAGCCAATCTTTGTTTTTCCAAATTTTCCTTGGCCAATTTCTTATATTTGTCTCCACTTAACTTAGAACGTTTCATTTTTATAGTCAAGTTATATATTATATATATGACATTTTGCACCGCTATATTTTCTAAGCATCAATATACACGCTTATTAATGTCAAAACCTACATAAACTTTCATGTATATTAAGACATTTCGTTTTAAATTTGTTACACTAATTTAATGTTAAAATAAAATAATTAATTGATACAATAAAGTACATACCTTAAGGCTTAAGAAATCGCCGCTTTATAACAAATGCAAATAAACGACCAGTCAATTTCGTTACGGCGTGATGTATAACAAAATAAAAAACCTAGTACGAGTATCTTATAATTTATGTATAATATTTGAAGCGTCATCGTTTATCGCGGAAATTTCCCACATTGTACATTATCTACTATAATAATTATTATGAAATACGGGTTTTAATGTTTTTTCCTTCACGATTTACTAATAATATGATAAAATAATATTAATATGTTCAATTCCGCGGCCTATTCGCCGTGCCGTTACCGCAACGAATTTTCGCCCGGTCGACTATTGTAATTTATATATTGTTATTTGTCATATATTTCTGTTACACTCTGTATACCATTTTAGAACCTACACATATATTTTCTTATACTTTATAACTAATAATATTATTTCATATATTATATTATTGCATGTTTTTATATTTTATATTTAAAAATAATATCTCAACGTGGTTTTTGGATCACATCAAAAAAAAAAAAAAAAAATTGCCACCCTAGGCTTCATCCTACACAGCCTAAGCGGTAATATAGCCCTGAGTATATAGGTATATAAAATGTTTATACTGCGAACAATCAACTTCCTGGAATAAAGTTAACAATTATTTTAATTCATTCTTTAAAAAATAATAATAAAAAATATGTAAGTAAAAATGAATAAATTATAGTAATAAAATTATTGTTTCTTTTTCATTGAACAGTATTGCAATGACACGCGAGGAGGAGACTTCAAGAAAATTAATAATTGAAAATGCCTTGGAAATAAAAACTTTTGTCGAGCTAAACGTATTAAACAATGTTGTTTAAGTTTAATAATATGTCTAGTGTAATTATTATAAAGTCGTGATTTTGATTGTGTACGTTACAACTGATATGTACGTTATATTGTATTATACTAACGTTTTTTTCTTTATTATTTCGAAGCATTTGGATCGAAAACAATATAATTATATAATTATTGTGTAAACGTATATAAATTAAGGCGAAGGGACCAGCTCAAGACATAATTATTTAATTATTAGTGAGACGTAAAATGTCTTGAACATGACAACAGTCAACACTGTCACAAACAAATTATCGTCGCTTGAAGGCAAACAACTTTTCTCAAAATCAAAAACACAAATAACGTTATATTAGGATAAAAACGAATCTTCGCGTTTGTCTTGGAATAACGACAAATAGCTTTGGGTTGTATTTTTCTTTATAATGAATTTAATATTATGGGACTTCGGACGTCGTACAATGCATTGTTATAATAGGTGGTCGTTGCGAATTGCAATCATTGTTTTTTTTTTTTTTTTTGATTTATTAATATCGGCACTCCACTAAACACGTTCATTCGTCGTTTTTCGTTAAATGGACTGGCACAATATATAATCAATTATATCGACGTACCGTCTTCATCAAGAGTGAACAACTCAACATGTATTCTAATAAATTTAAGCAATACGTTTTATTATAATAATATTATTACGCGCAAATGTGCCCGAGACAGGTTTTTCGCGAGTAAAACGGTTCGATTACGAGTCACTTGACTGTATTCCAAAAATTGGAACGACGATATCGAGTATAATATTATTATAAATATTCTATATATGTTGGCAAATACTAAATAATAATTTTCACAGTGTAGATGTAATACACGTGACATGTATTGATATATAATATTATGATATTATCGTCATTGTCGACGCGAAAATATGAAAATTCAATTCCAACTTGATGACGAAAAATCGTTTACCCGCTTAATTTTCTAGTACGACGACTAAATATATTGTGTATACTATATATATGTACATACTATTATAATATATTGTATAATATATACACCCCTCGACGGATATTGTGCAACTTGATTATTTTTCACACTTGTTTCGTTATTGTTGGTTTATTTCTCGCACACACTCGTTTTAATACGAGTGAATTTGTTTTTAAAACGTTTTCCACCGTTGTTTAAATTACATTACGACATGTAATATTTTCTGCACAATGTTTTTAGTAACGTGCGGAAATCACGCGCAAAATGTAGATTTTTTTCAATATTTCAGTGAAACTTTTCATGAAGTAGGTATACATTTTTTTTTATTAATTTACAGAAAATGGAAAAATGTATTACATAATTATTAATATTATTTTCACTCAACTAAATACCCCCTCCCCCTAGAGTTTGGCAATCCTTTGTATGTTTTATTAAAAAAAACTTTTTTATACTTATATAACTGTCATATTTTTTAAATAATTTTTTTTGCAATAGCAATTTTTATAAGACACTGAATAATATTTTAAAAACTTTTTATATAATCTATATAGGTGCATAAAATGAATATTTATTTGTTTATTTTCTTTATTGACTTAAACACGACTATACCGTTTTTAATAAAAGTTATAAAAATAGATTTCTCGAGACTCGGAGAGTGAATGTCTATAGCTTATTTTTCAGCCCCTAAGGTTACTATAGGGTAGATGAAGTTTAGTTTTAGCTTACGGAAATTGAATATTGTTTTAAATGATTACCATTGGTTACAAATTATATTACTTTTATAATTAGTAGAAATATGGGATATATAGTTTTTTACAAATATATTTTTAAAAAGACTGATCTTAAATTAAAACACTTATAAACACAATATCAATGATTAATTTTATACTTTGCCTTCTTAATTATGGAATATTTTGTGTGTAAACACTTAAGTACGAATACCAATTTCAACAATTTCGGATTTACGTTAAGTAAACACCTGACACCAGGTTTTGTGATAACATAAAAAATATGTCCAGAATTAAGAATTGGAAATCTATAAAACTAGTCATTACAATTGTGTTTGTATTATGTACTAAAACGAAAATCGTTAGAAAAACAGATAAATTTTAACTCGGCAAAATTGGGTAATACAGCTAATATATATATATATATATATATATATATCAGTTCTTCGTCGTTAAACTCGTAATGCCGGTTCTAAGTAATCAAATAATTTTGATTAACGCTGTGATCATATAATTTTATATATTTTATTTAACCCATGATTAAATCGACGTCCGATGATGGACACAACGTCATAAAGCAATTTTAGTCCTTGATAATACTATTTTCTGTTGATTATATAGTTGATACTTGAATGTTACATATATATAGACATATAGATAAACAATACATAGATAATAAGCTATAATAAAAAAATATGTATCATCTCTAGGTATATTATATACTATAAAACATTCTGGATGGAACACTTACTCCTACCTCAAATATGGACTTGAATACAAACAAAATATATATGCTAGTATATATACTTTTAAACCAATTTGAAAGAAATTTCAACTATATAAGTATGTTTTACTTATAATATAGTTGACAGTTCTCTATTATAGTAAATAGTCGCTATTGTTTATGTTGACACTAAAAATAATACATACAAGTGTAATGCAAATAACGGAATAACAATGAACTCGCGGTTAAGTTAGAAGCTGCTTTTAAAAAATAGAAACTCAGTCAAAAGTAACTCAACATTTTTATCTCGTTAATGCCAATTTTTGATAATTTATCAAACACAATATGTAATATTTAGAGTTATATCTGGTAATAAATACGTGTGGGGGGGGGGGGTATCTACACTATGTGTATAGACATTAACAGTGGCTTTAGGCGTGCATGCGATTCAACATTTTATCACGTCTTATCGTAGTATTAATGTTTAATATTTGCAATTTATACCACAACATAAATGATGTAGATCATTAATTCTCTCTGCCAGGTTAATACTATTGTAACCAGCAAACTCACTCTATAATTAGCGTGACACTGATCTTCACTTCAATTATTATTCAATTAATGATATTTCTTGGCATATACCAAGTGTATATTTGAGTGCCACGGAGGTGTTACCAATAGGTGACTTGCTCTAATATTTTTATTCATGTTAATTATTGAATATGTTTGAGCTGGTGGTCTTTCCTTTACGATCAAAACGAAGTTCCTCAATATAGAAATTTCCACCCTCCTTGGTATGACACAAACCGCTATATGGTGCCTCTAAAAATGCTGTCATAAGAAGATTAAATTAGCTATAGGTAGTCCAGAATAAGTATAACTTCGTGTAAATATCGACACATGAAAAAAAAATAATGCTTCTAGTGTTATAAGATTTCTTATACATATAGATTTTGAGTAATAGCTTATAGAAAAGTAATTTTATGTCCGAAAACTGAAATCACTGTTTACACAAAGTTTCAAATCTATAGGTTGTATAATGTACAAAAATAAATGCAATATTATTATAAAACTTGTACTTTCCCCGTTAAACCAATTTTGACTTTTGTGTTAAAGTTTTATTTTTTTAATTTACACATTTACGGCTATACATAATCAAGTATGATATCTACATATCATTGCAATACAAGAACACGCGCATTTCAACCCCATCAACATATGATTGCTTCAGCTCCATTCTTCACGTTTCTCTTCTCATCCTGCAGGTTTTATACGAATGGACTGTATTGTAAATTATATGCATATATAAGATTTGTCAGATGCTTGAGTAAATTCTATAAATTTCTTCTAACATACTTTTAGAAAACTCGAAATATTTGCTTTTAATCGACAAACGCGATCAGTACGTGAGACGGTGAAAATGAGTGCTTAAATTGGAAAAAAATAAAAATAAAAGGGGGACATGAAAATGTAAAAAAAAAAGTGCATATCTGAAAATTTAGATGTCTTGCCTATTGATTTGTGGGGAATTAGAAGGGGCATATTAAAATATTTTTAAAAAAAAATAAGAGGTAGGTACTTCGTACCCTCGCGTCTCCCCACTATTCAAGCATTGGACTAATAATAATATTGATCGTCGTGAGCACTCGTGGCGTTCTCTTTTTTATACTTTCATTTTCGTTTCGTTCCGGTTAGCGCTGTGGCTCATTGAGAGTCTTGGCCAAAAGAGCAAGAACCTGAGTCATCGATCTAGTACCCCGTTTCGAACTTTCAACTTTTATTTTATTATACATTTATATAATATTGGACGTTGCATAGGATATCCTTTCGTCCATGGTGTACGCATTAAACTATATATGATATGTATTATAATATTATATACGGACGAAATTACACAGACCTATAATGACGTTAAAAAAATAAGCGAATATAATCTATATTCACTTTACTATACACAGTATGTCTGAAAAATTCCCAAACTAAAGTTAGTAAAAACACATATTTAAAAATAAATGAATTTATTTACATCAACCCTCTACATATAGTCCTTGTCTAGTTATACTCTCGTTACATCGTCGGTAAAGCTGTTTAAACGCTCTGGAGAACTCATTTTGCGGAACTGCCTTTAACTGCTTTGTACAAACTCTTTGAATTGCAAGAATGTCGTCAAAAAAGTGACCTTTCATCTTCAACTTGAGCTTTGGAAATAAAAAATAATCTGCAAGAGCCAAATTTGATGAATAGGGTGGATGAGACAGGACGGTGATTTTATTTTCAACGTAAAAACGTGTTAAAAGTGTCGCTGTGTGAGCTGGAGCATTGTCATGCAAAAGAGTCCAACTGCTCGGAAGGCGGTATTCGGGTCGGATTCGACGAATACGATGCATCAAGCGCTTCATTACTTCTAAATAAATTTTAGCATTCACCGTCTGTCTATTTGGAACAAATTCACGGTGAATCAGGCCCTTTGAATCGAAAAATGCAATTAACATTGTTTTGATTTTTGGATTTTTGCTGCCTCACTTTCGTTGGTCTTTGGGCTCCTGGACTTAACCACGCTGAAGATTGCCGTTTGGTTTGAGAGTCATACATGAAACACCAACTTTCATCACCCATTACAATTGTTTTTAAAAAATTTGGATCGTTGTCGGCAGTTTCAATGAAATCTCGGCTGCAAGAAGACGCGTTTGTTTTTGTTCATCGGTCAAAAAATGTGGAACAAAACGTGAACAAATTTTTCGACGGTTCATTTTTTTCCGTTAAAATTGTACGTATTGCATCTTTACCAATGTTAAACTTTTCTGCTATGATCCGAAGGGTAAAATGAGGATGTTCGAGCAGCAGCGCACGCACTTTCGAAGCATTTTCGTCTTGAACAGCTGTTGATAGCCTTCCATTTCATTCGTCGTCATCCAAAGACTCTCGACAGTTTTTAAATCGCTTCCACCAAGTATACGTAGTAGTGCGAGATATAGGTTCATCACCGAATGCATGCTGTATCATAGAATAAGATTCTGTAAACGATTTTTGATGTCGAACACAACATTTTATTGCGCTTCTTTGTTCCATGTTGCAAGCTTGTACAAGGTACTACAAACACACCATAAACTTTCCGAATATAACTCGAGACTGAAGTGAACAAACATGCCGATATTTTGTACACATATTCGATAGACTTTGTACTATATGATGCATTAGTTGTATGAGCGATAACGCTATTTATATTCTCTAACTGAATTTAGTTCGGGATTTTTCAGACATACTGTGTATAATATTATATGTAGGTACATATTATTATTTACGTATAGAAATCCTCGACGTGTGTACCTACCGCCGACCCTCGACCGTTTCGACAAAGCCGAACGAAATCCTCTTAACTCTTCCGGTCCCAATGCGTTTATATATTATTTGATGGTTTCCAAAAAAAAAAAAAAAACAACCCAAACGTCGTTCACATTTCCGACACCATAGCTCAATCGTACGCATATACCCGGGTTATATATTCGAATGAGCTAGTACATATATTTTTATATTATTATTATTACATAATATTATGTATACGGAAACGTGTCGTCTCGTGCTATTTTATGTTCGTCATCGCCGTCGTCGGTCAACATGGACGACGATGACACGGGATGTGTGCATTTTTCTCCTAGTGTTTGTGATGTTTGTCACGTCCGTTTTAATAATATGTGCATAGTATTATTCGTACACTCCATTTAGATATACTGAAAAGCAGTGTTCGGAGATCTTCATTATTTTTTTGGCAAGGCTGTAACTTAACACGATAACCATCGAAGCAGGGATTTTGTTTCGGAATACAATTCAAACCCTCCGTCATTCCGTATATATATATAATTATTATTTACAATATGAACGTATTATAGTGATTAGTGAAGCTGATTACGAGTCTAAACAAAAATACATCGTCATTGATGAGTACCAAATGGTCCAAACCCGAATTTCCGACGATTTGACCACGCGACGGTTCGTTTATACCCGACTGCGAGTTGTATTTATATACTTAGCCATGACCTACACGTGTGATAATGCTTGTTTGCTCGCAGTAACATGTGATTGAGCACTATTAATATTAAACTGCTCATGTCAAGTACACTTTATAATTTATTAATAAAAATAAAATATGTCTGCTGTGTATTTTTGCGCAGATCGAACTTAATATAATTGTACATGTATACCTATATAATGATATAGTAGTATAGAGTTCCGAGTTCTGGTGATATGGATTTCTTGCATGGCCGATTTTAACTATTAAATTAGATTTTATTACAGTTTCTTTTATTGTACAGACTGAAAATTACAAAATATTTTATTATAATCACGAGAATCTTAAATCGAATATGCTATTAAAAGGGCCAATGGAACGATACCACACTGGTTGCTCTTTAAAAAACTCTGTTCAATATTTATTATATCCTCATACCTACATAAGTAATGCATAATCGTCAGTTTTGGTTTTAAGAAAGTATTTCACGATCTACAAAGTATCATTCTGTCGTAGTTTATTTTTTTGACAAATTTATAGTCAAAGTTATCTTAAGTTCTTTATAAAAATAATAGTATCGCCTCAAGCTCACGTTACTTTTAAATCGTTGTGTGAGTCCGTAATAATAATACGATTTTATGTGGTATATGCGTCAGTTGATACAACAAAAAAACTTACTGTACTCGCGCGTCTGTTAAAATTGTATTAAAAAAACAATAGGTATAGATACTGTCTTTTTTATAAAATACAAAAATTAATAAAATAATATTAAAATTAAAAGTTTAACATTTGTAATTAGTCACAAGATAAGTGGTTTTTGACTGAAATTTACATAAAGGACAATCTTAAAAAATTGTTTAAATGCTTATACTAATGGTATACGGTGGCAGCTGTATTTGAATTAATTAAAAATGACTGTGCGTTTGGTATTTTAATATAATAATATCGTCGGGCCGTATAAAATGATACGGTACTGCTGCTGTGTTTAAATTAGGTGTACTTATCTGGCGACTGTGTGGTGATGAAGACGATCCCTTTGAAGAGAAGAGAAACTTGCGTATATACTATAATTACCGTCATACCGTATAACATGTATAATAAAATGGTGCAAATACACACACACACACACACACACACACACACACACACACACACACACACACACAAACAAACACACGGTAGATGAGCACAATAACCAGATTCATTTCGTTGCAAGAAATGAACGATATTGGGAATTGAAAAACGTCTCAAAGTTTCTCGACGATTTGCAACCTGCTCCATGATTGCATAGCACTGCGTCTTCAACGATTTTCGCACATGGTTTAATGTATTATATATTCACATGTATACCTACCATAGGTATACAGTAGCAAAACTATGTGATAGTGCCAAAAATACGATTTAAATAGCTCTTATTTACGTTTAAATTATTTTTAAGATCGTATATATTAGCTGCTTTTACATATTGCAGTGTCACTCAGGATATGAATTTACTGTTTGATCATAATCGTGTGAGTTTTTTCTTCTCTTTTTTTCTGGATTATTTTACAGGCATGTGAAGTGATGGGGAATGAAACAGCTAGACGTGAGAAAATATAGGACCGTCGTTTGTTGAAATGCGTTTGTACATAATTGATAAAGTTTATTACCATTTACATCTAAAAGGTATGATAATGATATGGTCATAAATATGATATATGTTAAGATTGATTAATTCAAAAAGGGCTTTGTTCATACAGTTCATCTATTAACAAAAATGAGTTATACACGATTATGTAATTACATTTCTTCAAAATATAATGTAATGATTGTTACATCATTACTTATACTTTATAAACATAATATGTATAATGGGTACATATTATATACACATTTATATTAATATTATATTTCGTATACACATAACATGTACAATACGCTGACTAGATATTAAGTCCCTCCTGTTTTGCTCCACATTTACTATTGTAAGGCAAATATCAATATGTAGGAGAACGGTAGTTCTCTGCGATACCATCATGCACACCTGAACTCCGAGACAGACCCACATTTTGGTAATCTGGTTCATAAGTAATAATAAAGTTTTATGTAATAATCATTATTTGAATCAATCTGTATTTATTTATAATATTAAATTCCAAAATACCAATCATGTTCCCGAGCTACGGTTAAAATATATTCAAAAGAAACTGACTTCTTCTTTGAATATCTTATATTTAACTGGTCTTCCCCGATCACGTTACAATAAATTTTCAGAAATATTAAAGTTACGGAAGTATAACTTTAAAGTAAAGGATTGAACACTTTTAAGCAAATAACTTAAAATACTTTTAAAATTATTTTTTTAGTTTTTTTTTTCAATTAAGAAACATATATTTTTTAAGGTCTAGTCATTGTACGTCTTATAGGAAGATATAATTAAAACCATACCATTAAAAAATATAATTTAATTAAAGAATCATTATAGACATGAAAGTTCAATACATTTTTAATATTAAAAAATCGTTTTCTGGAAACTTCAAAGTTATATTGTATTCTAACCAAGTACCCTTTTGCATTAACTGATTAAATTACATACAAGTTCAATATTTTATCATAAACCAGAAAATATTAAAGAAAAAATAAGGTATTTTAAAATTATTTTTTCTTCACTATTTTAAATTTCTCTTTAATAAATTATCAATATTTGTTTTTTAAATTTAAAAAAAATGTAATGACTTGGGTTTTCTAATATATTAGATCTAATTTATGATAATTAGTATTCTATTATTATTAAATCTTCTGTATGTTTCAATTCTATAATTGGTATGCAATAACTATTTACTCTTCTCTTCATTTTGGTTTCCCTTAAATTTCTTTGTACGCATATTCATTTGCTGTTTGTCATTCTAATTTACATTCTAATCGTAGTCTTCCTTAACAGATTTATAATTAATCCAAACAATCCATCATGTAAGTGAAGTAACTATTTATAATTTTATTAATACTATTGAATATATTTCGAATCTAGGACGTATACGGTATAGTTTATTTCTGATTAAAAAAGTATTTTATATTACACGTCCATTGTTATGTATTAATAAAGTATTGGCCGTCAAAGATAATATGAAGTTACGAAGCCATTTCAATGTTAATACATTTTTTTTAAATTACCCTCGACTGGAGCTAGGGCCATTCGAGAGTGATGTGTAGATATGATGTGATGTTACATATTTTGTTTACCTATAAATTATATGATACAAAGTTAAAAAAAATGTCAAACACACATATTATGACATAATGATACAAACGACTTTGTGTAAATTGTCAAAACCACAGATTTGGAAAGGTAGAGTCGAAAGAACAGATTGTGTGATTCAGTTAATGATTCCAGGAGTTTTAAAGTTTCTCAGTCCTTAACGTATGTCGATGAAAATTTGTTTGATTTTTATATGCACTTCACAATAGGTACGATACTGTGGTGTTCTTTGAGGTCGTTAAGAAACTTTATGATATTTTTGTACGGCCAATTCTAAGTTTCGCGGTAGTTATATTTAAAATTTTGGGCAACTCATGAAGGGTGTACCAGTGGACAATGATTGAAATTTTGTTCGGTTTTATGAAATTTAGTAGAAGGAGACAACTATTATTGGTAGTACCCACTAACTCCCTCCAAAACTCAAAATTAAATGGGTTTTTTTTTGTTTTATTAATTGATAATCGTCTGGTATGAAAATGGTTTAAGCTATTTAAAAAAGTGACTGAGTGATTGGAATAATCATAAAAGTAATCAAAAAGTGACCTATATAAGTATGTTTCCTAATAACTTACTGTAATTAAATATCTTTCTTTGAATATTATTCTTACCTTATTTCCAATGTGTTGCAACTGATGCACCTAGTCATAATAGGGTTGAGCACCAGTTCACGCATGTATTTTCATATGGCGGTGTTTGACTATTTGAGGGCGGTTTATTTTATAGAGTTTGGATTACGTTTTCGTGGGAGGTAGAACACTATCCTAAGAACATCTGTGATTATTGGTTATTTTTTAATAAATCTTGATTTTAGTATTGGTTGCTGGAGTTTTCTTTAAATTATTCGTTTTGAGAGCGAGTATGTATTTAGAACGTTTTACTTATTTTGATTATATTTAATGCTATACAAATATCATTGTTTTAAGTTTGGGGATGTTTAATGTGTTACCTGAATATAGTTCAGTCATAATTTTTTTTGTTCTCTACTATAATGCTTTGACCAGAATTGAGAATTATTATAAGGATTATGCCAATTTCGTTTTAAGAGCTTATTAGCTTATTTAAAGTTGTGAAAAGAGTCGCCAATTTTTTTAAATATGAAAATTTAATATATAAAATATAAATGAAAATAGAGTTAATAAAGTAATAGGTATTCAAATTACTAGGGCAGACATATCATTATGGTGTCAGAAGTACGGGGAGTACTTATGAATTATAATATTATGATAAGCGAGCTACTCCATCTAGGTTTTATACGTAACTGACAATATTGACTATAAAGTACCATCAGTTTTCACGCCACAACTTTAAAAACTCCTCGTAAAATCGGTTATTGGGGTAGCCGCTGATTTGATCTGGATTTTATTGTAATAATATATCATACTATTTGAATTTTCTAGTTGGGTAATTGAGATTATATCTTTAAAACCCTTTAATGCGTTTAAAAACAAAAATATCATCTAAAATCACGTGTTTTAGTTTTGACATTTTATTATATTTTATACATAATATTGTAATGATTTGTAATTTATGCATACATATACAATATAGGCACATATGATTAAAATTAATGAGCAAATAATATGTATACGCTTTATATTTAAAATCACGGGTCGCTTGTACCGTGCATCGTCGTACTAAATTACCGAGATAAAAACGCGTATTTTATTTACACCATGGTTGTTGACAATCGAAAACGTCGATATTTTTTTGTAATTAAATTCCCGCGTTGATTTGAAAAACCTGATGAAGCTGTTTTATCCGACTACGACTTGCTGGCGGAAGCGTAATGCTTTTTTTTATCATACTGCGGTGTATATAAGTGTAACAAGTAACAACTACAACATATATAAATAGAAACTCTTCGCTGGTAAGAAAAAAAAATATATAGAATAACGTACGTTAGAAACGATTTAAAGACGACTGTACAGAAACAACCTCAAATGGCTCCCGACAGGTTAGGTTAACTTCTTACGCTAACGTTTCCGCTGACCACATCCAATTTATAGTTCCAAGCTTAACAAAATATAAATACACACGTGATAAAATAATATATTTCCAATCAAAATCTATGAGTGTATTGTATCATAATTAAAACAACTATCTACCTACATATTTATATAAACTTACATTTTTACATGGCATCATAACTAGGTATTTTTTTATGTTTGGTTTTGAAAATGCACACAACATCTAAATACTCGATATTCTTAAAAAAAAAAACTACGTTTGGGCATTAAAATGAAAAAAGTATATTTTACCTTTTGTTAAGAAAGCATACATAACTTTTTAAGCCATACATGGATATATACGTATTATACTTTATACACTATAATATCGTTTATAATAACTAAAATATGTAAAAAATGTGTGAAACAAAATAAAAGTCAAATTCTATTTTCTCGATTCTTATTAAATATTGAATTAATGTATGTTTCCTTTTTTCGTAAGCATTCTAGTTATCTGTTATGTATTTGGCATTAAGTACTGGTTATTGTCTATTGTAATTTAATTAATTATTTTTACACTATTTATTAATGGAGTTTCTATCTGAATGTTAATCAAAACGTCAATTACTTGGTATAAGGTTGGGCGTGGATGATGAAATTGTACATTTTAATGCTTATGAAATGCTTCAGATCCATTTGGTTGTTCTAACGTTAATCGTTAGAACTTTTACCTTAAGATTTGGTGGAAATTGGTATTCTTCATTAACATAATCCTCTAAAATATAATTATTAAACTTATGGAGCTATTCGTAGAAGCTATATAAATGTTTTCTATTTGATTCAAATGAAATTAGCAGCACGCAATAATTTATACAGTTAAAAACGATTCTTCTATTGCAATATGGATATTTTTTCAAAACCTCGATGTATAACTTACATAAATAAGCTATATACTTTACGTACATAAAATACGTGTATTCACTATAAATTATAGTGCCCAAACGTGTCGTGTTTATGAGATAAAAGTCCTAAAACGTGTTGTAGCCCATTTTTAAATCCCGAAAAAGTGTCTATGATATTACATACAAACAGACGGGTAGACGGAGTATCATTACAGAGTATAATAATATTAATAAAGATATGAGCTTAATAAATGTATGTAAATTGCAGCGTCTACGTGCAATTTTTGGACCAGATAACAAAAAAAAAAAAATCATCTGCATAAAGATAAATATAACTACACTTTATATTTTTATTTAAGATACAAATAAAAGATAATCAAATCAAATTAATTTTTCTAAAAGATAAAAATTGTTTATCCAGATAAATTACGCAAATTATTAATTAAGTATATAAAAATAAATTTAAATTTAATGATTACAAAAAAAAATTAACCGCAATGTACATTGTGCTTGTATTATACTGTTGTTTTCGTTTGAATTAATTATGTTGTATATAATTAAACATTAACTTAAAATTACTACTAAATTAGGAATAACTAAGGCAATAATATTTATTATAGGTATAATATTTTGTAGACCGTGTTATGTTACTTACAAGATACGCCTAAGGCAAAGAGAATAAAATCCAGATAGTTTTGGATAATTCTGGAAAATGTTTACAAAAAAAATCTATCTTGTGAATTTCTTTAGATAAATGAAATAATTAGCTAAAATAAATATTAAGGTAACTTGTAAATATTTATTTAGATAAGATGAAAGGTAAAAAAGTTATAATTTATCTAGATGAGTCCTAATACTGTCTACGTATAGCTATTTATTATTTAATAATCGAGGTCTACGTGTAACGGAATTCTTGTTCTCGGATCGGTCTAATGTTTATTACGCAAAAAAGCAGCTTGTGCAATTTATTTATGTACATTATACTCAAGTTGATTATACATATAGGTGTGTATAATGTTCTATACATTTATAAATATAGTCTATTGGAGATCTGGCCTTAGTAAGCGTCGTATATATATATATATATATATATATATTGATATTATGTTTGGGAAATATTTGCAGTGCACCAAGAATCCAGAAATTAGAAATTCTTTAGGAAAACCAACCGGCCCCACATGACTTATTCGCTACTACACCCGTGTGTGTCTATAAATATATAACATATAAAGGTACTACAGCTGTAACAATAATATTTATTACGTCTTTTATATTAGAAACTCCCGGATAAAGGTATAGTCATCTCGACCTCAAAAGAACAGTTGATGGCGGTCCGTCGTAGTTGAACTTTACAAATGTTTTTCCACGCACGTTTTTATTTTATCGGGCATTTTTGCTGAGAAAATATTTTACCTTGCCTATGTATATAAATACACTATGAAACGCACGCGTGTTTGTGACAGCAGGAACCGTTTAGGTAATGTATTATAATAACTATTATAGCTTATAGGTGCTATACTCATACTCTCACCGCAATCAATTACAAGTATACACATAATACAGTGGTAATATGAACTAAAATTGCTTATTATGTTTTAATCAAAACAAATGCCTAAAGGGTTTGATTCCTATCTATTTAATACAATTTATTTGAACTGATTTAATAATGGTATATTTTGATAGGTAAATTAATATAAATTTTAAATAGTAAAATTTAATTATGAGAAAGAAATGAAAAGTGAAAACCATAAATATTAATTACACGAATTTCGATAATTTTGAACTTTTTCAAAGTTCAATTCATTTATGAACAAAATTGTAAATTTTAATAGTTCGTTTCAATTAAGGTTCGAATAAAAAACAGGGGAAGTCGCTCTGCTGTGTAGTAAATGACAAAAATTTGTCAAAAATATATTTATTTGTATATTTTATTATATTTTGAATAATTCATGAAAGCAGTCAAAGGATAAATTAAATAAATATACTCATAGTCGCAAGTATGAATACTAAAAAACAAAATTGATTATTTCTAATAATACTTTTTATAATCAAGTAACATTCATAGATTTAACTTAAGTTGAATAAATCTTTCTCCACTAAACACTCATTTTTGAATTTGTGAGTCAGGAAAAATAAATCAATTTAAGGATTAAAGGTATCTTATGGATTAACATAAATTTAAAATAATTAGAGGCTCATTATACTGTATAGTAGGTGTCAAAATTACCTGGTCATTGAGTAAGTAACTTTAATGGGTGTGTTAAATTTGAATTTAATGATAAATCATTGAATAGGTAATACTATAATTAACTCTATAATACTATACTATGTAACTAGAGTTGGGAAAGACTATATGGAAGCTTACATTTCTAAGTATATTTTAATAGAATAAAATTTTAATGACATTTGAAATATGGTAGATTTAACTAATTATTTATCAAAAACAAATTTTGCACATACTATAAGTCTATTTATACTAATATAAAATCATATCAAATATATAATTGTAATTTATAATAAACTTATAAGTTATATGTGAATACCGCATACCATAAAACGTTAAAAATAGGTTCGTTATATAAATAGCTTAAAATTAGTCTAAATATTTTGAATATTTTATTATGTGTAGTGAATTATAATAAACATCATGGCGAATAGTTTCAAGTCTTCGTGAATAATATTTTTTAATCACAACAACAATGAATAAATTCGTTATTTTTCCTTTGGATTAACTCAAAACCAATTTAATATTATGAACACGATTGCTTTTCATTTTTATTTTAATTCAAAAATAAATTACTGAGTGGACTTAACATTTTTAAAAAATATTAATGTTACATAGCATTTTCTACTCAATATAACATGATAATTAAAATATTTTGTGCTTTTCAAGATTTTTATAATTTTTACTTTTAGTTTTTTCGATTTATATGTGATGCAATTTTTTTTTTTTATTAAAAAGTTTGAATATTTCTATTACAATGTTTTTAATAAGTTGTCTTATAGAAATTAAAAAAACATTAAAAATGCCATGCCATATTTATTTTAGTTTTAAGTGTTTGAGATTTAAATGCTGACAACATTTTGTTTAAAGTCACGGAAATGTGAAAATTATTTTATAGCTTAGAATTCATAACATTTGTAATTATAATAGCTATAATATTTAAAACCATGTTCTTTACAAGCAGTTACTACAGTAACATAAAAATATTAAAAATACGTAATAAGCATAATGTTAATTTTTAAAAAATAAAAACAAACGATTTTAGTTATTATCATAACCTGCAATTAAAAAATATTATTTTTAGGAACTTAAAGCTTTTCACTATTACTTATATTATTTCTCACTGTACACAATGAACTTTTTAAAATATTTAAACTAATTTAAAGCTATATTTATTTTATAAATCTATACTCAACCTTTTAAGGCATACTGATATAGATACTTTAAACTTAGTTTAAATATCTTTCATTCAGAAATTTTTTCCAGACAACTGCTACGATAGAGAGAATATAAAATTGAAATTTTAATTTTATAGACATACTCCAGATATATATATATATATAAAATATGTTATCCAACACAGCATTGTACGTCTAAATATCATTGAGTTTTAGATTATAAAATAATTTAGATTCTAAATTCATGGAGTGACAATTATATTAATTTTACAATGTGTGTGTGTGTGTTTTTTTTTTATCTAATTAATTGATTATTTAATTTAATTTCGTGTTTGTCATCATACTCATAAAATGTTCTAATGCAAAATGCTCCAATCTTCAACTTCAATATTTTTTCTGATAGGAAAGTGAAACTAGTTGGTACTTTGGGGATTCAAAAGTAAAAAATTCATAGTGATTTTCCTAATTATTGGGTTTAAACAAAAAATATAATTATAGAAAATCGATAATATTCGCTCAAAATTAAAACTCAAAAACGAATAACTGTTACTCATACTTAAAATTTTTACTTAAATATTTTTTTAGTGTTTTCTATACATGGTATAATTTTTAAAATATTTCATTTTTTTTTTTTTTTTTTTTGAGCTATTTACTATAAAAATTCAATATTTTTAGTTTATTTGTATTTTTTGAATATTTTTTAGTTTTTATTTTTAAATATTGTTAAAATCTTTTGTCCTCGGTCAAAAAGCTTAAAATTAAATATATGATTTATATTTTTGTAAATTTAAAAATATTTAAAATACATAGGTAGAATTTTTTTTTTAAAGTGTCTGAAGTTAAAATGTTAATGGAATTGGATAATACGAGTATACATATTTAAACAATAATGATTTTTATTTATTTAATTTTAATTATTTTGTTTGAATTCAAAATATATAGTCACGAGGACTTAACATTTAACTGTATACTATTATGTTTTACTATACGCAATGACAATTTTTAAAACACTTGTTTAAACTTTAAGCTATTGCCTATTAAAACAGTAATACTTATTAGTAAAATAAATTACTATAAAAGCAATATGAATATAAAATTTAACTTAGACCATCTCCAATCTAAATCATTTTTCGTATGCAATGATTTATCAAATTTAACACATATATTACAGTAACCTAATCTATGACAAGTTACACTTGAATCCAACCGTACTTGCTCTCTTTTTTTATTTGTTTTGTGTCTATCTTAAAAAAAAAATACTATGACATGTTTGTAATACATTTTTTACACTTAAACAAAAACAAAATAAAAGAAACTTTGCCGATAAACAAACAATACAATATCTTAATTTCTAAGGATTTAATCATACAAAATCCTTCTACAACTTTTAAATGTGTTCGTGAGGAGAGAGAGGGTGCATAATTAATCCCAGTTTACCAACATCAATGAACTCTGTTCATTTATATATTTTTGATAATATAAATATTGTGAATATTTCAAATCCAACTTCAGCTCACTCCAACAACATTTTTTCTGCCAACTCAGATTTATTATTTATTAAATTAAAACCTTAATAGGCCTACTTACCTATTTTTCAATCACTGATATCAATACATAGAATTGAACATCAAGATATAAATCATCCAATGTTTATCTTATACTTTGGAATGCCAACTGCCTAATATAACAAATAAACGAGCTACAAGGTCTTCTTACTTAAAAGATATCGACATAGTTCTGAATAGAACCTTAAATTTTACTCTACTTTTCGAATACACAGTTATTCAACCTATCATTATAAACATTCGGATGTTTTTCAATGTACATACTGTTTCATCAAAAGTAATCAACTATGTAATTTATAGTAATAATTTATTGTGTAAACTGTAAATATTAATATTTAGGTATTAGCTAAGAAGTATACTATATCAAGCACATTTAGTAGATACACACAAATTATTTCGGTTATAGAAAACTGATTTGTCACTGCTTTGTGTGTATAGTGCATTATTTTATACTTTATTATTAGTAGTATGATATGTAAGTATAGAATAAAGAAAAATCGATTTTACTTACTTATTATCTCTCGTAGTGCGTGTTACATGGCTATTATGGGTTATAAGTGCTCAAAATAAATACAACCGATTTTTTCGTAGATTAGTGTTGTACCATGTTGTCTATCATTATTTTTGTCATATGATGATTTAATAGCATAAAATTATATAGAATATTGATGCACGTGTATTATTTTTGCGTGTATACAACATAATATAATAAAACAAAGAGTGAATTCAAGCTTTGAGATTTTCTTCTTATTCTTCTCCTTAAAAATGTATTAAGAGTCGTTATTGAAAACAGATAATACATTTGATAATGTCGAAAGTCCGTGTACGGAATGAAACGGGTTGGGCGTGTGCCATAGAAACAATAACATGTAAGAGATCCGTCCAAAAGTATGCAAGACGTCAATTATAATTATTTTTACTATATAACGTCACCTGTAGGTTAGGTGCTTTCAATAAACCGAAAACTTGTATTGATGTAACACGAGTGTGAGCACAGCAAAAAAAAAAAAAAATACTACATATATAATTCAATGTTTTATAAATGGTAGACTATAATATTAAAATCTGTATATTATACAAAACTGTTTTTTATACTTTATCTTCTGCATTATGTAACTGCCATCGGATGGCAGCCAAAAAATAAATAACAATCATCAATGATAACAAAACGCTTAAAACTCTCTATTAATTAAAAAATGTTTTGTATACTTTATCATCTACATTATGTAACTGCCATCAGATAGCAACCAAAAAATAAATAAATAACAATCATCAATAATAACTAAACGCTTAAAACTCTCTATTAATTAAAAAAAGTTTTGTATATTTTATCTCCCAAAAATTTAATATTTGAATATTTTAAATTACAACTGATGTTAAATATCGAGATGTAGAAGGGAAAATCCTATGGCCATGTGCCCACGCGGGGTATTGACGTGCTTTTTCACGTGACGACTGTAATTATACCTAAATCACTCATGGCTAATTGACTGCCTACTGAACAATTTAAATACGTTCGACCAGTGTGCACGTGCGGGGAAATAAGTTTGGCAGTTTAGTTATAAAATAATAACAACAAATGTATTGTTACGTTGTTCTGAACAAAAAAAAGAAAAACTTTTTTTTGGGACGTTAAATATACGCGAATGACTGCACGACAATATTTGTCTTTTTCTGTACCGTCAAGTGGTAAAAGTGGCCTTTTTGTGCTCCAAATAAATGTTTCTCGTTTTATTATAGAAGATTATGTTGTCCACTGCGGATTCTCCAAAAACACTCCACACACACACACACACACACAAATATATATATATATATTATACGCAGAGAGATAGAGAAAGATAGTTTGATAATGTCGTAATTATATTGTTTACAGGATGACAGATAGTCCGGCCGGAGACACGAGACGGATTCGTCGTCGGAATGATTGACGATACGGCGGCGGCGGCGGCGGCGAATGAAGCGTAGAAGAAACGCCCGGAAATCGGCGGCAGGCGAAAAAACCGTCGTGTCAGGTTCGACGGATCGCCGAGCATAGACAGATTCGAGGAGTGACAGAGAGAGAGAGAGAGAGAAAACATATTATCTGCCATCGCGTTAGAACCTGTACGGAGAAACGAAAAAGGCAAAAAAAAAACAGTCGGCCGACCGCTGAAATGGTCAACGGCAGTGGCGGCGGCGGCGGCGGGTTTGAGGCGCTGCAAAACGTCGCGCCCAACGTGTTTCCGCCCATATACATACCGGCCGGGCCCGATTCCAACGGCACGAACGCCATCAACTATAGCGAGGCCATCGAGCGAGAATACGTCGAAGACTACGTGTTCCAGTCCGCTTTCTCGTTCGTCTATCTGCTCATATTCACGCTGGGCGTGTTCGGCAACGTGCTCGTCGTGTACGTGGTGTGGGCCAACAAGCACATGCGCACCGTCACCAACATATTCATCGTCAACCTGGCCGTGTCCGACATCATGCTCTGCGGGTTGGCCGTGCCGTTTACACCTCTCTACACCTTCACCGGTGAGTAGAGATTATCGTAAATTATTTGATTACTAAACTGTATCGGTATTTTAAAATCCGAACACCGAGCGGGCGCACATTATATTATACAGCGCCGAATAGGCGAGTTTTAGGATTTCTGACATTTGGCTGCTGTACGATTGAACATTTCGATTCGATTGTATTTTCTACTCGTGTCTGTAGGTACCAATTTATCGTTATCGTACAAACAAAAAACCTGCGACAAACACTCGTTACCACGTTTTGAGCGGCCCCTCCACATTTTCTCAGTAGCTCGCCCACCCGATCTGGGTCTGTTAAATAAACATATTTTATCTTTTCGACTGAAATCAAATTTCGGACGTTTTACTAGAGTCTTGTACTATACCGCCGTTTTGGATTATCGACTTTTTCGCCGCCGCAAAAGCCACTTACCGCCGTTTTCTTGCTTAACGTGACATATTTATGTTACTTCCAATGCTTCGCTAATATTAATTTTATCTGGTTTATAGGTTACGTTTCACTAAATATATTGCGTGATGTAAGGTTATTTCTAATTAATTTCTACTAGATTCCATTCGATAATGTTTCGTTTATTATTTATGTCAAATTTTACGTAGGCATATTAGAAGTATTATCCAATTTTATGTGACATAATATTTAAAGTTATACTTAGTAAATTTATAAATATATATTAAGATTCTAAGCAGAGCGATGAATGTATTGATGTTACAAAAATTATGATTTTTTTATTGCGCTTGACATCTACCTTTTGGTGCAGTAAAAATGCGTCAATCATCAAATTTGCAAATGGTTTTTGATAGAAAATCAGATCTAGTCGGTATATTAGAATTAGAAAATAAATAAATCCCTAAATTTTTTAAATAATTTAAAAAACTAAAATATTCACAAAACACCAGTTATTAAAAAACTGGTAATCTATAATTTTTTTGTTTTAATTTAAAAATTGATAAATGTAAAGAATTTAATTTTTCATTAAATATATATATATATATATATATAAATTGTGGTATTAATAGACAATAACTTAAAATAAATTTAATATTTTTAAAATGTTTTTGTATATATAAAATATGAACGAAAAAGTTTCAAAACTCTACAAATAATATTACTGAACTACAACAAATCACAAATCGTTATTTTTTGAATTAGTTCACAAAGTGAGGTACCTAACGTCGATTTACCCGGGAACCCAGAGATATTAAAATCCAGATACACCTTTTTGGCTACAAGTAACGGCGTATTTTCTATATATATTTTTTCCTTTTTTATCGGACGAAATCAGGTTATACATTTGGTATACAATATAAATAAATAAATATTTTGTAGCAGCTGACGATAAATTGTGCACTTAGTGTTAAAAACAACGAACACTTTTCATATAATTTTAATATTGTTTGCATTGTTTGAAATCGTAAGGTGCAATCATAATATGTCGTAATCATAATGCTGTACGAAATAATATAATATTCATTTTCACTTTTTAAACAAAATATACGTTTTTATTTTCTAAAATAATCTCTCATCATCAACATTATAATAAATGGCTTGTACGGATTATTGTTAAATATGGGGGTTAAATGGAGCCTAAGAAGTACTCTAACAGCTATTATAACAAGGCAGGTCATTAAACTTTGATTATTTTTAGTTCTTTTTTTTAGTCATAAGCTATATATTTATACGAGTTTGGTGATTAAAAATAAACAATTCTTGTCGAGTATTCGTTTAAGTTTTTATGAATCCATTATATCGCTACATTTGTGTCACTCGTAAACTATACTATTTATTTAATTAAATTGTTGGTTATAGAACAATCCATCGAAAGGAGTATAATATGATCAATATTACACTCATAGTAGTTGAGAATCATATTACAAAATCTATTTATCGATTCAAAATTTAGTATATAAAGGGTATGCATAAAACAATGGATTTACCTATATATATCTGAATAATAAAATGATACGTTTTGTAAGTTTCAAAAATGTATTTTATTTAAAATATAATGAGTTTATTTCAAATGTAGATGATTAGTATAACATAACATTATTGTATATAAGGTTAATATAGGTGCATAGAGTATGTTATGTTATGTATGAGTACAACACTTTAAAAATAACTGTTTGTTCTTTTTATCTTTATAGTAATATTTCTAATATTATTATATATACCAACATTAATGAATAAGTTAAGTTAATTAATTAATATATATTTTAATTTTAATTCAGATAGTTAATATATAAAATTCCTTATTGATTACAAATAGCAATTCGGTATAACAAAACAATAGATTACATTTTAATTTTTGATTAAACTTTATTGATTAATTGGTTCAGAAAGCACTGAAATATAAAACAGAATAATACCATATAATACCACATAATACCACATGTGATAATAATATGTATATTTTAAATTTTAATAACATTTTAAATTGGAATTTATTTTTTATATACTAATGTATAAAATAAACAAAATATAATATCGTTGTTGTCATGATTTTGTCGAGGATTAAACGAGATCCGTTTATTTAAAAGTGTTCTTGTCTTGCACTCAAAACTTTTTTTGAAATTCACTTCTTGTTGTAATTAATATATTTAATCTATAAGTTAAGAAAAAGATTATATCTATCAAACGGAATGAAACCTGAGTATATACAGAATAAGTGTCCGTGGCATTGTTCACAATTCTTACATTGCCCATAAAATATTATAATATACAGGTTATACATATTATATAGTAGGTATATGTATATGTATATAACAATAACAAAATGTATACGATTGATTGAATTGTTTTAATTTTGAACTGTCGTCTTTTTGTTGGTGCATGTTTATAGTTTAAATATTCTTTTTTTTTTTGATTCTAACCAAATATATAAAACCGACATAAATCATTTTAGGACAAAACTTTGTACGTTAGCATTAAAATACGATTTTTTGAATATATTTAAATATTCCTACGAATAATATCATTATAATTATATCAGATTATATTATTGTAATATTAATTACTCAAATTTGGATGAAACAGATGTCAAGCGTATAAAGTGTACCCGATAAAAATGAAATACAAGCAATGTATTACTATTTTGTGGAACGTATTTCAATGTTCAAAAGGGTCCAATTTAATTTACCGTTCCGAGTTTTGCCAGGTCAATCCTATAATAATAGAGTAATTAATTTTCGTGGATATATTGTTGTGTGTATTTGGACAAACTACAAAGGTTAGGTAATAGTTTGGTATATATGTATTTAGAAATATATATATATATATTATATATTATACTTGTGTGTGTGTGTGTTTGTAAAATATACATATAGGCATTCAAAGAGACATTAGGAAGTGCTAAAATTAGGTATTATTAATTAACTTCTGCGAATTGTTGGTGGATTCGTCCAATCACATAGTAGTTTCCATAACATTATTTTGCACAATAATAGGTAAAATAAAATAAAATATTAGTCACTGAATCACAATAACAATGGACTCGTATGCAATGATGTATTATACCACCAAATTTAAATAAAAACTATACTTTAATTATACCAATGTTCATAATAACTACATAGTTTGTGTATTTATGTGGGTACTAGAATTGATTTTAGAAAATAATCAAGTAGTAAATATTAGTATATTCTAAGGTCAATGGCAGTAAATTATTCTCCAAAACTACACTTAATTTCGAAAATGTCGAACATTTAACACTACATTTGCTCTATAGGTATAATAATTATAAAAAAAATCCATATATTTTTATAGGTTATGATGTTATGTCTTCTACATTAATCATATTTCAAATTCATAGCAGACCGATAAACGTATTGGTATTACAATGATAACTATTATCTTATTTTTAGTCTATTATAATGTTTAGGAGCAGTGAAAATAATTTAATTTTAAACTTCGAAAGAAGTTTCTAATTGGTATGTTGAGGGTTCATAGCAATACATTATCATTTCTATTTTCAAAATAATTGAATTTTAAAAAAAAAAAAAAGAATGAAAAATGAATTTTCATTAAATATTTATATAAACATATATATTTATTATTCAAATCCACACTTCTGTTACAACTTACAGATATCCAATCAGCAAAGAAAGATTAACTCGAAACCTACTATACAGCTGAGTGACTTTACCGGTTTTGTGTATTTTTTTGTCACTGGCCCGCATAGCACGTTGCTACGTATATAGTCATAAAATAATTAATCCATATACCACATATAATTGGCTTGAGATCGATCATTATTGATTGAAAAATAGGGTTAATTAATTTTGATTTTTTTTTTGTCGACTTTTCCCAAATTGTTTCAGTAGTATAAATGACGGCTATATTGGTGTCAGATCAGGTTGTCAGGTGTTGCGGTTGGTTTGTACGTGTGAGGGAGAGCAGTGACTCACCCATATAATCTCGTACCTGATAGTCATCAATCCAGTGTCTGCTTGTTCTTCGTTCAGGCAAGACCGAACTCTTATAGTGAATGATGATGGCAAGTGCACTTCTACCGTCACGACATGCCTTCCACATTGAGTGATTTTAAAATCCTCTACATCGAGGACAGTGATGAAAAAATTTTATCTTTTTTTTGTAGACATTTCAGTAAATCCCACGCTTTTAAATTACATTGATTTTTTCGTGTTCAGTTACATTTTTATTCAAGTATTTACATCGACATGTCAACATAGATTGTCAAAAAATGTATTGTCAAATATTTGCAATTCTAACAATATAATAACAAAAAAAATAAATAAATAAATAAATAAAAAATAATTGTTATGTATTATTTATTTGTATTTTGATAATTGATCGAATTATAAAAAATATAATGCGTTTATATATGTTTTTGGAATCCAAAGCCTAAAGATGAATATTAAATTATATTTTAAATAAGCTATTATTCTACACGTTTATGATGCAATATTCAATAGGAATAATTCAATAAATGCATCTGTAATACCTACCTCCCTCTCATTATTTATCATAATTTGTACTCATCATTATGAAGTAGGTACTTATTATAGCAGATTTCTATTTCAATTATAGTTATTATAGTTAGATTATTTTATTTATTTATTTCATTTTATTTGATAATTATACGCCTCAGAGGGCATTTATTAAAAATACAATAATGTAGATAAAGTAAATATAAAGTAAATAACAGATAGTGAAAAATAAGTAAATAGAAAGAAATAAATTGGTAGGACTAAAGTTGGTTTAATAGGTGTAACATTCTGCGGAGGAGTTGGTAGTGACTATACGGGTGAGATGGGTAGGGGCAGAGAAAAGGGAATGGTGTTTTGTAGAATGAGAGAAAACATGGAATGAAACAGTGGCTAATAAGTCGGAAGAGTCGAAAGTACCGTTGAGAAGTTATGTAATGAACATGAGGTCAGCGTGATTACGGCGTGAGGCCAAAGTTGGAATATTGAGAGTGGATAGGATAAAAGTGTAATCATGAGGTGTGTGTTAACGCACAAGGCTGAAGTAGATGGTACGGAGACAAGTAGCGAAGGTAAAGAGGGTTGTACTACGTTTAATAAATACAAGGATCTTGAGGCTCCTCCTAATAGTAACATTCAAGTGATGTTTGAAAGAGAGGGTGGGTGATAGGTAAAAGCCTAGGACTTTAATAAAGTCAACACGTAAGAAGGGGGAGCTACCAAGATAATATGAGTGTAGTATGTAGCTACGTTTCCTAGAGAAAGTCATTGAGTGACATTTGTCCATGTTGAGGTGTAAGTTAAGGTGTCGAGTCTAATCGAAGAAGTATCTATTTCTGCTTGTAATAAAAGGTGATCAGCGGGAAAGTCAATTACATAAAAATTGTTTGAGTCATCAGTAAATAAGAGAACCTAAGTTAGTAGTTACATTATATATTACACTTGCCTATAAATACAAGTGCTTACACCTGGAGTAGTCTTAATCCTGACCATTATAAAGTTATTCATTTTGATATAATCAAATCAAGAATATTTTTTTGAACATTTTACATTTATAATTATATATTTTTTATATTGATCAAAGAAACGTACAACAGAAATTGATTATTATAGTTATCAGAGTATTTAATAATAATATTTATTTGATAAAATGATGTTCGTATTAAAAAATTGAACAACAGAATTTATTGAATATTATATCTAAAATAAACGATGGCATTTCCGGTCAAATCTTCACCGTCGTTCCTGTCTTTATGCTATACGAACGATATCGAAAAGTATCCTATTTTTCTTATATAAAATAAGGTTTTTTTTGTTTATTTATTTTATTATCAAGCAATAATATTTTATCAAAATTGATTGTCGTTTTAAGACTTTATGTATCTGATATTATATTTGGAGGTATATAGTATTGCTATATGACTGCGCGGGGAATATATAAAACGCAAAAAGTATCCTTGTACACGTGCACGTACGCACAATCAAACACAGTTTTATATTTACAATGTATAATGGCCGCAGACGTATTGTGTACATAATATATATATACTACAAGATTGCACGCACTTAGAGCTTGTTAGTTCTGTTCGGTCAACTGGAAAAATAATGTTTACTTGGTGAATATTGTTTTAACCGATTGCAAATGGGAGAAAAAAGAATGTCCGCAGTCCCGATTGTTGACCACTGTATTTTTGTCCTAGTCTTGTAACGTTCCAAATGATCCTATGTATATATCAACAATGGTAGAAAACCAAAAAAAAAATTATGAATTAACTTTTGATCTTCTTATTAGTCTTCATCACAAAATTAAATGTCTACAGACCTGAGTTTATAAAAATCTTTTTTTTTTAGTTTGATGGGAGAGGTTTATAGTGTCGAAATAATAAAAATATTTATAAATATAGTATTACAAATTATAATATTTTAACTACTGTCAAACAAAATATGCAAATAATATAAATAAAATGTTATAAAACCGAAAGTACCTCTATTGGATTTTGAAACGAACTGCGGGGAATTTATTGTATATAATGGTTTTATAAAGGTACAGGGCTCTTTGTTTTTTTTAATAAATTTTCTGTTGGTTAAGAAAAACATGACAATTTCAAGGAAATTGAACACAGAGTAGTATTAAATGGTAACAATAATGGCTTAAAAAAAAAATTACAAGAAATATAAAAAATAAAAATATGAAAAAATGCAAACCTAGAAACGATATGGTATTAGTGCAGATTTTAGCTAGTGAATTTTTATTTTATAATTCGACTTTAAAACTAAAACATGTTTTTAATCTTGTTATTTGAACGTCATATACCCACTATATTATAATATACGTACAACTGTTCAAAAAATCATGTTTTATTTTATGTTTTGAATCAAATTTAAAACAAAAATAAAAACCAATTATGTATATCAATCACTGTGTTTTGTGTACATATTCAATGTATATATTATATTGAAATCCAGATGTTGCATCATGGCTGACCCTATATTGGGTTCTGATCACTGCTGTTGCACGTAATACGTCCTTAATACACCATATTCCCCTCTTACGCCCTCTTCGTCTACGTATAATATATAATATTTTATTTATGGAAAGTTTTCAAACGTGATTCGATTAAAAAAAAATTGTGTAAATTACGTTTATCACAACAGGTCGAACGGTATCAGCTCGGCCGTCCATTCTTCCGAAATCCGATTTTTATTTTAAAATCAAAGAAAACGAAAACGCGTATATTCAGGTACACTATGACTTTAAAGTGCTATACACTCACGAGTATACGTAGGCAAATTTTCCGTAATAATAAAATACAATCAATAATCATGGGTACCTTATGAACTATAGTGCACTCGAATCGCAGTCGAGCTGTAAGGAATTTTGACCGTACGATCGATGGAATTGCGTTCATGTGCATATAATCGCCCTTTTATCCTCTGATCCGCCATATTAAAATAACGTTTTACGCGTGGAAGTTTTTAATGATGTATCAGCGTTTAACGATTTTTATATATGCTTGTATAAAATATATTGTGCAGAATACTTGTCGAATCTCGGTGTTGTAATGACTGCAGCCGAGCGTCACACGGAATGCGCACATCAAGTGCAGGTCGTCCATAAATAACTTTGTGAAATTCACAAAACTACATTTATATATACACATTGTATGTACTATATTAAACAGGATTATCACCAATTATTCTAACCCCCTCCCCTACCCCTCTCCGAAATTGTCTTTTAACAATACATTAATTCAGAATTTTTATACCTACCATTTAAGGAGTACCTTATGACGACACAATCTTCTTTTTTTTCAATCGAAAACAAATTATTTTTCTGTAGATTATTCACACGAAAAAGTTGTTCTCAAAAAAAAATTGTCTTGCCACAAGACACTCCGCAAGTGGTATACAAATCTTAGTATTAAAATTTGGTTTTAAAATACTAACTAAAACTATAGGTACTACTTGTATAGTACATTTAATTTTATTATCAATCAAATTAATGAAAGGAACAAAATTAAAATTAATACTTATGCCAAATGAAGGTTTTTTTAAACAAAATTATGCCTACGTGAATTATGCACCGATAGAGTTTTAAAACAACAATAAGTAAATAATATTGACACTTATCAATAACCTCACAAGACTACAAGAGTATAATCACTAATCAGTATTTTTATTAATATTATTACTGAGCTACTTTAAAATATATTTGTAGGCTATTACAGTTTAAATATTACATATTTAAACTATTCTGCAGATACGACATTATTTTATTTAAACCTCACCACAGTTTATACGTGTAGTTGAAATTAATTTGGACATAATAACAGTTCATAAACATGCAGGTTTGATACTTTGAACAATTATAAAAACAAATATAAAAGAGTGTTTCGTTTTTCTATATTCATACAATTTATTTTATATAGGCCTTTCAATTTGTATAAAACAAAAACAAGTAGCAGGCACTAGCTGCAGCTTATACTGAAAAAATCACCCCATATGTAAGAAAAACATTCGTCGATGTGTGTGTGTGTGTGTGTGTGTGTGCAGCATAATATTATTATAACCTAACAATAATGTTCAATGGATATTTCTTTAAAGAATAATAGTAAACGCGTTGTATATCAGGTACTACCTACCTACCTACGCAACATATTCTATATTATAATGATAGAATAATACAAAACTAGACGAAATCTATTATAATATCTATATCATGTATAGAACGCTTAAATGTGTATATAAATGATATAATATTATATTATACACTCCGGACGTAGTAAATGTCCGATGGAAGTGTCACGCGCACTCGAGTGGGGTTGAGAGAAAAAACAAAAAAATTCAATCTCGCATGCACGGAACATATGTATCATAATAATATATTATTCTACATAATAATGTCATATTATAATATTACCAAATGTGAGTATAACAGAAAATTTCGCGTTTATAGTAGTTGTTTATGCGCACATAATAATATATAATATGTTTATACGCGTGTACAGCCATACAGGTCAGACGATCATTTTACCTTTTCTGTAAATGACAAGGCATCGTGGTGTATTGTGTGTATACAATTGTGCAAGTAGTGTAAAAGGTTTTTTTTTTAATTATTATTATAATTATTGATCAAATACAACTTTTGCTTTGTAGGCCATAAGGTTTTTATATTTTAATTTTTACTTTATTGTTTGAAAATGTTTTAATTTCGTGGTATTATGTTGTACTTTTTTGCATTACCATGTGACTGAGTGATTGTGTTTTTTTTTTTTTTTT